>VNJM01002087.1:0-74114 GCA_008042475.1 Drosophila kanapiae | reverse complement strand
TTTATGTACTTTTCTTCATCCTTTATGTACTTCAAGTTTTTACGAAATTAAATATGGAATATAATGTTTAAATGAATTATCTTCTTCATATTCTTTATGTACTTCAGGTTTTTACGATATTAAATATGGGACATAATGTTTAAATTAAATATCTTCTTCATGTTTTTATGTACTTCAGGTTTTTACAAAACTAAATATGAAAATTATTGTTTAAATATATCTCCATGTTTTGATCATTTCGCTTGCTTCAAGTTTTTACGAAATTGAATACAACTTATTAGATTTTATAAACGAACTTAATGTTTAAATGTAATACATATATATTTTATGCTTCTTTAGCATGTTTGAATCGCTTATTGTCTTTCTCTAAAGATTATTATTCAAATAGAATACAATTAAATGGATTTTAGATAAAGATATTCATGTTTAAATGAATTATCTTCTTCATCCTTTATGTACTTCAGGTTTTTACGATATTATATATGGAACATAATGTTTAAATTAAATATCTTCTTCGTGTTTTTATGTACTTCAGGTTTTTACAAAACTAAATATGTAAATTATTGTTTAAATATATCTCCATGTTATGATCATTTCGCTTGAATTATTTTCTTCATCCTTTATGTACTTCAAGTTTTTACGAAATTAAATATGGAATATAATGTTTAAATGAATTATCTGCTTCATGTTCTTTATGTACTTCAGGTTTTTACAAAACTAAATATGAAAATTATTGTTTAAATATATCTCCATGTTTTGATCATTTCGCTTGCTTCAAGTTTTTACGAAATTGAATACAACTTATTAGATTTTATAAACGAACTTAATGTTTAAATGTAATACATATCTATTTTATGCTTCTTTAGCTTGTTTCTGTCGCTTATTGGCTTCCTCTGAAGGTAGTTACAAAATATAATACAAGTAAATGTATTTAAGATGAAGAAATTAATGTTTAAATATATCTTCATGTTTTGATCATTTCGCTTGCTTCAAGATTTTACGAAATATAATGCAACTTCAGAAAATTACGCCATTATCTTAATATAATTAAATTTCCGTGTTTTAATAATGTTGCAAACAGAATTAACGTAAATTGATGTAAATTGAAAACGCGTAAGATACATAGTTCAAGAGTGTGTAGTTCTGTCAAATTAGAATCGGGAATGTCAGGCAACTGTAATTAAAAGTAATACTAATAATAAATAAATAAAAAAGTAAACAAATTTTCCAACTCACTAACATTTTCAAAGCGTCACTGGTCGTCATCAATGTTTTTAGCACAAACCTTGATTTGTTAAAACGCGTGGGTTACACCTACGAACAGTATCTTAGCATCCGGAATGTTACGCAACTGTAATCAAAAGTAATAAAAATAATAAATAAATAAAAAATAATAATAAATACATCTTCCAACTTACTAATATTTTCAAAGCGTCACAGGATTCCTGCGATGTTTTTAGGTAAAACTGATCATTTGAGTTTACTCCATTCTCCTTCAAAATATTAAGAAACGTGGGTACAAAGTCTGTCTCGAACACATTTTCGATGATTCCCTTTATACATATTAAGCGAAGACGTTTGCAGGCTCTTAGCATATTAAAGAAATCGTCGGTTTTAAAAGCCCCTACGCCCGAACCAAATACCAGCTTCTCCAATGATTTGTGTTTCGATACCCATGCGAAAAACATTTCAGTTGATACTCCCTGTAGAAAGTTGGCCACAAAACTAATGGTTTTTAGATTTGGAAAATATAGCAAACCCTTAACAATGCAATGCTGTATTTCAAGGGTAAGCAAATTACAAAATGGCGCATCTCTGGTTGAAATGGCAATAGGCCATTCTGTATTGCGTATTTCTAGGTTGCGAAGATTTTTCAATGGCAAAATAAGTTTGTTCAAAAAAGTTCTGTCATGATGCAGTCCAACGCGAACTCCGAAAGTATCCAAATTGACGAGCTGTCGTACAAGTCGATCTACAAAAAAAGTAACATAATTAAAATAATCCTACCTCGGATTTACCTAAACTTACGGTCTCCTTGGAAAATATTAAACATCCTTAAGCCTTTTAGATTTGGCCGTTGCTTTAATACCGGCATCATTTTTTTGAGCATCTGGCTTTCACAACGGATATGAATATCAACCGCTTTTGCCTTGAGCGATGTAGTCAAGAATTTCATCACCTTTTCCATGTTGTTAGAATGTATTTGGATGTCAATGAGCTGAAGTAGTTCACAATGCTCATCGATCAAGGCACCCAATTTATCATATGCATCAAAAGACATCTCTATTTCAATTATGCGAATAGATGGGCCGCATGATGACACAACAACTGGCATATGCCTTGATGAATGCATGCTCAATGAAAGTATTTCGTACAAGCCCCTAGTATGGTAAGCGAATGCCTTTCCCAAATTCGCGGTAACATCAGCCAGGTTGATCCTATCTCTCTCATTCAGATATTTAAAAATCACATCAAGAACCTCAAAAGGCAAGTTGTTTAAGTTCTTAGAGCTTTCCATTTTTCACAAAAATTCACTGATGCCTCAGAAAACGGAAGATGATAAAATGAAAAAACGTGACAAAATAAAGTTATCGGGCTGCACAGACCAGGGCTGCACAGATAAATCGGCAAGCGAACAGACATGAAACAAAAAAATATCGCATCAATGAAGTTAATGGAATGGAAAATAAAATGGAATGGAATGGAAAAAAATAAAATATATCTTATATATAAAAATGAATCCCAAAATTTGGTAAGCGCATAACTCAACAACGTCTGGACCAATTCGGCCAAATCTTTTTTTAAAAAGTTCGTTGAAGTTCAAGGATGGTTTTTCGGCGAGAAAAACTTAGAATTATTGCTAGACAATCAATCTTCAAAATATGTCCTTTTGAAGCTTAAAATACGCATGTAATAATTTTGTATATATAAGATTATGATTCACATGATTAACAATAAAACAATTACTTACTTTTAAATCCTTATATATGTTTTATTTAATTATTTTTTATTCACAACGCCCTATCACCAGGGTGACGGTTCTGTTCAGGAGAATTTTTTAAAATACGTAGGCACAAAAACTGTCGCATTAAAAATCTTTTTGACAGGACGAAGTCTGTCGGGTAAGCTAGTATAATATATAATTTATACTTTGTATATGTGAGCCGAAGGCCTTAGCTGCTATGGCTCTTAGACCCTAGTTAGCTCTTAGTTTAGAACTATTTGTTAGCTTTAGATAAATAAATACTTTGTATATATATATATAATATTTATATATTTAATATTTATGATAGCTTGCAAAATTAATATTTTTATGCATTTTCAACTGTACTTACTGTTGAGTTTTTGGTATGTATGTTAATAAAAATCTTGTGGTCTTAGTACAAATACTATACTGTTGTCTTAATGTCTTAATACTAAATTTTAGTTAAACTTTAAACTTAGATTTATTTCTTAACGTCTTTGGCATTTATGGGATGCAAATTATGCGGTCATACTTTGTTGACAACAAACTATTTAAAAGCGGGAAAAAATCGCTTGGCATCAGTGGCCAACTCTGTGAACTCCTTTGGCGAGCCTCGGAAAAGGCTGGCAACTGGATTCCAACACATTGGAGGATAAGCTGAACAATCTGTGTCAAGTGCATGACGAGATCTGCGAGAGGCAAGTCGATGAAAAAGCTATGGAGCTATCCATATATTACGGTACGTTTTCATGCCAATGTTTGTTAATGTCCAAATCCCAAATGTCTCCTGCAAAGCGGAGATGTAACCATCTACCGCCTTGTCGAACCTGCCAGCCAAGTTGAAGAGCACGCGAAGTACCTTCTCCAGTCGTTCTCGACCAGTTGCATCTCGCTCCCTCTCTCACTGCTTTAAAACGCTTTTGGACGCTGTGCTTACTGTACCTTTATTTTTTTAATTCGTGGAGGATGTAATAACATTTCGTGTTCAAATTAATAATAATAATAATTGCTTTATGCTAAGAGAAAGCTTGGCAATTAAGTGGATTGGACAATTAAAAACCCTTTACATTTTGCTTTCCCACTTTTAAGTTCCGTTCAGAGAATGTAAAAAACCAATAAGCTTTTCATACAAGTCGAATTGGAATTTTTTGTTCCTATTGGCTTGAAGCCAATTTCCGCTACTTGTCAGCCGTCATTTCACTCTACGAAAATTTCAATCACAAAAACTAATACAGTAACCAAAAACGGATTTTAATTGATTGCCTTATTGGCTTCCTGGGAAAAAGTTTGGCTAAAAAGTACCATAGACGTCAAGTGAAACAGCGAAGAATTGGCAACATCCGACAGGCACATAATCGAAACGAACAATTTTTGGGTCGACAACAATTGCATTTTTTAATTTTTCAAGTTATTTGCAGCATACCAGAAAAAGTCTTATTTAAAGCGGGTTAATAAGAAGAAAATATAAGAATTTTTCTTTAATCCCTTAAGCAGCTTAAATTGGAAAAAGTTGATGAATCCAAAAAATTCAATTTCCATTTATCCCATATATTTTTTTTGTTGAGTTTCTTGGTTTCTCGTAAAGTTGCTAGTGATTGCCAAGCATAGAAACTTTTTCTTTAAATCGGTTAGAAAACTGCAAAATGATGTCAATGTTCGTTTATTGATTAAAGTTATAAAATGCATCTCTGCAAATTTTGACAGAACTTGAATAATACTTTTTGCTTTATCGGCTTAGCAACTGAGAAAGGTTTTTATTATTATTTTATATAAAATGTATAATACTTTTCAGATTGATTTTTTATATATTATATAATTATTGTTTGCACCAGGATGACATCAAAGTAAATAAACATACCCTGTGCTGTTTTGAACATAATTTATTATCTATTTGGATATTAAACATCATAATGATGAATATTACATATTATACCAAATATTTCCATTTATTTGGTGTTTCAATAGCTTAATAATATTAAAGGTTTTGCTACGTTATTACCGTTGCCTAAAGACCTTTCCCTTAATCGTTACCTAGCCATTGCCACCTCTTTATGTCTGCAAAGTTTTTATTGATTTACATGGTGTGTTTATTTTGACGAAAATCACCTGAAAATTCCATCGAAATAATAACGTCTCTAATTCGGTAGCCATAACAAGAAGTCAAGTGCAGGGCAAACTTTCTGGTCGGGCTAATTGAAAAACGTCTGCGAACTCGACGGCGACAACTTTTCACAAAAATATATATTGTATGTAAGTATTGCAAAAAACAATCGGGACAGACAGTCAGGTATTACTGATAGATGGAGGCGATGGATGAATAGATGGATGGATGGGCGATGGCTTGTCAAGGACAACACAATTTATGGTGTTGATTCAAACCAGGAGGGGAGTGGGCACTTGGGAGTGCATACTCCCTGGCAAAAGGGATGTCAACGACACTGTGCGGCGCGTTCAATCACAATTCTAATTACCAAGTTCCCCGAGGTAATTAACTTTGCATGCATTACGCAAATTACACAAACAATGAGAGCTGCCTGCCTGCCGCCGCACCGGAGCTTTATCAACTCAATTACGTACAAAATGACGGAGGGGTTTCCCCTCATTGGGCCAAGTTAGAAAGGTCTGTATGTCTGTATGTATGCCGTGGCCTGAAAGTGTCACAGCGATGCTTTACACAGATAAACAACAAATAAGCATTGTTTGTAATTTAGCGAGATGGTTCTTGTTCTTGTTGTTGTTGTTGTAGCTTTTCCTCTATGTCCCGCCTGGGGCTCCTCGCGCCTTTACCATGCTCCCTTCCTCCCACTACATACACATCCTTGCCCGCCAGGAGCTTAGTTAGTTTATCAGCCGGCAACAATCGAGGGAGCGACAAAAGGTTACTATAGTTCCAGTTCCGAGAACTTCTTACAGTACAGTGTTCACTCGCAGCTTCTGCAGTTTATTGTAATCATTGCAATAGTCTAGGACATTAAGAAATCTTAATCGTAAACCTATACCTAGAGGTAAAATTACTTTTATTTTATTTTGTTTCAGAATTAGTAACAAGGGAAAAGGGGAGAACTTAAAGTAGGCAAGATAAGATATCTTATTGAAATCATCGTAAACCTTGTCATCGTACTTATTACATTTTTAAATATCGTAAAATATGAACGTGTGAAAATATCCTAAAAATTATAATTAATATGTATATAAATTATAATTAATATATGTTTCAGTTTATGATAGATAAGACAGATATCGATTTATCGCACGTGTGCTATACATGATATACCTTTTTAAATAGCTCTCAGTTAGAAACCGTTGCGAATTTTAGTGCACTAATGCACAGGCTTCTAGTGAACTTTGCAAATCATGAAAACTAACCAAACTGTATGCTAAGAAGGTCTCAAATTAAATTATAAGCAGTTATTTGAATACCTTAATAACATATTCGAGCACCCACTGTACCATGTGAGTGCTTATTCTCGCTATCGTTAGCAGACAGCCTGCTTGTTCGTACATCTTTGGCCCTGCTCCCCCATCTCTGCCACTGGTTTTAACTCCCAGCATCATTTGTTATCGTTGCGTATATTGCAACTGCTAGTTCCACGTCCAAATACTTGGAGTAAATTTCCGTGATAGGGTAAAAATTGCATGTTAGCTTAGGGAGCGCAATAACAACTTTCGTGACAGTTTTCCACTGGCTAAAGTTTTAATTTTCCAACTTGATGAACATCAGTTTTACTATTTACGAGGTCTTTTCCGCTTAGCTTCTAATTTAAATTAATATTGTGTGGCTGCTAGATGGGAGTTGGGAAAAACACTTTTATTGCTTTATTATTATACAGATATTTTTTTCTCCACAAGTGCTGCATGCCACGCCCCTTTAGTCGGTATGCATAACACTAAACTAATACTAGACATGCCAGCAAACATAAACCTAGAAAAACTTCACAAAAAAACCCAAAACAAGCAAAAAAACAGAAAAAGTTGCAACAAAAGTGAGAGAAACGGAAATAAATCTAACAAAACGGCTTTAGTAGCAGGCATGCCTCCCCATGTAAACCTCCCAGAAATTTATATCCTCCATGTACATATGTGTGTGTTTCGGGGTTTTTGATTTCATGTTTTATGTTTTATTTTTGCTATGGCTTATTGTCACAGACATGTACATACATATGCCTGTATATAAGTCACGCTGCTACATATGCCTCGTAAGGCTAATGTTTTCACAGTGAAAAAGATTTGTTACAGATTTCGGCTTCGCCAAAAATAAGGAAAAACAAGCAATCTTTACACACTCACAGTTCAATGCCCTCACTCGCAGTCAGCCAGGTTTTCATAGGCATTTTCCCTTGCGTTGGGGACTTTGAAATACCCATTAGAAGGCATCTTAAATGTTTAAGTATTTTAAAATCATAAATAAATCCCCTAGAATACTCACAGCTCTTACCTCAAACACAATGGACCCCTTCACGACAAGAGAAACCCGCTTTGCTCACAGCAAATAAAGTTTGAGGGGTTTTTTTTTTTGTTTTAGACATGTTTTAGGTGAACGGCAAACGGCACCCAAAGCTAATATTTTTTCGAGGCGGAATTTATGTGTAACGATTATTTCAGTTGAACGAATACAGACCGCACAACGAAATCATTATTTACACATGTCCCGAAATTGGTTTTATTTTTTTCGTTTTTTTACTTTGCCACTCGAAATGTGTGAGAGTTCATTCATATCGTAATTGTGCCATTTTTCGTAGCTCTTTCTTAATGGAAACATAAACTATAAAGAGTTTATTAAATGGTTTAACATTTTTAAAAATGAAAATAAGTGAAATAGGGTTGAGTTTGAAGTTTAAACTGTAGATTTAAATTGGATGCATTTGATTTTAGATATTTGTAAGACTGAGTCAATGAATTAGACCTTAATATCACAGTTTCTTTATTTTACATTTGATTTTATCATTTTATATCCGGTGTGAACGCGGTATTAGACTGCGATAATTTTATTTGTATATTTACTGTGAAGTTTCTTGACATCAAATAAGATTTAATAAATGGTGAAGTTATCTTGACGTCAAGGCTTCTTTAATTTATATACGTACATACATACATATGTATGAATGTACTTAACTTCTATATAAACGTATAATAAGAACCAAACATTTGTGGAATGTAAAAACATTTTGCTGATGCTTGCCCCTACATTGCGATGCAACCCTGGGAAACTAACACTTTTCCTATTAACGTTTTCAATCTAAAATCTGTGTATTATAAAAACTAACCACTCTAGGTTCAAGAATCTAGACTGTACTTATAAAATTCTTATTTGTAGTGTAAAGCAGATGATCATCATCATACATTTATTTATGTATGTACATATGTATACAATTTCTCTTCCTGATCTTCATGATAAGCATATGTTTGGCTAAAACCCATTCGTTCCTCTTACAAAATTTCTGGCAAACGTAGTCATTTTTGAATTCAGTTAGGAACATGCAATTACACGAAAGGATACCGGTATGAGCACACATCCTGCTCATTCTGCTTATCTGCATCTCTGGCTGCTGCTGGAGGAGGAGGAACAGCATCTGCAGCATGTGCAACTCGCATTTATTCCTGGATGCCCAGAAGCATGGCCGCATCCGTTTGTTTTTGTACGGCCATTGCGGCCTTCTCGTTAAGTCATTTAAATTAGATTGCATTTTGAGTCAACGTGCTCGGCATATTCGATTATTTGGACACTGTGTCAGGGAGTTACCGGCAGCCAGAAAATACAAAGAGTTCAAAATTAATCAAAACTTAGCTTGAAACACCTTACAATTAAAAGCTTCCTCATTTTTACGCTGACAAAATATTTAATGACATGAATTCCTTTTCTTTTAGTTACATTTTGTAATAAACAACAAAAAAACCAAAACAACGACTGGCACTTGTAAAAAATATTAAAAGCAGACCTCACCCAAAAAAAAAAGGAAGTCGGAACACAAGTGTAAAGGCAGGACAATACGCCACAGCTCTAGACACAAAGGACATGCAGCCATGATTTTTATGAGCTTGTATTTATGTGATTTCCTTATATCCCTGCGGTGGAGGCCCCTGTGATAGCCATGGGTCCTGCCGCACACACAACAATAGCGGCAAGTGGAATATATGAAATGAAATTGCTTCCCATATTGCTCACTCTCTTCTCGCAGATTGAGTTTTGCGTATAGAGGTACGTACACATGCTCTCATACATTTATGGTTATTAAATTGCGAAAAAGGGCGTATTTCTCTGCTGGAATAATAAGTTAACTATTCGATTTTGCATTTCCCCGAAGAGTTTATTGGAACTTATGTATCATCCACTTAAATGTAAAATAACAGACAGCTTAATCCATCGGTTTGGCTCATTAATTTAATAACAGTGGCCTCCTGCCTGCATTTATGTAATTACCCGCATTCTCAATAATTTGCTTAAGAACAAGGCCAGTGACCATCATAACAGGGCATTCTTAAGTGGATTCCGCGAATTATTTAATACCACTTAAAAAGACGAAACCCCTTTTTATTTCCTTTTGTTTATGACCGATTTTAAATGGCACAACAATAGTCCGTCCGAGTGTCCTTTGTGTTGTTACAAAATAATCGTAACTTTTATTAATTGACACGACAACTGCTTGTGCCGGATTTTTGAATTTTAAATAATTCCCTTTGATGGTTTAAGGAGCCTTTCAGCACAGCAACTTCCACGATGGCAGTTTAATTGTGCGGCCAGACTGCGGGGCAATAAAATCATTTTACGATCCTTTTCCTGGCCAGGACCACCTTCTACCACCACCATCTTCTCGTTCGTCTCCGAAACGAGAAACAACTGAAAAGTTTGAGTTGATTTTCCAGCGCGGCAACGGAAGGAAAATCCCTCCAGGAGTGGCCTGCATTTTGCCTCCATCTTGTCCTTATTGCCTGCATTTTGTGGCAGACTTTCGTCCTAGCACAAGGCGACGAAATGAGGAGCAGATGCCAGGCAGTCGAAGGTTCCCTTATGACAGGACCACCTTTCAGACTTGGCCCACACATCATGAAGTCACTGGCAAGCAATGTCAATACATATGGTTACACGGAACATAGAGCACAGGGCACGGCGAACCAGAGAAATCCGTGTACATCTACCAGGTGCTGCGCAAATAGAGCAGAAGGACTTCTCCTTGCAAGGAGATAGTCGCCCTTTGAGGTTTATTGAACCGATTGAATAGGGGAAGTGAGGCGAACGATAAGAAACGCACACTTTAAACAAACAATTGAATTGTATTTAAGTTGAAACACATCTAAAAATACATGAAACAGGGAGTAAAGAGCATTTATTGTCACGTTTGATTCGGCACTTTATTGTTGGCTTATTTCTATCATTTGTAGAAGAAAAATGTTTGTAAGGCAGGCTTTCGATCGACCAAAAAATATAGCTATATATTAATAGTAAACTTTCATATATCGAAAAATATCGCATTTATTTTCTCCTTTACCGATTGGAATATCGATTTGTCGCACACATATCACAATGTTATAATATCGCTTTATCTATCGAGCATACAGAATCTATACTTTCTGGCATTCCTGCTTCAAAAATGTATAATTCATTCTCCCCCATATCCTTTTTATATACTTAACCCAAAACAATATTCCTGCTTAAATTTATATTAATTTAAAAAAAAAAAAACTCCGACACTTAATTGTTATATCAGGATTCACTTTTTCACCACCCCCTTCCCCTTAAATTGCTAAGCATTATTGTCGTGTTTTTGCTTGTACGGAATGGGAACAGCAACATGACCAAGTAATGCTAGGCATAATCATAAAAATCCCCGGAGCGTTGACTGGCGACGCCTTAAAGCCGCAACCACAACAGAGTACCCAGGGCTCAACAGACCCCGTATCCTTCCGAAGCACAGGATGTGCTCGGGCTTGGTGTCTGCAGATTAACATGAAGGCCGCGCGATGCCTTGCTCGCCTCGCCCCGTGCTCGCCTCCTGCTGCCGCTCACTCTCGGCCATGATTTAATTAAAGTCTACATGTGCTAAGTAGATTTTATTCTTTGCTTGCTTATTTGGTTTATTTGCCTATTTTCTGGCATCTCTTCTACGCTTTCCGCCTGCTGGCCATAAGGCATTTACTGCATTAAGCGGCACTGTCAAGTCTTCCTCATATACTGCGTATTATTTTAAGAGGAAAAGGCGAAATTTGCTTTGATTTATTAAAGCAAATGAGGGCTTGCAACCTTCAGGCCATCTTTATTTAGCACTCAGTCAGTTGGTAGAGAGTAAACTTATTTTTATTGCTACTTAAAGCATAAAACTGAAATCTTAGATATACAAAGTTTAATCTAAGTAAATATAGTTGAGATATGTTTTTCCATAATGCAATTAAATACCAAAGTGTTTAATTTAATTATCAATAATACTTAATTGTATTTCCTTAATTAAAGGTATATTGCGTACTTACATAACGACTTAATTCCGAGTGGCTGCTGCTGACGCTGCTCCTGCATTGCCCAAGCTCTCGAAGTGCTCATAATTACCACGATGATTGGCGTAAGGATGCAGCCCAAGCATTTGCCCGACGTGGCCATGGTCCTTCTGATTGTTATCGTTTAATTATTTTCGAGTTCTTCACCTCAAGAGCGGTGAATGAATGAATATAATTTTACACCTTAGTTTTGGGTTTATTATTATTTTTTTTTGTTTGGTTCACATTACTTGAATTGATTTGACAAAAGGCAGCAGCAGCAGGCTCTAGAGTCCATTCTGTAAAGAGAGCAAATCAATTAAGGCTATTAGTAGAAATATTTCATATTAATTAAGCGATCATTGTTGACCTTTTCAATATATTTTTGGCTAATTTGGGTTATAAACGGTAATTAAAATGTGGTTTCAAGCATTTACTGGACAATCTAAAGGTTTATTTTGATTTGATTTTGCATTCAATTATTTGCTTGCTTCAGTATTTAATTCCCAAAAATCCTTATGGATTTATTTAAAGTTGAAGAAAAAAGAGTTCTTGTTTAAAATACCTTTTAAACATATACAAACTATATCTTCTTTATTTTCAAATGATTTCTCTAGGAAATGAGATGTATTAACGGAAAATTTAATGATGAAACCTCAAATTAAGTTAAGAAACCCCTCAAAGGTTTAACAACTGCACTTCCTATTAAATCCCAAAACAAATCGCAGTTTCTTTGGACATCCAAAACTATTTATTGTTAAATATATTCATGGCAAATAAGAGAAACGTTATCGCATGTTTGGCCTGCATCAAAATCAATACTGAACATAATTTAATTTCAGCAAACAGCGATATTAACCAAGGACCTTCGTCCCGTAACAAATGGCTCCCTCATTCGCATCATTTATCCCGTATCAAATAGCTGTCGCATTAATTTTTTTCCTCTTTTTTTTTTTTTTTTGTTTATGTTTGTGTTTGTTAAGCCCCCATATATATTGTTGGCAAGTTGCTTATCGCGGCCATGTCACGTGGCTGTCCATGTTCTTGTCCTTGGTAGCCTTATCCCAATGCTAACAACTGCATTAATATTTACCTCCCGCATCCGGCGTGCTTAAATAGTTTTTTATTGGGTCATAAAGCACACACAAAAAGGTGTGGGGTGGTGTGAGTGGTGCAGCCTTGATCACTAGCAAAAATGCAAAGGCCAAAATCCAATTAAAATGTTAATTTTCGCAGCTCAAACGGCGGCACAAGTGACCCAACAATATCGATTGCACTGAGAAGATTTTGTTGGTCGGTAATCACAGCATTTAAATACCTACAATTGTGTAATGAGCTGGTTTGTTGTTTCCAAACAAACAATTGTGTGTGGCCAACATGGAATGCGGCGTACAGTGCAGCTAGCTGCCATTGTTATTACCAATTCCATTGATTCTTAATTGCATTTTGCGGTTTTTATCCTTTAACAAGGACCGTCGCTAACTTTGATACATCTTAGAAGCTTACCCTACCATTTCGCTGTAATTAACTTTAGTCATTCATGTGTCGGGCCGAGCCCACTTTGTCTACGTGAGAGTCTGGCTCTTGTCGCCTTTTGTCTACCTAGTACCAGGCATAAATACAAGTTAATTAAACAAACCAACCAGGCCGGGGCCTGGCCGGCACATTAATCACCTGGACACTGGCCAAAAAGCCACACAAAAACCACCTGGAGACCACTTGATCTCTCTTAAAGGAGCCAAGTTCCCACATAACCAAAAACCAAAAAAAAAACCTCCATCGAAGCAAATTCAATTAGAATGAACACGAAGGACAGTGGCAAGGGCAGGGACGAGTACCAGGCAAGCAGGTTTCGATTTCAATGTCGTTTTTTGAGATTGTCTAAGTCGCAGGACATATGTCCTGCGCCTGGCGAGCCTACAAGATTAATGAGCGACACGCTCATCTACTTCCATTCTTTCAAGCGGCACTTAATTAATCGCCAGGAAGGGGAAAGTCACAAAGGCGCAGACGAGGTCCTTGGCCTCTGTTCATTTTATCCTTTAAAGCTAGCCGGTAGTGTTTCTCATTTAAAATCAGAAAAGAATAATGAGAAAGCTAAGGATCTTAACATTAAGTGGAATTTCTTTGAAAACTTTGGCACTCTTACGTTTTCCGCTTTTGGTTAAAGTTCATAAAATGGAAGCTAATCTATAATTTAAGATATAGGAACAACTTCTGAAACTGTTCTAGAATATGATGAAGAAGTGAGTTTAAGTTGAAACATATTTAAATACCTTGAGATTTATTTATTTATTATATTAATAGTTTTAAAACGACTTCGAACAGATAGTAATCTAAATTATTTAGGTTAAATCAGGGACTTCAAAGTAGCAGAGAGAGTTGTCGAAAAAAGCAACAAGGACTCGTAAATGAGGCAAACTTTCAAGTGCCCCTAAACGAATATGGTGAGCTTTCGAAAAAAGAAAAATAAACCGAAAATAAATTGGCCAACCAACAGGTCTTTCTCAACTTTTATTCCTTTGAGGAAGGCCAATGGGACTGGCCATCAGCATCAGCAGCAGCATTAAATTGGTCCATCAATTGGATGTACTATACATATCAGTAAAAGTTGAAAGAAAGTTTAAAACTACACTTATTATTGGCGGCTTGTGGAAACTTTCTTTTCCGACCAATTTCGGCGAAACTTTTCCCCCACCACCCCCGAATTAATTACACGCCCTCACTTTTCGCATTGGCCACAAGGACGAACTCATAAGAAGAAATCAGGGCTCATTTCAAAGTCAATCCATAACACACGTGCTCATTAGGTGCTCTCCACCTGGTCGCGGATAAACTTGAGGCAACTTCAAAAGCAGATAAGGTGTAGAGCGGGCGGAGGAGAGAGAAAGAGAACTTTTGAGAAAAACTTCCACCTGAACAAGGAAAAACTTTGATTTGAGTCGAAAGACAAAGAAAAAAAATAATACAAAACTCTCCGACTTGCTCTGTTTATGCAACTGACACAGAAATTTGAGCTGAAAATATGTCTGATTTGTTTTCTCTTCGAAGCGAAAAAGTTTCCCCCGAGAACCTGGAGTAACAAATGCATTTTCGATTAGTCCTAAATCACGTCGCGCGGCTGTCTGGCTTCATTTCCGATGGGAAGTCCATGTTGGACCTTTGATTTATCTGTGGTTTCGCTGAGGGGAACTTGAGAGGAATTAAAGTAAAAAACTCACTTGAGCTTCCATTTTAAATTGTGCATCAAAAATCCAATGATATTATCTCTGAAACTGGACTTGGAACAATATCCGTTGACTGGCCGCCTAAAGCGGCCTTTTTGCTGAAAAACTTCACTATTCTTAGCACATCACACTGAGAGAAATTCAAGACACTGTTTTCTATCCATTTGCGGTGTCAGCTGTGAGACCACAAAAAGCCGAAACGCGTTGCGTGGATCTTGAAGCGGCGTTGGTTTCCGCGACAAACCGCGACACACCGACCGTGACGAAAGCGGCAACTACGATATCCTTCCGATGCGAGCGATAAGGAGTCGTCGGAACCACAGCCGCGCCAAAGGATAAACACGTGCGCCTCGACTTGAAATCCATTCGATACTGCGGCAACCGAGGGCCGGAGCTTTTCCTTATTGTTGTTTCTTCCTCGGGGCGAAGCCAGTGTTCTGCCGAGTGGACGATGTCAGCACGAATCCTGCCAGCCACGAAGCTCGGCGGAGCTGCGTGTCTTGCATTGCGGCGAATTCGTTTAAATCCCAGTATTTTGAGGGGGAATTCCGAAAGGAGAACAGAGGAACTCCTATAAATTACATTTAATTTAATATTTTTTAACTCAAGATCGTTTTTTTGATTAACCAAAAAATAATCTTTGTAAATTACGGCTAGTAAAACCTTCTATCTTATCGTTTCCATAATTTTTAAATATTCAAAAATCGAAGGCCAAATAAAAACTACCTTATTGTCGTCTCTTAGATCTCCATATATTTCTTTATAAGTTAATAAATTTCCAAACTCATTTTGAAAAACATAATTACTTTATTTCCTAATTTTATCGAGTTCACAAAATTGATCAATACAATTTTATTCAAGCAAAAACAAGTACAAAACAAAAAACATTAAAACAAATTGAGAACATCTCATTTAAGCAAAAATTTATATTTTCACACATTTGAACGATTATACACTGCTTGGCCATATACTGCTTCACAACCCACTGCTTGTGATGGGAACTTTAAACCGCTTTAAGATAACGGTAAATAAAATTGAACTAAAACCCTATTAAATATTCCCTACAAACGAACCCCTATTTAATATGTCACACAAATATTCCCTACAAACAAACCCCTATTTAATATTTCCCATGAAAAACATAGAATGCTGTGCACAACCGAAGGGATATGTTGGATCTGGAAAAATATGTGGCCAATGTGCACTGCTTGCCAACGTACTCATAAGCAGTGCATGTTGGCCACATATTTTTTTAAGATTTAACCAACATACTGCTGTTCAATACACTGCTTGCTTTGGAATATGTTTTCACTGCTTTAAAGAAACTGCTTTACAAACATTTAATGAACACCGAATTTAAATACCCTTCAGACCATTAACTATAGACCATATAGAAGAAATCAGCTCTCGCGAGAGCACGAAACTTTTATAAAACTTGAGCAAATCAACCTCCTGCTGAGCGCCTGGTACATATAACCATGCATTTGGTAAATTTGTACTGGGAAAACTTCAGATTGGCAACCTGTTGTTGCCGAAACAATAACAATAGTTGCCCTATTCTTACATTACATATACATACCTACAAATGTAGCTCCAACCATTTCTCCAGAATAATAACTCGCTCATTTGACTTCACTTTCTTTCAACTTTATATTTATTAATGCAAAATCGTGTTCCTTTAAATATACAAATGAGATTTGAAAATCGAAAAGGGCGCGCATATTAAACAAATATAGATTTGACTAAAAAATGCGCTATTTTGAAGCAAATATACCGAGAGCTCCCACACAAGTGGGAAAAAGAACTATCCGAGTAAACGTAAAGTATAAAAAATAGTTGAATCTATTGTTTACCTTGGAAATGCAATTGGAATTGTTAAGTTCTCAGTTAACACAATTTGAAGTAAACGCTTCGCGCATTGCCACACATAAACGCTCTTAAATAATTACAATTACGAACTCTTTTTGTTTAAAACGGGGCTTGGGTAAACAGAAATTTTAAAATATATTTTTCTCGTCTCGGAGAAAAGATATTTAAACACGTGTGTTTCATACAACAGAAATTTTGTTTTCGGCTTTTTCGGTTTTAGGTTTTTTTTTCTTTTCTTTTCAACTAACATAATATGATATAGAGGTTTGAGTTTTCGTTTTTCTTTTTCTATTAGTGTACACTATTCTTCCGGCACCCACAAAGATTTGCTCGTATTGCTTTTTACTGCTGTTGTTTTGTTTGGAATGGATTTTCTTTTATCTTTTGAACTAATTGCGAAAAATGGGGGCCTCCTTCACTATTTACTATGACGCGATTGTTGTGTTTGCAGCAGCTGCGGATGATGGTCGCTGCCTAGAGAGAGGGGACTAAGCGTGCCTGACGCTTAGAATCCTTTGAGCTTGGCGTATGCGTCGACCTTTTTGTGAAACTGGTTATAGTACTTCACGGCGGCGTTACGCGTCTCGTTCAGTGCCTTGTTGATGATCTCGGGCAAGGGACCACTGAAACAGAAATAAAGTAATAGGGTAAATGATAATTGTTCGCACAGGGCAGTGAGGGGTCAACTTACTCCAGAACCTTCTCCTTAATAAGCACGGCAGACTTATCGTAGCTGCTGACTGCGAAATCACTAACGCCCGCGGCAGATGCCTCAATCTTACCCGACAAATTGGGCACGTATTGGTCAATCTGCAAACGTAGAAAGCAAGCAACTTATTAGCCAAAGGCGATACGAAAGTAATACAGAGATTAATCCAAAAAACTGGTTTGTTTAAAATGACCTCATCATCAGCTGCTGCCATCGACACTTACGAACTTAGCCACCACCGGCCACTTGGCACTGAAGTATCCCTTGCCATTCTGGTAGACATTGCAGGCGGCATTCCTCGCCAGCTTCCACAGATTGCAGGTAGTAGTGATCGCAGGCTCGGCATATGGCGGCACATTCACCTCCGCCCACTTGTAGCCCCGGGCACTGGCGCCCATGACCGTGTACCACGTCTTCTGGACGTGCGGCAGGACACCGAAATCCTTCAGCAGCTGACCGGTGGGCGATTTCTCGAACACACCCTGGCCTTTGGTCTCCGTGTCATAGTTCAGTTTGAAGGCGATCAAGGCAATGATAATGATGCTGATTAGCGTATTTCTGCACCAGGTGCATTTCTTTTTCGGCGACGCGGCATTCTGTTTGTTCTTCTTCTGCTGCGCACTGCTCTTCTCCTGAACGGTCTGTTTAGGAACGAAAAGGCAAATGTTGAGAGTTAATGCGTATTTAGGGCATTTAAACGAGCAAGATAACATTCGGATAATCCGTGTCGGGTGTATGTTTACCTTCTTGGCAGTGGGGGCCGGCTTGCCGCCCTGTTTGTTACTTTTCGGTTTAACCTGAGCCATTGTCTACTTTAATTTCACTTAGTTTCGATTTAGCAACGAGTATTTCTAGATTTCCTTAGCTGTTTTGTGAGAAATTTGCAATTATTTATTGGTTTTTATCACTGCAATTCGATTTGCTTAAAAGAATGACGAGGGCTTTGCTGAGCTTTCAAACCAAGCTTTTCTGTGTTGCGGTTAATGTGAGAGATGATTGCGGGCGAGCAACGAATGCTTTTTTCGTTGAGGGGATAAGAGCGCGATGACCTAAGATGGGAGGAGAGAGCAGCACAAATAGCGACGGGGAATAATTAAAAAAAAAAAAAGAACAGTCGAGCTTCTACAAGCTTAACTTTTTTTTTTAATAATAGAATTTTCTGAAATCCTACGATTTTAAGAAGTAAATTTTTTTCAATTAAATTGCTCCACAAGTTGAGATATTTTAGGAATTTCTTTCTTATTTTGCCAAGAATGATTTGAAGTTTACTGGTTATCGACTCTATCTATCGTTCTAACTTATCGTTATCGTCTAATTATAGTTTGTATTTTTCGTAAGTATTTATCGTTTGTACTTGTCGTTCAAAATTTATCATTCTAGTTTATGCTATGAGTTTTTATGTGATTTTTATTATCTTTATATCCGCATATTTATAGGCAGCACACTTAAAAAGGGGAAGAGTATTAGAAAAACATATTTGTGGCAATGTTTGGAGTATCCTATTGATACTCTATATAATAATTTAAAGTGATTTGATGTGTTTATCTCAATATAAAACTCGATTTAAGTAAAACTTGAAAAAACCGGCTTTAAAAATTGCTTCAAGAAATCCTAAAATATATATTATCTTCAAAAAGTAATATCTCTTTACAAAAAAAAAAAAGAAATAAAATACGTTTAGGACAGTTTTGAAAATAGCCGCTAGACAACTTTAAGGTTGAACGAACTACGATGGCTTAGAACGCTTTGTGGGCTTTGGATTTTGATTTTCTTTTGTGTTTTCAGGTGAATATAAAAGAAAGGTAATCAAGAAAGAAAAAAAAAAACCGCTTGCGAAGGCCAGAGAACGAAAGAGCAGAGAAAATCAGGGTCACAGTGGACATGCCACGTGTTGAAGCTGCCTACAAATTCGGCGTTTGTTCGCTCTCTCGCTTGGCGTTCTTTCTTCGAGTCGCATCGCAATCGTGGCGCTGCGTGAAGATTGCCAGCAAATGTGCGAAACTGCACCACTGTGCGTGCAATAAGAGTAAGGAGAGTGCGGTGCGCACAATCGCCGAGGCAGACAGGAAGAGGGTGAGAAAGGTGGGGAGAGAGCGAGTGAGAAGTCTAAGGGAGCAAGCGGCGGGCGGTCGGCAGGACGGCCAATCGCAGCTGGAACACATCAGTAAATAAAAAGTGACGCGCCGCCAGATCATCGAATTTGGGCGTGCTTATCAGCAGCAATAGCGGCGGGGTGTCGTATATGTTAACTGATAAATGCTATATTTATGTTGCCCGATGCTTAATCTCTCTTTTCGAAAGCAACACGTCTCTGCGGAGAAAAGAAATTTTTAGCGGCACCAAGTGGACCCGCATGGCAACGCTATAGGAAAAATGCAGCTAGCTGCCACCAATACACTGACGCACCGCGGACACACACGCACTGACGGACGGACAACCGTTAAAGATGACACGCACACCCACACAGCCTTAACGCACTTTGCACTTTGCAACAACACAATAATAAAGGTGCGGACCATTAATTTATGCACACTTGCACAATGTGGGAAAAGAGCAGCAATCTAATGGCGAAGGGAGAAATTTTTATCGGCGAACGGCGGCAAGCAGTTCTTTCTCTTTCTAGCGGCGACGTCGCGTTGGCAGAAGCGTCCCCTCGAAACCTTCGAATCGCCGAAAGTTGAAGTTTCTGCTATTATAACCTGGCGGAGGTTTTAATCAGCTAGCAGCAACTTAATTAGCCCACTTCATTCTTTCCAGCACTGATTTGCAGTAATTTAATCTTTTGGAAATGTAGATTTAACAATTTTATACCTTCGTTTTACTTTTCACGGAAGCAGTGTGACCAGACTGACTTATTAATGAAATGATAGGTGGAAAGGTAAATGATAATGAAGGCAATGTGGCCAGACTTACGCTCAAGGCAGCGGAATTTTCAAATGAATAAAACCGGTTCCCGTTTACAATTTCGTCATTTACTGATTTTATAAAATTGCTTTTAAACCCCAATGGCTCAGTTAAACTTTACAAATATATATATTACGTTTTTCTAATATACTCACCAACAAAACTTCTTTTAAACTATCTAAGTTACTGTCTTTCCGCTTGTTTGCCTCCAGCTCTCCATTCAGAGAATCGATTTCTTTCAGAAAAACATGATATGCAGGCGATTTAGCCAACTCCTTTGTAGACGTAGCCCAGTTGTCGTCTAAAACAGTGTAAAAAGTTAATTGCTCCCTCATTTTTTATGTTTTAAGCATAAATCATGAATTTACAGGCATACCTATAGCTTTCAGTAGCAATAAGCTGGGCAACGTTTGCTTTTTATAGTTCATGCGCCACACTTTCAGGCAATCATCACTTCCGCTGCTAAGTAAACAGCTAATACAGCCTTCTAACTCATTGTTATGCTTGGAACTGGCGCTGATCTCGCGGAACAAGGTCAGGAAGATATTGGCATGCTTCACCGGACTATTGATATAGTTTTCCTGAAAATATACAACCTACTTAAGAGGAGGACCATTCCTTTATGTTATTTTAAGACTTACCAGCAACAGCTTAGCACTTCTCTTCAGACTTTGCTGCAACTCCTTGGCCAAGTTATTGTACTGGGCGTTGAGAGCATTGTACGTGGCAAAGAACTCTTGCTGGTTGATCAGCAGCGGATCCTGCAGCTTCCTCGCCGCTTCCGCATTGAGCACCCGCTCCATATACTCCACAACAAACTTGGTATACTGCTTCATCTCTAGGTTAGGCAGCATTAAATTCTGCCACACCCGGACACCCTCATTTAGCGACCTCAAGCCGCCCTGCCCGATGGCCCACAAGATGCTCAGGCAGATGTTGCTTCTGTTCTGGTAAGAGTTCCGCAGCAGCGCCGTCTTGGCCAGATTCCGGGAGCAGATGTTCGGCCAATTCTGTCCAATTAATTGCAGGATCAGCTTGTAACCGACCACCGTCTGGTTGTTATTCAGATCCGTCACCATGCTGTCCAACAGCGAGTAGAAAAAGTACTCGAGGTGCTGCACGCACACGGAGCCCAAGAACTCGACAATCGCATTCTTGAGATCGCTGCTGGCCAGACTGCTGGGATACTGAGTTGAGCGGCCAGAAAAGATGGGATCGCAGTCGTAGGCCAAGGCGCCATTAAGGTACAGAGCAATCTGCAGGAGAAAATCTGCTTAATAATCATGGATAATTTGGATAGCCTGCTAAAGGACCTACATGACTCAGCCAGCGGTTCTCGGAGCCGGGACAACTAAGCTTCACCTGCTCCACTTGGGCAGCAAAGTCATCCGGCGTTATCTGCTTCAGAGCCTGCTCTAGGGTTTTTGGCTTCGTAGAAGACGTCGACGTGGCCTTTTTCGCAGCCGACACTGATGCACTTTTAGTGGCATTCTTCTTCGCCGGCGACTTATTATTTTTCGATGAGGATGAGGCACTTGAACTGGATTTAGCTGGCGAATGCGACTTGTTGTTGTTGTTACTGTTGCTGCTGGAGGCAAAAAGGTTGCCATACCGATGAGTGTTGGGCACTGGGGGGAGTGGAGGCGGGATGGATTAGTTATAATCGGCTCAGAAAGTGGCATGCAACGCACAAGCAACTCTTACATAGCTCCTCCAATTTCGGTAATTGGGCTGCAATCCGCTTCTGTTCCGTATGGGCAACCATCTTCTTGTCCAAATTTTTCTGTTTTCGCGACTTGGTGACCACCTCCCATTGTTCCGACATATTCAGTGCAGTATGGTGCAGTTGGTTTGGGCTAAATTAAATTAAATTAAATTAGCGTAAATGCAGGCGGCCGGTGTAATGAAAAAGCAACAAGCGGTGAGAAAGTGTGGCCAAGTTTCTTAAAAAATATATGCGGCTCAGCGATGCACTAAAATATTAAATTTCCAGGGCTGCGAAAATGTTGTTTTATTGCTCGGCTTTTTTGTATAATTTAGAAGTTTTTCACAGATTTCCATATTGTCTTTCTAGGAAAACTAGACCAAACAATCTGCCTTTAGTTGCCTGGTTCAAGCATTGCTTCTTTATAAGGCTAAAAAACAGGGAAAGCGACCAGAGTTTTATTTCCCGCCGAAACGAAGCCACCGGAGGCGTTATGGTATTATCAATGGAATAAAACATTGACCATACTGCTGCCGACCAAAACATAAATTTATTTTTATTATTATTTATAATACAAAAAAAATGGCTGCCTCACGCTCTCGGCGCAACAATGCCGGCAACAAAATAGCCTCTTTATTAGACGAGGAGGAAGACGATTTCTACAAAACATCCTATGGAGGCTTTCAGGACGAGGAAGAGGACAAAGAATACGAGTGAGGAGTTTTGTGCCATTCAAAACATTTCATTTGTTATAACAATGTAAAACACTTAACGCAGGCAAAAGGATGAGGAAGAGGATGTAGTAGATTCGGACTTCAGTATCGATGAGCAGGATGAGCCAGTTTCCGATCAGGAAGATGCACCCGACAAGAAGCGAAAACGCGGCGGCGTAAATACCAAGGCCTACAAGGTGAGACTCCTAGGATATTCGGGCAATATCCTTACTTCCCCCTTTTTTTCCGCAGGAAACCAAGCCGGCGGCCAAAAAGGAAACCAAGGCTGTGCCAGCTCTGCACAAGAAACGCGGCGGTGGCGGCGTCTCTAAGCGGCGGGTGCGTCCTCGTTTCACGGTCATAGACTCCGGCCGCAAATCCATACGCACTTCGACGGCTATTAAGACGCAGGCAACGAAAATCCGTCTCAAGGAGCTGGACGATGCCCGCAAGCGGAAGAAGAAGAAGGTGCGTGTGGAGGACTATATGCCGACGCAGGACGAGCTGCTGGAGGAGGCCAAAATAACGGAAGAGGAGAACATCAAGTCTTTAGGTAGGTAGCCAAATCATAGCCAAGCCACCTGATGACCATTAACCCCCCATCCGCTTGCAGAGAAATTCCAGAAAATGGAGTTGGAAAAGAAGAAAACACGTCCCACCAAGCGTACCTTCGTAGGTCCAACGATACGCTACCATTCGTTGACCATGCCTGCGATGCGAAAGCCCACGCGTGCTAGCATCCTGCCAAGCGATTCAAAAGATCTAGCCGGCAAATGCGAGCGCACGTTCGTGACGTTGGAGAACGATTTCAACGACAAGGTGTTCCAGACCATCTTCAGACCCAAGCCGCCGCCGAAAGCCAGTAATGGCATCTGTCCGATCACCCGACTGCCGGCTCGCTACTTTGATCCTGTCACTCAGCAGCCATACTACAGCATCCAGGCCTTTAAGATCCTGCGCGAAGCCTACTATATGCAACTGGAGCAGCAGGGCAGTGGCAGCGGCAGCAACAGCAGCAGCAGCACTGACCAGCCTGAGCTGGCCAAGTGGCTGGAATGGCGTAAGCTGGTCAAGGAGAATCGTGTCAAGGCGGCGACAGCAGCTGCCACCAAAAATGGGGACAACTAACAATTGAAAAACCCTTTTAATAGTGTATAAAAAAAGTAATAAGAGCATAACAAATAAGCGAAAATATAAATTGGTTTTAAATTATTATCAGGGAAGACTTTTATTTATTTATTTATATTTAAAAGCTAAACATAATCTCGACTTCATCAGTTCAATGCCAAGGTTCACTTCTTAGAGACTTCGGGGCGTAGTACATAAGGGTATTTCCCAAAGCGTAATCTTTGGTGATGTTATTTATAATCTAACCGCAGACTGCTTTCATTGGGCACTGCGTAGGCCTAAGCATGGGTATAAGAACTGATAGGAGTACACACAGGTATTAGCAGCATCCGGATTATTGACTTTGTCAGAAGATAATAATAGCGTTAACTTTGTACAAGTTTTCAGCTAAACTACGTGCTAACCTAAATAATTAACTGCCTTAAAATATGTACAAACTAACTTAAAAATTAGATTCTTTCCAAAGCTTGAAGAGTATTTTTTAAATCGGAATCCACACTCCATGTTTTTATATATATTTTTCATTTCCGTTAAATGGTGAGGATGATAAGCTTGATAACCTCTGCCTATTTAGTAATTCCAAAGCAGAGGAAATGCGGCTGTTTTCACTCGTAATATATACTAAATAATTTAGACAAAGTAGTTACATCATCTCAGCACTCAAAAAAAATGTAATTCGCTTTTTCTTTTGGCTGTAAGAAGGATAAACCGATTTTATTACAAAAAAAATAGAATCAAAACTGGAAGTCAAGCCACAAACACACCAGAATATTGCCAAAAACAGGGAGCAGGCTTTATGTGTTTTTAGACTTTATTAAAACATTCAGAATACTTTATATATATATTTTTTTTAATGAGTTGAAACTATATAAAGATTACTATAATATTTAAAGCTGCTTTATATTAAAAAAATATTGTTAAAAAAATAGAAAACTTAGAGGGAATCAAAGCAGTAAACCTGGCCGCCAGTCTCTGCTTTCTATATATTTTGTGTCTTATCAGAACAAACGCCCCACGCGCTGTCTATTTAATTTGTCTTGATGGACGACAAGGTACATATTTTCGTTCTCAACAATTTAGTCAGGCCCGTGAGCTCAAATTAAACGAACGTTTTGCGTCACCATGAAGCACTTGTCTGCGTTAGGAATCCTCCTACTGCTCTTAGTTGTCGTCCTGGCGGACAGTGACAGCGATAGCGATAGTAGTAGCGGAGAGCGTAAAGATAAGGGCAAGCACAAGATGACGGAGCACAAGTACAATTATCCTGCCTATCCAGCTCCCTATGGATATGGCTACCCGTACCCCTACCCCTACAATCAGATGATGCCGCAGTATCAAAGCCAGCCACCACCATATCCCGGCTATCCACCATTTCCTTACAATCCCTACATGCAGATGCCTTCGATGTATCCAACTCTGCCCGGCGGGTATCCACCTCCACAGCAGCAGCAGGGAGGTGGCCAGAACCCCAACTGGAATCCAAATCAGCAGCAGGGAGCTGGGTATCCACCTCCACAGCAGCAGCAGCAGCAGCCGGGAGCAGGCCAGAACCCCAACTGGAATCCCAACGCGGCTCCAAGTCAGCAGCCGCCACAACAACCGCCGACCGGACCTGGCGGCTCCAGCGTGATCAATCACTCCCTCAAAGTAAACAAGGAATACAATGAAGATGGACACCACACATCGCCCTAGTTTACGAAATTCTTGCGAGTTCTTTTACTTCAATTAGAAACTGAAATTAAATTTTATTTACTTTTTAAAAGTATTTTTATAAATCTCTTGTTTGGTGTATAAAAAACCCTCGAAGATTGATTTGTTACAACTTTTGCATTCACGAAGAAACAGATGAATCTGTTGTTTCGTCTTCGTCTGGGATAAACATATCACACGTACATATTCTTATAAGGTACTTAGTTGCGGCCGCTGCTGCTGCTGCTGCTGTGGCTGCTGCTGTGGCTGCTGCTGTTGCTGTGGCTGCTGCTGCTGTTGCTGCTGTTGCTGCTGTGGCTGCTGCTGCTCCACCTCCGTACCGTGATGGTACAAGTGGACATGGTAGGCATAGCTGTTCAGGCACTTCTGGATACTCAGGACAAATGGTTCAAATGGATGCCAAATGAAGGCGCATAGTTCACGCGGCGCTATTGCCGTGATCTGTCTGCGCGCCTTGGCGAACAGCCGGAACTTGATCCTCTTTGTTTCTTGATCCTTGAAAACAATGGGCCCTTCGGAGCAGGGATTGGGTCGTTCCAGTGGCGACATATACCGATCATCGTAGCTAAAGTCATTGTACTTGAGGTATGGCGATGGCGACAGGCACTGTGAGCTGACAGGAATGCCCGGATTAAAGCGCAAGGCCGCATGCCGAACAAAGGGAACTGTAGCGTTGGCATTCACGAAACTCTGCTTGAGGAAGAAGTGTAGCGGCAAGGATGGCGCATCGCCGGTTTGCAGGGATCTCACATTACTCATCTCATCGTAAAACAGAAGAATGATTTGAAGCAAATCGACAGAAGTGTCGGGATAGACGCCCACCACCTCCTCCTCGGCTATGATATAGAAAACATATAAACGGCGCGGTGTCGGTGGAGTTATTGTCATAACATCGCCCTCCTTGGGCCGCTCCTCGTAGCGCAGCAAAAGTAGATTTCTGTTTATCAATTGCATCCTCTCCATGATCATGTGTTCCACCTTAAAGCATAAGTGGTGTTTAATTAGCATTATCTAATTGTTACAATATAGAACTTACGAAGGCAAAGTTTTTGTAGAACTCCTGCCGCTTTTCCCTCGCCTCGCTGCTGTCCGGATCGATTTGGCGATACAAAAAGCTTAATACACGTTGCTTTATATGCGTAATGGGCAGAATTGTAGTCGCGTCCAGACTGCCCATGTTCGTGGATGCTCCTTCGATGAAGTCCCGCGGCCGTGGACCAATGGTTTCCTGCTCCAAGAGTTTACCATCCGACATCTCGTAGACGTAAATGCACTGATGCAGTCGCGACATGATCGTCACCTTGGATCCATACACTGAGATGCCGTGATTGTGGGAAACAACAATTGAATCCTGCGACAGAAAGAGTCTGTCGCTGACCACACCTTGCTCCAGGTCCACCACAAAGAACACATACGAGAAGGCGTCCAGTTTGTCAAAGAGATCCGGATAGCTAACGTAATCCTCGGTGGGCAGTGCGCTCCGCAGGACGGACATGGCCGCTAGCATTACATACTTGCCGTTTTCCAGGAACACACTGAACTCCCGGTGAAGATAGTAGCGGCCACAGAGACCCTGGCACAGGCGTAGGCTCTTTGCCTCCTTGGTGCCGAACAGGCGTTCGAAGATGGTGCTGCTGAGTATGTTGCTCGTCTCGCTCTTGAAGCACTCGCCGGTGCCCACATTTGCCTCGCGGATCAGTTCACCAACCGCCGCCGAACTGAAGCCCCTGTACGGATAGACGTGGAGGCTACGCTGATCGTGGGAGAAGGCCAACAGTTTGCTGCCATCCGGCGTGAACTTTCGGAGGTAGACAGGCGGAATGGCAATGGAGTCAATGGTCAGGCACGGAGTGATGGACTTGTAGCAGCGGCGCTCGTAGGCCAAGCGAGGAATCCGGTTCAGCTGGCTGCCGGCACAAGTGTAACCGGATTCGCGGTTCTGTAACAGGTGCACGATGTTCTGCGACTCTAGGCGCTGGTTGTAGGCCATGGCAGCCAGACTTTATAGGAATCTATACGTCATAAAACTAGAACTGTAATTCGTTTTGTCAAAAAAAAAGAAAGAAAATAAATAAATAGAGCTGATATTTTTAACACCGAAGAGCAGATTTTCATCTCCACGGCAGCTGGTCACACTTAAGTCGCTCATGACATTTGCGTTGCCATACTTTTTAAGGGAAACTGATCAATTTTACAATGTTTTCCGCGGATTAAAGCACCAATAAGCGTGCACCTTGGAAGCATCGGAAAAGTACGATTTTCCGTGTAAGTCTCCGAAAACCTTCTAAAAATTCTGATGACGACTCATGCTTTGTACTTTGATTAGTGTGAACGCACCGAGATCGTTGGAAAAACACAGGGACGTAACCCGAGTGTTTAAAAGGGGTTTAATTAGAACAATAATGTTATTCTCAAACGGGTTTCGCAGCTTCATTATTCCTTGATTAGTTTTATCTATCATTTTTTATTTCTAAAGTCAGAATTGGCTAGTTGCCTGGTGCTCCTAAGTGTATAGTTCCAATTGGACCTGTTCTTTGTTTTGAAAATTAAAAAGCAAAATAAAGTGACCTTACCCTAAATAATGTCTAACTAATTATGATTTTTATGTTTCATTATTAAAAGTAACAACATTTTTATATAATGTTTCGGAATATTAGTGTCTAATATATAGTTTACAGAATATTCCATAAGAACACCGCACTTTTAACACTTCTAAGATTCAAAAGTCAAAACTTTGCGGTTTTTCGAATATTTTCGTAATTTTATGTTACCACTGTATTATTTCACTTTATTTAGTGTCGAAATGTGTTCTCAGACATACATATACAAATACACATCTGAAATAAGATTACTTTCCATTCCAAAACCTGCCAAGCGGGGCTAACTTAAAAATTAGACGTTGTATCCCACAATGTGGCGCTTGCCGATGCACTCGCCGATGTAGAACCAGAAGATAACCTCGGCGGTCACCAGGGTGTTAAGCCAGGCCTCGCGAACGGTGAGGTTCTTGTAGGCACCGGTCTTGGCTCCCTTGATGATGTTGCCCAGACCCTGGCGGATCGCGGGAATATCGGCGGGCGTCGGGGGCGTCAGCTCCACCTTGGCGTACTTCAGGAACACATCCAGCTGCGGCCTTGCCTGAGTAAGGAGCCCTGCGAAATAAAAGATTACATAATTTTGTGATTAGTTGTCGCAGTGGCGGAACGTGAATACCCTCGGGAATAGCTGGCAAAACTTACTGTTTACAAGTCCTGATCCTTTGGTAGCCAAACTCGCCATCTTTTCGATTGTTTTTCTGTAGTAGGCGTTGGAATTATACAAGACGAAAATTTGGCAAAATGCGTGAAAACCTTACCTATAGTGTGACCGTGTCGATAACGATAAAAGAATACATCAAAATACAATCATAAACGGCAAAGTGACACATAAACTGTTATACAAACGCGGTGTAAACTGGCATAAAAGGGAAATTTTTATTAACGAATAAAGGATGGGAACTTTGCTGAATAAAAACATAGTTGAAAAGAAAATACCGAAAAATACCTAAAATACAATCCAATGTTTTATTATATTTTACAATTCTACAATTACAAATACAATTTATAATGAATACTGTTCTTATTAAGATGCAAAGTGGGTTTTAATGAACTGCTTTCTGTTGTTGTCCTCCCCAGATTTCGCTGCGTTACTTATGGCATTAAAGAAAGTCGATTTATACGGTGAAACATGGAGATCCGTATCTGCAAAGGATTAAGGTTAAAAAAAAATAAAGTTCTATTGTTAGGATGTGACTCACCTATGCTAGGATCTGCCCACTCCATTGCCATGTTGTGCAAAATAGACAAAGCAGTGATAGTTTGCTTGACCGATCCTTGAGATCCCAATATTTCGGTGCCCAGGATACCAAATCGACTCATCAACAGGCTGAGACATTTCCTGGCCGACGCATACGTGGTCGCGTGGGCATGGTTGTAGAGTTCTTCGGCTTGACTCCTCGGAAAGCGCACCGGGGTGAAGAGGGAGGAAGAACAACGAACTATTTCGCTTCCCAGAAGAATTCGGCCACGAAACTCGTTCTGTTCGAACCGATCCTTGATTTTAGACAAAGCAAACATCTCCGCGTCTGAGGGCATTGAGTGCTCGTCAATTAGCCGTATATCAAGGTCCCTTATCTTATGGGCGGCATCGCAGACAATTTGCAAATGCAGCTCTTCGTTCGACTGAGCTGAGTATGCTAATTCCTCATCAGGATATTCTTCGTTGGGATTAGAGCCAGCGTTTTCCGGCTTAAATCTCACCGTGGTCTGCAATAATGCGCCAATAACTTGCGGCATATTCCCAATGCCTTGGAATGAACACATAATTCGTTCTTTTTCCGAAAGTGTCGCCGGCATTCTAATATATCGCGACGCTTTTGATGCTAAAACTGAGGCAACACGACGAGTTATCTTTCCCAAAGTTCGTAAACTAACGCCATGTGCCATTGCCGTCAATTTGGGATGCTAAAAATGGAAAGATAAATTTTAGCTTAACAGCCGACAATTTCAAAATCGAGTAACTTTTCCCGCCTATGTTATACATACATACTCAAGCATCTGCCTTTCGGAAAATGATGTCTCCTTACCTCTGTTCCACCCCACAGACGGATGGCTGATAAAATTTGCAAATCTATGGGAACTTGCTCCCTTTTCAATGGTTCATAATATTCGATTTCGAGATCGTCTCGCACTATTTCTATAATTCGACGCAGATTTTCCTTACTGTAGCGATACTTTATTCGAAACTGGTTTTCATTTAGATCAATCAGTGGATTGAATCGGGTAAGCTTTCGCTTTAGAGGTGTTTGTGTTTCCCTTTTCTGACCATTGTCTTTGGGATCAAGAAATCCTTGAAAGTCTCTACAATATTCAAAATCTTTTAGGCAGCGTTCAAAAATTTGTATTTGTTTCATTTTCACTTTTGTTTTTTTCTGAATTAGTGTGAAAGTCGCGCAAGCTCGTGAAAAATACCGAAATATAACACATTTGCATACACCGAAACAATTGTATTTCTAGTATTTATGGTAGGAGTTGTTTCCGAATCCAAAGAAATTATTCGGACTGAGTTTAAATTCGGCGCCATTTCACGTCTTGTACGCTTTCGATAGAAATTCCCGCATTTTCCGGTCCGATATTTTCCAGATTCTCTTTTTCTTTTAATAAACATATTATTTTTAAAAATATTTTTACATTTGATGATATTTAATAATTTTTACAAGGAATAATTGCTATGAGAACTTTAAAATAAAAAAAGGCTACAAGCTAATCACTTTATATGCTTTCCTTTTTTAAAATATGGATCTAGCCTGACATAAGCCAAGTGATCGATCTTGAGCTGCCAAAGAATTGATATTGTCGCCATCAAAGGTAATTAGTTTAAAAGTAATTAATTAGTTTCTGACACCAGTAATGTTTATAAACAATGATTTGAAATATTCAAAAACTTCTTAAAGTCAAAGAGGTGGACTATCGCCATATACTCAAAACAAACGATCGCGCTAACAGGTGCCCTTTTACAGCTCTAGTTCATGGCTTCTTTCTATCATTTGACTGCGGTCACTCTGTTTTTCGAGGCTTCTTCCAAAAACCGCCATTATACCGGGCTTATAACGGCGTTCAGTAGTTTTGCAAAAAAAAAAAGCTGTGTTTCAATTGAAAGATTAAATTAAAATATGAGCGACAATAATAGCTGTAGACGCAGGCGTCACGACGATGACCAACCTTCCTCTTCCCGCAGAGGAAGTCCTGAACAGGAACCAGTACGTACTTTAAACTTTATATTTGCATTAGGAACTGAAGCTTAAAATTAATGAAAACAATTTGCGCAGTAGTTATTGAGAATCAAAACTAATATGTTTAAAAATAGAACCGCTTTTTTTCGCAAATGTGATCTTCCAAAAGTTTCCGTTGTGTTTTTCGCACTCATACACTCAAATATCAACACGCTTGGATGTACAAATTATGTACATACATACATATGTACATATGTACATGCATTGACGCGCTCTTAATTTTTCAGTCCTGTGTTCTTTAACAGCAAAAATAAACAAAATGTCCCGTATTTGCATGTGTGTATATTTTTCTTTAGCTGGAAAGAAGCTACACGGCTTGGAAGAGAAATATCAAATTTCTTCTAATTGCGCTTGCGCAGCAATTCTTTCAGTGTTTGTGTTTCCAAGATCATTCCGATAATAACAGATCCGAAGTAAAGTTATTGCAGGGCCATTTAAATTTGCAATGAACTCTTGGAGAAGGTTTCATAATTTTGTCATTTTGTCAGGACGCCATAAAAAAAAGATATGTATGTACATATGTATGTTTGTCTGTATGTATATTCTTGATCGGCTAAAATCGGGATGAAATTTTCAGCATAGTCTTATTTCTTTTGCAAAATTGCATATTTTTGCTATTTTTGAATGTATCCAAATGAAACTTCATAAAGATAGAGAGAGAGTTCAGAGTTTCTAAAAGAGACGCAACATACCGTTTGAGCGAGATCGAAATAGTTTGGTAGTCTCTTCAAATTACGTAACAGGCGAATGTGTGAGAAAGAAGAAATAAAAAAGCACTTGGTGCTTGTGATCATAATACAAGAAGCAAAAGGAAGTCTGTTATTTATCCAAACAATAAGTGCGAGTGAGAGGATTCAGCTTAGAAACTGCGAGTGGATATCTTACATCGACATCGATATCAAATAAGCTGCGATCCACTGTATATGCATACATACATACATACAAACATACATACATACATAAATACATATGTACCGTTTCATTGTAATTTGTTCCTCTTTAGCATTTGTCTCTCTCTCTTTGCATTTTGTTTTTTGTTATGTTTTATGCTGATATATATTTCGTTTTTAATTCATAAGTGTACCAATTAAACACCCTTACAATATTATAAAAGAAAAACTTAAATAAATCAATGACATTTTTCGTTTTGCAAAGAATTAACTAACAAACATACGTTAGGGTTGCACAGATTCCTCCTTCTACCTCTTACACATAATCAAACCTCGATTTCTTGCAGAGATCCAAATTACCTAAAGGGCCGTCGACCAGTAAGTCTTCTGGAGCTCGTGATGAGCTTGCAAGATCTGATCCGGCCGCAGGAGAAGGACCTCCCAGGCAGGGAAGACGAGATGAATCAAGCGCTGCAGAACGACGACCGAAAGGCGATCGCTATGATTTTGTCAATACTCGTCCGGCTGACATATTAAGCAAGAAGGGAACAGACGGAACACCGATAGCTCTGCAAACGAACTTTTTCCGTTTGAAAACCAAGCCGGAATGGCGTATCGCCCACTACCATGTACAGTTCGAGCCGAGCATTGAGAATGCACGCGTCCGAATGGGAATACTTTCGGATCACGCCAAAGTCTTGGGAACAGGCTATCTATTCGACGGCCTACAATTGTTCACAATCCGAAAATACGAGCAGGAAGTGACAGTGCTTCGCGGAAAGTCGAAGCTCGATATAGAATACACAATAACTGTAAAGTTTGTCGGATTTATATCGACCGTCGAGCCTCGCTTTTTGCAAGTTCTAAATTTAGTTTTGCGACGATCCATGAAGGGTCTGAAACTGGAATTAGTCGGGCGAAATCTCTTCGATCCCCTTGCAAAGGTAAGTTCAATTGATTATAAATCTTTTTATAAATCTGTTGAAACTCCAATTTTCCCAATTAGATCCCAATCAGAGAGTTTCAAATGGAACTCTGGCCGGGCTATGAAACTTCGATCCGACAGCACGAGCGAGATATTCTATTGTGCACTGAAATCACTCACAAGGTTATGCGCACGGAAACTGTCTATGACATAATGCGACGTTGCTCACAAAATCCGTCCCGACACCAGGACGAGTTCCGTATGAATGTCTTGGACTTGATTGTTCTTACGGATTACAATAACAAAACTTATCGCATTAATGATGTGGACTTTGGCCAATCACCAAAGTCTACATTCGATTGCAAGGGAAAAACTAATAGCTTTCTGGACTACTATTTGACTGTAAGTCTAGACTTTTGCATTATTATTTAATGATTTAGAGATTAACCAGGATTTGGTTTATAGAAATACAACATACGGATCCGGGACCAGAATCAGCCCCTATTGATATCGAAGAATAGGGACAAGGCTCAGAAGGCCAATGCCAGTGATATAGTGGTCCTTATACCGGAACTCTGCCGAGTGACTGGCCTCACCGATAACATGCGCTCTAATTTTCAGTAAGATGGGAAACTAACAGCCGGTTTCTACTCTCACTGTCTCACTTTTGCGGACAGATAATAGTGCCTGTTAAATCTTTTCCTGATTGTCGAAACTTGAGCTATTTTTAGATGAAGGACAAGGAGAATATAAGGTCTAACTGTGGAGGTGTTGTTCATACATTAAGAAATCACGTTTCTTATGTTTTTTAATCATCCCCCCTTATATAATCAAGAGTAATCGTTGATAGCCGTGATCAGGAAAGTTTATATACAAGTTTATCTAGTTTTTATGTTTAATGTTCGGTTAGGTTTAAGGGATTTTAATAGTGAGGGTAGAAACCCAGCCTAAAAACATCAATAATTTAAGTAAGTCTATTAAGTAAATAATCTATCCCATAAACAGGCTAATGAGGGCAATGTCTGAGCATACTCGCATGAACCCAGATAGGCGCATCGATCGCCTGCGCAAGTTTAACCATCGCTTGCAAAACACTACCGACAGTGTTAGGGTGCTGAGAGATTGGAATATGGATCTTGATCAAAATCTTACTGAGGTCAAAGGGCGCGTAATTTCAGTTCAGTCGATTGTGTTCAAAGGCGGAAAGTAAGTACTGTTCACACGGAAATAGAGAAATATATATAAATGAAGTTGGATCTTAATATTTGTATAAATTTGTCTTTTAGGACTAGTGCTGGCGAGAATGCCGATTGGACACGATGCTTTCGCAACAATCTTTTGCTTACCTCTCCCAGAGAGGGCCTTGATCGCTGGGTAGCTATTGTCCCCCAAAACTATTACTACGACCTAAGAAATTTGGTGGAAAATGTGATCAGGGCGGCAAGTGGAATGGGCTTTGTCATTCGAAGTCCTCAAGAGTAAACAGATTTTTATAACATTACGAAATGTTGAATTTAAACACATTTTACTTACAGAATAAAGCTTTATGATGACCGCACTGCCTCCTATATACGAGCCATGGATGACACTGCTCGCATGGATCCCAAACTGATCTTATGTCTTGTTCCAAATATCAACACTGAAAGGTAATATAATATAAGGTTCAGGAACACTCTCTTCCTTGATATTAATGACATACTTTATGATTTATATTTATTTATAATCAGATTATATTATATTCATTTATGATTTATATTTTGTGTCCACATTTCAGATACTCGGCGATCAAGAAGAGAGGATACGTCGACAGAGCCGTACCAACTCAAGTTGTGTGTGCTAAATCGGCTAAGGTGAAGGCGCTGATGAGCATTGCTACCAAGATAGCAATTCAATTGAACTGCAAGTTGGGCTATACTCCCTGGATGATCGAGTTGCCGCTGTCCGGCCTGATGACAATCGGCTTTGATATTGCCAAGAGCACGCGTGACCGCAATAAGGCGTACGGGGCCCTGGTGGCATCCATGGATCTTCAGAATAACTCGACTTACTTCAGCACTGTCACGGAGTGCAGTGCCCATGATGTCCTCGCCAACAACCTTTGGCCAATGTTAGCGAAGGCCTTGCGACAGTATCAACGGGAACATGAAGCGCTACCGAAACGTATCCTTTTCTATCGCGACGGCGTGAGTTCTGGCTCCCTAAAACAGCTCTTTGAGTACGAAGTAAAGGATGTTGTGGAGAAGCTGGATGCTGAGTACAAGCGCGCCAATGCCGGAACCCCAAGCTTGGCGTACGTCGTCGTCACCAAGTCGATGAACGTTCGCTTCTTTCAAAATGGAAGGCACAACCCGCCGCCGGGAACGGTCGTCGATGATGTGGTGACTCTGCCCGAAAGATATGACTTTTATTTGGTATCACAAAAGGTGCGCCAGGGCTCAGTGTCGCCGACCAGTTATAATGTCTTGTATAGCAACATTCGTTTAACTCCCGATCAGATACAGAAGCTAACCTATAAGATGTGCCATTTGTACTACAATTGGTCGGGCACTACGCGTGTGCCGGCCGTGTGTCAGTACGCCAAAAAACTGGCAACTCTTGTGGCCACCAACTTACACGCCATCCCTCAAAATGCGTTGGAGAAAAAGTTCTATTACCTCTAAATATTGTAAGTGACTAACAGGACGAGTCGTAATTAGTTTTTTGCTACACGAAAGCACCAGCTTATATAATTTCCTTTAAGTTAAAGTTTCTCTTAAATGTGGACAAACCATTTTTTAATTTTTCAACTACGAACATTAATGGAATCAAAACAAACGCAAACTAATTGTTGTTTGAAATTTTGGAGTATAATTACTTTATTATTTATATTATATATATATATATATCTATATATATTATACGTTATATAAAGAAATACACACACATCCATGTACGCTCGTTTGCTTACTGGCTTATATACGCGAATCGTGTTATTAATTACAGGATAATACAAATTCATAGCTTGTTGTGGTTTTTGAGTATATTGAAATATGCTACGGAGTTCGATATATTTTTGTGTTTAATGTACGCTATAATATATTTACAAAATTCTAAAGTTTCGTTTTGGATAAATGTTTAATAGATATATTAATCGTATCGATTGAATATGAAGGGGGGGATAGGATTTGAGTTCAGTGATAATATCGATTATTTATATAATTTAATATCCAAACACCGAGAGACTACTATGATACAGAAGCCCATACTTATGACAACTACTTAGAACTTTTCTGGGCTTCAAATTCAAATGCGCGTTCACTATAGAGTAGCAATTACATTAACGATAATTACTCGTTGGTGTATATATATACAATTGTATTAACGTTTTGATTTTAGGTATTAGTTTAGGATTAGGTGTAGGTGTGTGTATATGGTATAAAGGGGTGGTGTGGAAAAGCTTTGGTGCTTTTTGTGTAATCCAATTGTATAATACCACGCCGCCTGGCTTCGACCATCGTATGGATTAATTCTCTTTGGAATTACTTTTTCTTCTTGTTTTTCAGTATCATTTCCGGCTTCAGCGAGCTCATCAGGGATCAAGCTGATGTCTCGTTGGGTTCCATCCAGCCCTCACTGTCGTCTTCGCTATCTGAATCCTCCGATTCGGATAGCTCGATTGCCACCCGTCTGGCCAAGATCGAAGCCACATCCAATGGGGCTGCATTCCGTTCAAACTCCTTTTGCTCCGACTTTTCAACCTTTCGCAGTGTAATGCCTGTAAAAAAAAGGTTAATTGGGGTTAGCAGAGTGGACATAGGGTTAATTATAATAACTTTGTTTTAGGGAAGGCAGATAATATCGATACTGTATCGATACTGCTATTATAAGTGCAATAAATCGATATTATTTGTTATAAATCAATAGATTTTGTAAAAACAAATATTCCCATAACATTCCTCGATAAAATCGATAATTTATTTATCGATATAAGATTGAGAGAGAAATTTATGTCGATAAATGCTTTTTTTCCCTTCATTTTGATCAAAATTGAAAGCGTAAAAAGTTAAAAGAAAATTCGAGTGCGTTTCTTAAAGCTTTTCTTGTCTTTTCTACTTACCATCTCGAATGGCCTTCATTAAATCATTGCGCGGATCTTGGAATGGAGGCATTATCTTCTTAGCCGCAACTATATGTGGCGGCACACCATTTTGTTGTCCCGGCATTAGCATCTCGCCGTTGGCCAGGGATTTGGGCAGAATTTGGTGTGGACGCATCGTATGTTGGTTGCCACTGCCCAGGCCCATGCCATCCTCTACAGGTGGCGGTGGTGGTGGCGGCGGTGGCGCCGCATTCGGTGGCGACATCTTGGGTGAGTGCTACAATTGAAGGGATTTAATAAACAACAGAATTCCATTGGAATAAGAAACCAGAATACATACCTGATCTGGCACTGGCGGCGGCGGTGGCAAGTCGCTAAGGGAGTTCAATTGGTTGCCGCCCATCATGCTGTTGAATGTGTTGGTCAGCTGCGTCATAACCATGTCAGCATTTTGCATGCTATTTTGTGTCATCTGCGGAGATCCAGCTCCTCCCGACGCATTCAGGCTTGCCCGGCCCAGCAGCTTGACGGCCATGTGACCGCCGCCACTGCTATTGGCACCGTTCATCACGGACATGGGCGAAATGACATCCGGAACTGGTGGCGGCGGTGGCAAGGCATCCCGGCTGGTCGACATACTTCGTCCACGGGTTGGTGTATTGGCATTCGAGGCTGTGGGCGTACCGCCACCGCTGCCATTCGACGGCGGAGCCGGTGGCGGCTGCGAGGGTCGCGGCTTATTGCGGGTCGGTGTGCCGCCTGGTCCGTAGATAGGTTCCGGTGACATGACACCCTGCCCGCCTGTTTGGCCATAAAGCGCGTGCGACTGATACAGCCCGGTGTCGTACATCTGCTGTTGATGCTGCATGTGCTGCTGCTGCTGCTGCTGCATCTGTTGGCCGCCACCGTTGGGTCCGAACGTGGCGGCATACTGATTGGCCATCTGGGGAGTGAGCTGCTCGTAGGTGCTGCCATCGATCTGCTCGGATGGATAGGGGCGGTGCAATTCAATCGAGTTGGGACGAGGCTGGCGAGTTTCATAGACTCCCATATCTAGAAAGCGGATGAGAGAGACATTAGAGGATTGGCATCGCTTAAAGGCTCTTGCTTACAGGACGACACACACATCTCATTTGAAATTAAAGAAAAAAAACAAAACACGCCAATTAGTATTGTGTAATTACATTTAGGGAAAGTTAACACACATGTAATTACAAGCAATTTACGAGTTCCTGACTGCGAAGACCCAATATTAATTTAGACACTTGTATGTACATCATATATATGTATACTGATCGTATCGTTTTTGATATTCTCGCAGAGAACAGGAACAGAATTTATTGAAACCATCAAGAGAACAAGATGTGGCGACAGAAGGAAAATTAGTTAAGCTGCAGAGAGTGACAATGAACGATTGGAAAGACGGAGATACGGAAGGAAATTGACTGAAACTACAACAGAAGAGAGAAAGAAAGGTGTTTCTATCCTAAACAAAAACTAACTGCTGCGGATCAATCATCAATCGCGATTATATTTAATGGATTTAATTTCTCAACTATTACGAATTCAATGAGTCCACATCGCGATTTCGATTGATTCCGAAGATTGGCATACAACTATTCTCTGCACAAAAACAAAAGGGTTTGATTGCTAGTTAAGGTATTAAGTAGTAGGAGGATAGAAGCGTGTGATAGTACACTTATATAGTCATAGTCTCTTTACTGAGCTTGCTTTTTTTTAAGGTGTGTTGTGTGGATGTTGATGTCTAACCTGCAATCGCAACGGCGGTTTGCTTTGTGACATTACTGTTATTCTCCAAATGCGATAGCATATTATAAGGCTTTACTGTATCTGTAAATGAGATGATTATGCGTGTTTGATCCAATACATAAATTACAAATTCAATATCCGTATCAAAGAACAACGAAAAAGGATTGAAAAAAAAGAAAGGAACAAACGACATGCAAGCAAAGTCCTAAGCGGTGAAAAAGGAGTCGGCGCGATTTGACACATGAAGTTGAAGATATTGACCACAAATTGAGGAACTAACTCTACAATAATTGGCTCAATCCGTAGGTAAAACCATATTATTCCCAATTCAAATAAAAGAAGAAATAAAAAGTCATAAATAACAGTTGAACAACATTTGCTTCTCCTTTATCGGTGCCTTTTTTTCATCTTTTCCGTTGAGCTCTTCCTGTCCTGTTACGCTCTTTTAATAACATATTTTGTAAAGCTTTCATAAATAACTGTTTACGAAAAACCCTTTCGACTTGCGTACGTCTCTCATCGTTTCCGCTTTCCGTTGAGTTTTCTCAGTTGAGCTTTTCTTGTTACGCTCTTTCAATAACCACTTATGGAAAGCGATCATAAATAACTGTTTACGAAAAACCTTTCCCGCTTCTAATCGTCTATTGAGTTATCTTAATTAACCTTTTTTTTGCTTAGCTCTTTAAATAGAGATTAGTGAAGAACGATTTTACAAAAAACGCCTTTCCGCTGGCGAATCATTCTCTGCCTTTCTGTTTTCTATTGAATTTTCTCAGTTTAACTTCTGTAGTTAGGCTCTTTAAATAAAAATTATTGAAGAGCGCTTCAGTTGAGTGCTCGCGCAGACAAAGATTGATAGACTCTGTACTATATGACTATATTCCACAAGGAGTCTGTTAATAGGACTTATTTTGGGATAACTCAAAGAAGTTAAACAAGCTCTGTTTGCCCCATGATAAAACTCCAAATAAAATTGCTTAGTTTCATTGAAGGAAACTTCAAATAATAAATCAAATCATCAGTGAGCGTGGACAGACAATAAATAACCTTTTGGAATTGGTTGGTATTTTTCTCATACTTTGCCCTATATTATGATTATGTGGATGTTAATGCAGCAACTGCAAACTAGGCGATATTAAACGTATTAGTGATTGTACGCTCTCTCGGTCTTAGGGCGAATACAAAACTAGCAAACTTTTTGAATGATCTACAAAAAGGTGAATGGAATAATGGCTGAAACATCTGTATCGTGGGATGTCAGCCAGGCGGCGGCGCTGAATGAAAGCTACAAAAGCAAAGGGCCTCATCATCGTACCTACGTCCTGGTCATTACCGACAACCTGGTGGTGGTGCGCATCGAGAGTGCTTTGCCGCAAATCGATGTCTGCCTCGCCCACAGTCTGTATTTTGACTAGCTGAACTACACGGGCAGACAGGACATAATTGAATAATTAAACAGATTCCATTCGAATGCGCTGGACGAGTGCAAATATTCAGTGCGTGAAACGAACTTTCCAATATCAGCAGCATCAGCATCAGGCCCATTTATGAATTTGCTGCGCACTGAGTACTTGGCTCTGGGAGCTGCTCCTCCATCCACAATCCCATTGGCGAGTACTTACTTCCGTATCCGGCCTCCTCGTTGACCATTGAGTTGGGCGTGCGATAGATGACATTGTTGGGCATCAATGTCTCGCCGTGTACCAGTGCTCGCTGACGCTGCTGTTCGCGGGTATTATGCGGCACCCTTATCTTGGTTTTTTGCTTCTTGTTGCCACGTCCAGGGGCACCGCCGGCGCCTCCCTCCTGTCGCGGCCTGTTCAGCTTCTTGCCCTTGTCGTGCATCACACGCTCGGTGTCCTTTAGCATCTCCTGGCGCCACAGTTCGAAGAAGTAATTGGGATCCGTATAGAATTTGAGCCCGTCCTTGCCATCGTCCCGATAGACATTCAGTTTGTCGAGCGGCGGCGGTTTGTCGCACTGTGCATAGGTTTCCATCATGGGCGCCGGCATGGTGGCGCGCGAGAAGATCTGCTGGTCAAATATCTTGGCCGACTTGAAGGCCTTCTTGCGTGTGATATCCGTCAGGGGTACCTCCTCCACGGTGCTGTCCAGCTGGGTCACCTTGATGGCCAGGCGATCGATACGCGCCTGCAGCGAGTTGGCCCGATCACCGATATTGCCCACATCGCGGGCCAGTTCACCGAACACATCCTCGGCGTGCTTGGACAGCGACGAGAGCTGGCGGATGATGTTCGTCAGTGTGGTGTTCGTCACCGTCTCCAGCTCCACGGACTGCAGCTCATCCTGCTGGTACACGGACCGGGCCACATGTACGGGCTCAATCGATCGCTTTGGCAGTGGCATAATCGCGAGTAATTGATAGTTACTGTCACCAACTAAGCAGCACACACCCGAGAATTAGAGCGTCCTCATTGACTGAAATAAATGAAATATTTCATTAGTATTTGTTTACAATTATAGCATTAAACTTGAGAACTTCTGAACTCCAACTTCTGTGAAGTTTTATGAGTTTGCCAGTTATGATTCACAAATTCTTTTCTTTACATCATCTTTGCTTCAAGATAATGATTCATAGGCGCAAAGTCAGTTCATGAACTTAATTAAATACAAAATGTAGCATTTCAAATCATGATGTGCTTTTAACAATGTTTAATAAACATATTCATATAATAGTGTCATATTTCTACTAAAAAGTAGCTTTAATAAATGGAAAAAACCTTGATGATCACTTTACGCATTACGTAGACAATCAATGACTATATTATAAACAAGGTAAATAATCTTTAAATAATAGTTTATTCATAGGTCACACTATCATTAAGCCGCTTTTGCTTATACATTCCTATTAGCAATATTTTCTGACAAAGATACATGTTTTTAACTCGTGATTTCTGAGGGACAAGATGCTTTATCCTTTGTTTGAGACGCCCGGTTTGTTATTTCAATTATTTTTTAATGTGCGCGGCTGATATACAATATTCGCCGCCTGGACCAGACCACACCCCACGGAAATGGGTATTCACTATTCGATGATAAGAGCGTTACGCCCAAAAATCACCCCTCGCCGTAAGATTACGACGCCTTCACGCTGGGATAAGGGGCGATAGAGCGCCTTGACTTTATCCATTGGCTTCCGTTGCGACGCCAACGACTTTACGTGTTGGCACCTACTTTACGTAGCGGCTGCCTCTGCCTGGCCTCCCACCAACCAACGCAAATTAGATATTCCGTCTACCGCGACTCGATACACGCACACACACACACACATACACACTCACAAACACCCACGAACTCGCGCACCCAAGTGTGTATGTGGCTTTTGGGGCGACTTTTGGCGATTCTCGCACTTGAACATTTGTGTTAAATAGCAACAATACATGTTTATGCAGGCACTTTCTATTCGCACGGTTGCAGGCAGACCTGACTTCGATTTAAAACACTCTCCTCCTCCCCTCCCACACACACCTCTCGGACAGCACACTCACCGCCCGTCACACTTTTCGCTTCACGCCAAGCAGCACAATAACAAACATTAAGCAGCCACTTCCGTTTCGCCTGTTTGGTGCTAAATTTGATCCAACAAAAACACTAATTAGCCAATTTGGGGCTTGAAAAATGCAAATATTTGCTCGTTTTGTGGAAACTATGATTTCCACACCTTTGTTTTAGTGGTGGAATTGGAATGCTATCGATAGCGGTTCGTGGGAAGTCGGCAATCGATATTTTTCTGGTATATTTGTAGGCCCCGTTTTCCGTTTTCGATGCGACTGTATTTTTGCATTTTCTATTTGGAAACGGCATAGCAGCAACAATAAGTTGTTTTAATTAAAATTGCTAGAGCATTTGTATGTATAAAAAACGCCGAACTGTTATGTTCGATAGTAGGTACAAAGTCAACAAATTTATCGATAAGCCGCGCCATGCTAGGCTGTTCAATTATAAAATAAATCGTCAATTGATAGGAATCTTTTTTTGTGGTTTATATAGTTTTAAATGTGTTTCAGGAGCCAAGCTATGTTAATTTTCTTTTTAAATGTTGCTGGGATGTGACATTTTGCATTTCTAGTCGATTCTACTCGATTATTTTAATCAATTTCAGATAGTTTGGAGCATCGATTGAATTCCACCTCTAATAGCGGGGGTGCAAATAGGTTCCAATGCACATGTATCAATATAGTAGGCTGTGAAAAGTTTTAGTGAATGAATATACAAATTTCAGTAGAAATATTAGTAAAAATAATACGTACTATATTTATAAAAAGCCAAACAAATCACTATTGTTGAAATTCTGCATTTGCCGTTAGTTTTATTGTAAGGTAAGTTTTAGCCAAGCGCAACCTTCACGCACTCTCTGTGTAATCGAACGGAGGATGCCTCCGCCTACGTTTCCGTCTCCGTCTTCTCTTCTAGTTTGCCTATCTATTTACTTGGCGCAATTTTCGTGCTGGAAATGTAATCAAACCTTATGCTTTGAGGACAAGTGCCAGTGACCTAGATACAATTTTGGGAGCTCTGCGCCTGGAGACTCCAACAAGAAACAACAACAGCACCACCGTCGCCGCTCGAGCCTTAATCCTCTTACCGAAGAGGAGCGCTGTGCACAACACACACAAAGTAAAGGTCACACACCGCGCGAGGCAAGTAAGTTTCTGTACATTTGACCTGGTTTACGGAGTGCCTGCCCTACGGCAGAAGGGGGGGCGGGGTGTGTTGACATGCCATATACATATGTACATAATATGTCTACGTACATACATGTTCACCGTTAGTGGGGGGGCCGGGGGCCACATGTGACCTCTCCTCTTTATTCACCAGAAGCAGCAGCAATTAATCTGCAACCGCAATCTCTCCTCTCCATTCCATCCATTCGAACGATTCATCAAATAATTGTAGGACTTTATTGGTGGGTGTCAAACCGCGGGAATTGAGCTTAGTGTGCCCCATACACATGTGTGTGTGTGTGTGACCAGGACTGGACATGCGTAACAACAGTGGCTACAGCCACGCCAACAACAAGGTGAACAACAACAACAAAAACAACAACAACATCATCATCGGTGGGCACCAACAGAGCGCAGGAGCACCCGCTAGCGCCCGCTGCTATCCCAATGAGGACAATACAGCGCATTATTATTGCAACTACGATAATTGCAATCTAATCGTCCCCGTAGCCCCCTGGACCCGGTTACAGAGTCAAAATCTAAATCAAAACCATCCGAACCTCCATCAGCCGTCAAAGCGAATTCCCACCAAGCAAGTTAACCGATTGCACTACCAACAAACGGCGGCCAATTCGGCGCCGGACTCATCGCTGCTGTATGCTGATGCCTTTGGCCAGCAGCCATCGCTGATTAACCAGCGGATGATAGCTGGGAACAACAAGAGCTGCGAGTACGTCTATCACAAAAGCCAACGACGAGCGGAGGAGCAACAGCAGCAGGAGCAGCGGTACACATTGCTGCAGCCCTATGTCGCTGCTGCCGGCAAGGAGCCGCGCCAGTCCATGGTTTACTTCGACCCGGAGCTAAAGAAACGGAAAGCTCGCTTGCCCGAGTACACGGACAATAGTCCGGAGCGATATCGCGTCCTGAATTGCCACTCACCACAGCCGACATGGGATACCATACTGTAATTTTGCACAATTGCATTTACTTGTTACTTGTTGTCCTGCTTGTTGAACAAACTACATACAGTATACATAACTACCTCCAAGAAAACACACACGGCACACACACGTATTTTGTTGTTGTTGTTAGTATGTTTGAAACAACCTACCGATAGATTCCACACGAAACTCTAGTTGCGAGTACAAACTCTACCCATTTAATACCCAACATACACTTACCGAACATAGATGTGTGTGTGTAAAGAAACTCATGCTTCCCATAGTTCTCCCAAAGATGCTTACCTACCTTCTTCTTCTGTTCTGCCTTTTCAGCAGCTCCGAACGTCCAGCGGAGTCTCATACGCACTATCAGCACTATTTCTCCTACTTTTACAACCGTGGCGGGGAGAAGCAGGTGCAATCTTCCAAATCCTCGTTCGTACCCAACAGTAGCCGCAAACTGCCAATGAGTAAATTTCAAAAATCAGTCACCAGTCCGCGTGCTGATGCCAACACCAATAATATAATTATAAACGGACGACGGGACACGGCCGAAGAACGCAACTGGCCCAATCTCAAGTATGAGAAGCATGTGCTGAAGGAGAAGCTGCCGAGCAATGGCTTGGACACTGATTACCTGACCGACAATAATGGCTGGGCAGAGGTGGAGGACGATGGCGAGAATTATCGGGAAACCAAAGAAGTCTATGATGCATCGGTGGTAATTGATGGATTCGAACAGATCCATCGCCGCTATTGCCGTGTGTCCGAGAATACAGCCATTGAAGACGCTGGCGATGGCCTGCTCAATAACAATAATAATGAATTGAAATATGTACGCAAGCCTGTGGTGGAACAGCCAGCGCCACGGCTGCCAATGACGCCAAAGAGAGCCAAAGGTGGCGCAGCAGTGTCAGTCAAAAAGCCGGGGCCCACAGTCCATCGGGTGCTGCTTTACAGCACGCAAAGTCCACGGATGGGGCGTAAGCAGCAGTTGGCCAGCCAGCGCAGTCTCAGTCTGAAGAAAAACAGGGCGCATGGAGGCGCCGCTGGCGACGAGGGGCAAACTATAATTCTGGTAGAGCCGGACACCAGGGCAGATGGTCAACGCAGCCCCATAGACTATGATCGGAACGAGGACTATGATGATGACGATGACCTCGACAATCGTAAGAAAAAATTATTGGAATATAAGGAGCTGCTTTATTGAATATTTCCTCGTTATTAGTTTCGAATTTCGATGAGAGCGACACGGCCAGTGTTCTCTCGGACACCGAGGACGGTTATCGTGCCCATGCCTACAAGCTAACGCATTCCACGGATCGCTTCATCTCGCCCCAAAGCACGCCCAGCTATCTGTCTACGCAGTCTTCCGAGGATGACCTAAAGAATCCCGAATCCCTGCTCGTGCCCAGCTTGTTTCCCCACGTACCGCCCTATCTGTCGTTCTCGTCGAGCACCAAAAAGGGCCCTAGTGTGCCGCCCGAGCTCCATAGAGTGCTCAAGTGGCGCATTACGAATATAATGCCCAAGGTGGTACGCCTCATACTGGCCAACAGCGGCATGCGGATGCTGAAGAGTGAGTTTGTCAAGTTTAATTTTATTTTAGGGAACCATTTCTTAATATAGATCCATTAACAGAAACCAACGACTGGATGGGCGTGTGGGGCAAGCACTTAAAGTCGCCCTGCTTCAAGACCATACGATCGTATCAGAAAATCAATCACTTGCCCGGCTCATTTCGTATCGGACGCAAGGACTCGTGCTGGAAGAATCTACAGCGGCAGATGGGCAAGCATAGCAACAAGGAGTTCGGCTTTATGCCGCGCACCTACATTATACCCAATGATCTGGGTGCTTTGCGGCGCCACTGGCCCAAGTATGCCCAACGCAATACCAAATGGATTATAAAGCCACCGGCCAGTGCTCGCGGAGCGGGCATTCGTGTCATTAATCGATGGGGACAGATCCCAAAACGAAGGCCACTTATTGTCCAGAAGTAAGCCAAGTTTATTGAGTTCTCTAACGATTAAATATCATAATTAATATGTTTTTTAAAGGTATATCGAAAGGCCGCTTCTTATAAATGGCAGCAAGTTTGATCTGCGGCTGTATGTGCTAGTGACCTCAGTGAATCCTTTGCGTGTGTTTATGTACCACAATGGCCTGGCGCGATTTGCCTCAGGTAATTATTGTATTATATATATACACTATATTTGTGTTTATATATTTATATTTTATACGTTTTCTATGCCCAGTTAAATACAGCGCGAAGACGGACACTTTAAACGATCGTTGCATGCACTTGACCAACTACAGCATCAACAAGTTCTCCTCCAACTATTCGAAGAACGAAGATGTGAATGCCTGTCATGGTCACAAGTGGACCATCAAGTCGCTGTGGCAATATTTGGCAAATCGCGGTGTTCGCACCGATTGCCTGTGGGAAGCCCTGCGTAGTTTGGTCCTCCGAACTATTCTCGCTGGCGAGAATGGCATTAATAGCATGATCCGGGCCAATGTGGAGTCCAAGTATAGCTGCTTTGAGTTGTTTGGCTTTGATGTGATTTTAGATTCAGATCTCGTGCCCTGGCTGCTGGAAGTTAATATATCACCGAGCTTGCACTCGGAACTGCCACTAGATGCTCATGTCAAGGCGCCCCTGGTGCAGGGCGTTCTCAACACGGCATTGTATAATGTAAGTGAAGGCTTAAGCGATGGCTTTGGCTTTATTTTTTATTTATTTTTATATATTTTTAGGTACCTCCAAAACTATCCATGGATAAGCAAAAAGAACTGGCCGCCGAGTTCTCATTTCCGCTAGGCACGCAAATTTGCTACGACAAGCGACTTTATATTAATTATTTATCGCGCGAGGAAAAGGTTAAGCACAATACATTCACCAGAAAGTCTATGGAAGACAGGAATGAGGTGGGTTTGTTATTTATTTAATTAATTATACATGCCATTGGATTAATATCCTTATCCGTCGATTTTAAACGATCCAAAAAGCTAATTTCAAAGGTTTTCTGCTTTTATAAACATTTGAGGAAAGCTACTACCGATATTTATAGTCATTTAGTTATTTAGTCGTTAGGGAAACATACCAAATATAATATATATATTTAATATCATCTCCAACAGTATGTTAATGATATCCTGAACAACCTAACGCCCGACGATGTGCGCTGCCTGATTATAGCCGAGGATGAACTGGCGCGCTGTGCGCCACTGGAAAGAATTTTCCCAACTGATCAGACCCATAAGTACCTAAAATATAATGACAGTCCAAGATATTACAATCGCCTGCTGGATGCCTGGGAGTCACGCTATGCCAACAATCGTACCGAAGGCATCGCGCTATTGCGCGACTATTGTCAGAATAAATATCATCTTCAGGTCCCAACACCGCCAGCCAAAAAGGTGAGATCTTTATTCCTGAATGGTGCGAATGCTTTTCATAAGACTCTCATTTGAATTCTAAATCCGAACAATACAATTTCTGCATTAGGTCAGGATCTTTCTTAAGTTTTTATACTGTCCAATTTGTCCGTTTTGTTTTCCCAAAAATAAGTTTATTAAGTGTTTGATTTAACCTTTTACAACTACTCTACTATACACAACAAAACGAATAATAATAATAATATCTAAAGATTAGTTTATGGCAAAATATTCATAACTCTTAAATTCTGTTAAATTTTGAGGGCTGTTGGAGATTTATACAATCGTTCTTTTGGCGCTGCCGAGCCCTTTGCCATCGTAAGTCTTATCTGTTGACCATACAGGGTCAGAGTAAACTTAAATTAAATCGAGTATTTGTAGATAGAAAAAGAAACAAAAAATAAAACAAATCGAAAAACAGTAAGCTTGTTATAATATATCGTATTGTCTTTATTTTGAAATATACGTATATCCAGGACAACAATGTGTATTTTGTCAACTCTACCGGTTAACTACTTACCATAACGTAATAAATATTTTGTTTTTCTTTATACAGTATTTAATGCCTAGGTAATTAATAACGAAGCTTAATTAAACAAAGTTCAAGTTACTTAAACCATGTAGAAGGGATGGTCAAATAGTGATGTTCTCCATTTAATCGACAGTTCTTAGTATCAAATCGAAATGTTTTTTTCAATAAATGTAATCGAAAAAAGTTCTAGAATTTTAAAAAGAGATAAAACAAAATAATTTGTATTTGCATTCGCATTTGCCTTTGCCTTTGCATTGCCCTCTTGTGTTTTTCGGTTCACTATAATTTCCATTTTTATTATGTCTCTACGTATATGTACATACATATAAATGAAGTATATTGAAGGTGATCACACTGAATACTCCTTACACCTGAGTCCAGAACACGAAATTCTCACAACGCCAGGTGGGTGTCTTTATCTGAACAGTAACTTTCAACGCAAAAGCAAAAACCAATGCGGCTGTCCATAACTTTAGCTTTACCAAATGCGCTCTCAAATGCTGACCTCGAAATCCATTACAGGACATTTGTAAATTAGGAACCTTGCCAAAATTAATACGCCCAAAGAGAACGCCCTTAATCCATTGCGAAAGTAGTGTTTAATTTTGTACTAAAAACTTTCATTCAACCATTCCGATTAGATAGACATTAATAATGGCTAGGATTTCCATTACCTTGCCTTTATTTTGCTTTCATTTTGATTAATATGATTCCTGACATATATATTATATATATGTCAAGAAATATAGATCAAAATAACATTTTCATCCATGAATTTGTAAAAAATGTTAATTATACATAAACGACTTGATAAGCAGAAAACAGAAGCATATTAAACTAAAAACATTTGACTGAAAATGACTCAAAATAATGTAAAGAAATAAAAATGCGTCTACCAATGACAACCCCAAAGACACTTATATTTTCACTAAGTAGTGTTAGTGTATCGATATCGATATATTTTTATATATCGGATAAAATATAATTGGAAAATAATACCGATATTTTTCAATAATATCGATCTTATTACTTTAAAGTCTATATTTTGCTATATTTAAAAATTCGATATATCGAAAGCTTTCGATATTGAGCGCGATATTTTTTCCGATATAACTTATCCTCTCGATATCACCCTTAGTTACCAGTACATATCCAAAATGTGCAACTATTTTTGCTGATCATTCTTAGGATACCCCAAATTACTTGCTCCACATCGTCCACTTTTTGATTTTCATAGCCAACTGTTTATAGCTTTGAAAACGCAGCCACCTTTTGCATTTCACCAACAAAATATATTCATAAGTAACTATAGACAGTCATGGAATTTTAACTATAATTTTTGTACTTATTAATAAAATATATATTTTAAGTTCTTGCGTTACCCCCCCACATAAGGATCATTGCAATGCAATCGTTTTGAACCTTTGATCAACATACAAATAGCTAATAGTTTTTTATTGTCTCAACTTTATATAAAATGCAAATTAAATATCGATTTCGTTTTGATGTAATTGTAAATTTGCAGGATTACTTCATCAAGTTTATGAGATGGATTTTAAAGTGACAGTCGCTGCCATCGTATTATTGGTAGTCATTATTGTTATTGTTAGTGCAATTACCTTAGTCCTAATAACATATGTATATATTTGATATTTAATATTAATTAATTCAAATGTATTTGTAAATATAGGTTATCGTCAAATATTTAAATCAAAATAATGTACTCTGTTGGGTAACATTCGACAAAATTGCTAAATTCGTAACTAAATTGTGATCTGGTTTTTTTTTGTATTAGATTGGATGAAGAATATATATATATATATTAATATATATTTAATTCATAGATATATTATTATTGTGTTGTACTTGAATTATTATAGTGTAAACTGCCAATCATTTAAACCCAAAATGAATGAGGTGATGTTTACAGAATTTTAAAGAAATTTAATAAACAAAAACACGACTTATATTGAAAACGAAACGAATGATATATTCTATATAAAACGATGTCTTTACGTGGATTAATTCTAGTTGACTGATTTAATGAACATAAATCAAGACCGCGAATAACATAATATGCTGTACTTGTCTTATTTAAGGTGTTACATAATTAGACTTGTTTTTAGGTAGGATAACTTTACTTACTAATTTTTTAGCCAACCGTTAAGCAACATATATTAATTTCAAAGACAAAAGGTAATTAAAAATATGATTTTCTTTAATCTGAAAATAGGATATCTTACAATCCGTCCAAATGGCAACATTTTAATAACATAATTTTTTATTTATGTTTATTATTTTGTAAAGCCTCCTAATATTTAAAACGTAGATATGTTTTTCAAATATATACCGTGCTAATATATATCAGTGATAAAAAGAGTGACTAGCCTTTAGCGGAACGTAATAATTTTTACTTAAAGATAAAATCGAAAAAAATAATAACAGTTGTTAGAAGTGTTTTTTTCCCTATAATTAATTAAATATGACAAGTGGTAAGTACTCGTCTCTCTGTCGTTTAGTCGATTTGGCCGTATTTATTGGTTTTTATTAGATATTCATTCATTGTAGTTTTTATTCTGATTTGTTTATTGTTGACACAAATATGAAATGATATATACATACAATAAATTATTCCTCGCACTTCCATAGTTGTGTATATTTTAAGCCACCGATCATCAAGAACTTTGTAGAATATTTAGTTACAAATTTTACCCAATAATATTTTTAATAATTATAAAATCCCTGTGAGATAATGGATAATTAATTAAATATTCCAGCATGCTGTTTTTAGGGTATATACTTTCTTTCTTTTAGCCTTATTGACCCTAGGTACATGCATGCAGGAATCCTGGACAGGTCTAAGATTCCCCCCTATTTTTAGGATTAATAAGAATTGGCTCCTAGATAGCGATTCCCTTACTTTGTAAATAGTTGTTAATAACATTTGCGTAAACCCTTTTTTCTATTTAAAATATATTTAAATAATTGATTTGCGTATGATACAAATATAACCTTTACCTTTAATACATAGGACTTGAACGATAAAGAAATCAACCCAACGACGGAACCAGAAACTATTCAAGACGATGAAAACTCGTAGCACCCGCAAAGTCCAATGTTTTTATGATGTATCATGAACAGGTAAAATAGCCCCTCTTATCTTAAATTAACAAATAACTGAAATGTTCTACTTTTATTATAGACTTCGCATCAACATCAGGAAATAGCGTATTTGGAAAATCATCATCGATTTTTAAAATGAATTTTAGGAGAAATTTCAAAGGTATTCCCGTATTTTCGGTACCTACGAAATTAATATGTAACTCTAGTGTAATTAACGGAACAAAGTTATACAGTGAATTATAAAAATTATATGTTATCTGAACAGAGTCAAGCGATTTATTATTTGTTTAAGGGGGAATATGCATGTTAACGGTCGCCATGTAGCAGGCGAACAGACAGAAGAAGGCCGTCAGTCGATTGTTTGCTCTTTTTCTAGCACTAAACAATTTTAAATGATGTTTACCCTCAGCTAACCATCCCCCTGCTGTATTCTGAGCGTCAATCGATTAAATGCGAACGATTGCCCAATAAAAATCAAGGAGAGAGCAGTGCTCGCGAGCACCAAACTGTTCTAAAATAGGTTAGTAATCATCCTCTTCTTGCGTTCTGAGCGCCTGGTACATGAAATCATGCGTTTGGTAAATTTATACTGGAAAAACTCCTGATTGGGAACTTGTTGGAATAGCAATTTTTCGCAGTTTACATTTCGTGTAACAGGTGAACAGAGAAAGGCAAAGCAGGGATACAGTGATCTATGCAATCATACGATTGGCCAATACACTCGAAGAGAACAGCTCTCGCGAGAGCATGAAACTGTTATAAAATTTCATCCTAATAAAAATGTGTTTATTATCAGGAAAGATTTCATAATAAAAACTAAAAATTAGTATTGCAACTATTTAGACTGAAATGAAAGGTAATTTGATTCTGAAGTGAATAAGATTTGATTTACTCCGATGTTCCTTTCTCTCTTACATGAGTGTTCGATTTAAAATTTAAAAATTTTACGGCATTCAGCGCATAACGACGAGCTTTAATGAGTTTCATTATAAAGGATAGTTTCCCCCAGCTTTCACCCGCCGCGAGTAACTTTAACAAGTAGCTTAAGATTTAATTGTCATTTATTAATATGCTTTACTCTTAACCTTAACATTTAGCACTAGGTTATATTGATTTATAAGTTGTGTTGTTGGTGCTAAACGATATGTTTATAGAAAGTAGAGCTGATTCTCCAAACCAGCGGACGGTGCACAGTTGATGCTCTCGGCGACCAGAAAAGCCAGCTTGTGTGCGTACTGGCACACGCTGGGCACGCGGCAGGTGCCACTATAATTGTAGTACATGTGGGTCATCTTGTAGGACAATATCTGTAGCTTGTCAGCATCCAGACCCGTGGTATCATGGATAACATTATAGCTGGTGGGCGACACTGTGCCCTGCCTAACTGCCTGCGACACCAGAAAGAAGTCATATCGCTCCGGCAGGGTTATAACGTCATCCACCACAGTGCCAGGAGGCGGGTTACGCTGGTTGAGGAAGTAACGCGTGTTGATCCGCTTGGACACAACAATGAAGGCCATGCGGCAGCCTTGCTGTATGCCAGCCGACTTGTAAATTTGATCTAGATTTGATTTGAGAAATAAGACTTCTGTATTTACCACCTGGTGGAGCTGCCCATCGCCGACGCCGTCGCGGAAAAACAAAATGCGCTCTGGCAGGCTACCGTGATGCTCGCGGTATACCTTGAGAGCGCACGTCATGTTGATGGACAACTGGTTGGATAACTCTTGGCCCTTCAAATGCTCTGACACGGATGAATAGTAGCGAGAAGACAACTTCATATCCATCGTCGCTACCAGTGCACCATATGATTTGTTCTTAATCTTTGCCGAATGGCAAACATCGAATCCAACTGTCATGAGACCGCGAAGCGGAATCTCAACCATCCAGGGTGCTCCCATCAGTTTGGCGTTCATTTGGATTACCACCTTGCTGGCAATCGACATTAGGCCTGCTTGTCTCTCCGGGCGAGGAGCTATCGTTTTTAATGTTACGACTTGAGTCGGAATTGGTTTGTCCACGCATGTGCGTTTCTTGATGACGCCGTACCTATTGTTTAAATGAAAACTGAATTATATGCCACATACTACAGTCCCAAGGCATACGTACTTTTCTTCGTTTGGAAATTTAAATACGATCATAAGGATCTGTGGGTCCCTGTTTATGCAATTGTCAATGGACTGGGCGTAGGCGCTGTTGCGGTCATCGATGATCTCATCACTGCAAAACATATCAACGCATATCAATAGGAATTCCAAAAATAAAAACTAAACAAAAGTTATAGTAATACTTACTAGCGCGGCTCTGCGATACGCATCTTCATGCCCTGGGCTACGCGTATGCATAACTTCACAAAGTCCTGCGTTTCGCGCAAACTCCGTCGATGGGTAATCACACACCAATTCTTGATATCCACGTGAGAGAACATGGACGAGTTGCGGAACTCATTGGTCCAATCCGCGCGACTATCGCACAAAACTCGCTTGTCGTTGCCGAACACAATAGCCTGCGGCGGTAGAATTCGAGCAGGAATCTCCACTAAGGCAGGGGCGAGCTCAATTTGCCAGGAATTCAACAATTCCGTGGATTCCTTTGACATCTTCAAGCGCTGATTGAATGAGCGCAAACGTTTAATACGATGATCGGGAGCCAGACGCGTATGTTCGCTCATGGCCTTCATCAAACTAATTGCGAAGCATAAGTAAATATTAAGATATGTATTATTGAATAGAAATATTTACACTTACCGAAAGTTCGCACGCATTGCATTAGTCATTCCGGTAGCCCGAGCCAGCTCAGGAATAAGGTTTATGAAATTTGATACGCCAGAACGGATATTCTTTTCGGTGGGTCGCGACACAAGCAACGGCTGATTCAAGTCACGAATTGTGATGTTGTAGCGCTGAATAATTAAACATTAAGGTATAAATATAGTCAGTTTATGATTAATATATTATCATCAAGCATAAGATTTTTTTTTACCTTCTTATAGTAACTGGAATATGAGATTCTTCCTTCGCCCTTCAATTCGAATGTCGATAGCGGTGTAGAATTGAAATCAACGTCATCAATGCGATAAGTCTTGTTATTATAGTCGGTTAACACCACCATACCTGGATAAAAGTATGGTAAATATTTTATTATAGAATATTATAGAAAATATTTAATATAGAATAACAGATGAGCCTTTTTGGTCGTCCCAAAGCAGTGATGCCCTACACACAAACTCGCGAGTCTACAGATTTCGCTGCCCGAGCTCTGCTCACACCAACAGTGTAAGCGTTCGCATGGCATCGGCAAAGGCACAGCATTAGTGTGTACTTAGCAGTAATGTGTATGCGTTTGGGCACCACTGTTCCAAATGTACGGATTTTGGTAAGCAAAGACTCCGAGATGTACCGTGTTTCCCACCATCGGCTTTTCTTTTTGTAGGTATAGATCGAAAGACCAGTTCGAGAGTTAAAGAGCTATGTTATGTCACGTTATTTGCGAGCTCTGCTTTATGAAGTTAGCAACTTATGATCTTTATCGTAATACCCCGCTAATGCTTAAGCTATAATATACTCACCAACAACTTGGTGCTTGAAAGCAGCACGAACATCATCATTGTCGCGAGTCACCTCGGATAAAATGTTGTAAATGGTATCAGTTCTCATCACCTTGTGAGCAATCTCGGCACACAACAGAATATCATTCTCATGCTGCCGAATCGAAGTGTAGTAACCAGGCCAAAGTTCCATGTGGTAGCCCTCTAGAGTGATCTTTAATTAACGAATAAATAAATGAATTATTTACTAGTTATAGAGTTGATGCTTTTAATTATATTTTACCTTAGATTTTGCATCATAATAATTATGCGAGACCAGTTGTAAATTCAAGCCCTCCATGGCTCTGCGTAGGATCAGGTTAAGCACCTGAAACTGCTGGTTATCGGCGGCCTCAACCATGCCGGCCAGTTTTATTTTGATCTCTATATTCTCGCCAGAACGACTCTTCGTCACCATCTGCATTACATAGGGACTATTGGGATCAGCTTTCAAGAGAGTGCTCGAGAACAACATAGTTCCATCGAATATATATCCACCGAAAAGTCGATGATGCTCATGTAGATAGCCACGACGCAGCCGCGTGTTGTCGACATCAGGTGTAAAATCAACTCTATACTGGTATATTGTCCAGTTGGGCCGCTTATTAATCTTGAAGTAATTAGTTTGTACACTAATCCTTGTTCCAGTCGTACCGCTCTTGCTGGCAAGTTCCTTTGGACGTGTGTGTACAACATCAGTAATTAGGCGTCTGCCCCTGACAGAGCCTCGCGGATCGCCTTTTATTATTAATTATAAATTACTAATTACATAAGCCCAAATTGTATGAGAAGAAAACATACCCTCAGAGCTTGGAATTTTCGATTCGCCGGACTTTTGTGCCTGCAAGCTGGGGTCGAACTTCTTATCCGCAGCATTGCCGCCTGCTGCTCCTTGTCCTCCTCCTCCTCCTCCAGAGGCGCCAGTTTTTGAAGTCTGACTAGACCCAGAAGATTGGCCCTGCAAGTGCATTTTTAAATAAAAGCACAATTAATTTGTCAACAAAAGAAGTACACCTGCCAACAGGCCAAAACATCATTTTTTTTTGACTACTTAAGTTTAGTGTGCATATTTTTTCAGTTTCACATGAAAAAAGTCAGTTTACGTGTTTCGCAATAACATATTATACAAAACATTCACATTTAATTTGTTAAAATTCAAATTCTTGTTGTTTTTCTTTTGCATTGTTCTTTGTGGTTCAAGATATAGCGTCAGTATACACATAAAATACAGCAACGCTTTGGTAAAAAATATACCGTTTTTTCATTAACTTGACACACATTCATGCATACATGTACACATAGACATACACTACAGCCATTTTTTTTTTTTTTTTTTTTTTTTTGTTCTTTACTTTTCATTAACTTGACACACATTCATACATACATGCACACATAGACATACACTACGGCAATTTATTTTTTGTTCCTTCCTTTATTTTAATAGCACTAAAAACTGAACAGATCAAACTGATAATGATCTGTTCAATTTTTATTGCTATTTAAATTAAAATTTATAATTATAATACTTTAAATACCTTAGGATATTTAATGACAACCATATACATACAAATGTACATACATATGTATTTGGCTTTCTTTTCGTTTTATCTATCGTGATTTTCATTGAATTGAAACAGCCAGCAAAGCCATCAAATAAATAATGCACTGTGTGAATCGGATGAATACCTTAAATGAATATCATTTACACATGTATGTATGCTTTTTTCTTCTTCCCAACCATTTCTTTCTTGTTCAAATCTATACATCCATACATACTGTTAAATACCGTTGGTATGCATAGTTGGCATTGACACACGTGTGAAGAGTTTTTTCGCAATACATGCATATTTGATGCATTTGACAGCACGAAGCTTAACACACATACACGCATAATTTGACAGCACAAAGTTTGACACACATACACGCATAATTTTTTCTTTCTTTCATGATTTTCATTAAATTAACAGAATTAACAGAGAATGAAAATGAACAGAACGGGATCAAATGAACTACGCTGTGTGAACAGGATGAATACTTTAAATTATGAAAGTTCTTTGGCATCGCCTAACATTTTTAACTGAAATTAAAATCGACCAGGAAGAGGAATAAACTCTGTAAAACCCATAAAAAAAACTATTTTTTTCTTGTTTGGCTTTTATATAGTGGTACTTATTTATGTACATACATACATAAGTACCACGCGACATGAATGATCTGATGAAAAATGAATGCGCGCTTTCAGTATGAAGACGCTTCTACGTTTTTTTTTTTTTTTTAATGTTTCAGGAGCTGCACAAAATTTTTAAATACACTTACTAGCTGTGGCACAAGGCCGCGGTTAGCCCCCGGGACGCGCTTTGTTCCGCGTCCCATTCCACGGGCAATTCCAGTATTTGGCGGCAAACTCATTATTGTAATCTTCCTTTTCACTTAGTTTCTTTTTTTTTCTCTTCACTACTTTTCACTACTTTTGTAAGTTTTTTTTTTTTTCTTCGAACGAACCACTCTGTACCACTGACCGATGTTGAATGAAAATGTGGGGAATGAACGGGACCTTAACAAATCTCCTAGGGATGAAACTTCTTAAAAAATGTTCTGTTCTTGTCGATAAAGGCTTTACGATAGATCAAATATTTTTTGGGCTTTTGCACGTCGGGAATAAATATTTATAGCAATTCTAAAAAAAAAAAAAATTGAAACAGCTTTATAACGAAAAAAATCTTATTAAGAGCCCACAAACTGTAATAAATAAATATAATAATAATAATTATTTGCATTTGTTGTTGGCTCCTTGGACCTATATATATATAATTTATATATATTGTAGACTTTAAATTTGTAGCCGGCTGAAGACAAACAGCTGGATATTAGAAGAATTATATGTTTCGGAATTTAAACCAAATACTACAATTACAGTCAGCAAAAATAGTACTGATGTGGAGTTAGGAGAGAATTCTTAAGTTACAATTATGGTCGGTCCTCGACTATTTAATAATATACAATTTAAATTACTAAAAATGCAACCAAATTAATTTCTTTCTTTAAGATGCAAAGGTTTCTTTTTATAGTTTTAATTTTTTTTTTCTTTATATAGTAGCTGTTTATTATCTATTATTATATATTAACTATATCCAGTATTGTTGAATTTAAAATTATATATGTAAACTTTCCAAGATACGCGTAATAAGAAATATGCGAAAAAAGAAAACTCTTCAGGATTAAGCTAATCTGCCGGGCATTCCTTCTCAGCGCTATCTATCTACCGACATCGAATATTGAAAAATCATGTAACCACACATATTGGACAAATGTAGGTTATAAAATCTTTTTTAGTTTTGAGTCCGTCTCAAATTTTCCCACTGCCTTTTTCCAAATCAATTAATGGATGCGTGAATAAGGTTAGAGAATGCTGGTTATCGAATTTTCGGATATCACAACATTTAGGAACAATGGAATAGAGTAAACAGAAGCTCCATTGTTTCAGCATTGACATTAAAAAGTACATATTCATTAAATCGGAACAGCAGCCTACTTACATATGTTTATATGTATATATAAACTAATGTTTCAGTTCTAGATTTCCCTTCTCCCTTTAGTCTTCTTTCTATATATTTGGCTCGTCGGATATCGTAATTTTTTACGATTTCAAAATAAATTCCATATTCATTTCAAAATTATTTGTAAAACTATTTAATGCCAATGCCATTAAGCTGACATAGGAAGAATAGAAAAATAAATTGGAAGATAAGTTATTTTGAAATAAAACGGTATCATTTTGACGATTTCAAAATTGTAAAATTTTTCTAAAGATCGGAAGAAGTTATATACATTTTCCAAAAACCGGAGTACTGTATTTGTAGAGAGGATCTCACAATTATTGGAAAATAGAAGAAAACAATATAACTTCATTGTTATTTACAACTGAAGATCCATTTGCATATTTTTTACAATTTCAATATCGCTTTCATTTTATCAAAATCGGAGAACTATATAAATTAGCTTATATTTACAATTTACTTTATATTTTAGATGTGTGACAATCGGGCAATATAGCAAGTCTATTATAAAGTATTATTTTTCACGTGTCATAGGAACGGTCGTAAGAAATTACGGAAAAGGTTTATAAATGCTGAGGACTCCAAAATGTATGCTACCGTTTCGGAAACAAAGATAAATTTTATATTAATAAAAAGAGATTAAAGTTTCCAAAGGGAAAATAGATTTCAAATATATTCAAAAGAAATAAAAGCTTAGAACGATCTCATCACGTTAGCAATGTTTAATAAGCGTTTTACAGCGTTTTCGTCTTCGGTTATCAAACAGTTCTAAAACACACTCGTTGTTTTCTTATTGAAAGTTTCGGCCGTTGGTTTTTATTAACATTTTAGGTAGAAACACAATATAAAAGTCTAAGACTCCAGCTTCACAACGGTCGTCTTCTCCGACACGTACAGACCGTCAAGGAATTTACGGATATCCTTGTTCTTAACGGTGGTGGACTGCTGGATGAGGGCGGCAGATCCAGAGACCGACTCGATGTCGTTGCCCTCGACGATGAGCTCGTCCTTCTGGGCAGTCGAGTTGACAACGGTGACGCCAGCTGCCATCTCCACACGACGGATGTACTTCTCGCCCAAGAAGTTACGGATCTCAATCACCGTGTTGTTCTCAGAGGTGACGCAGTTGATGGGGAAATGGGCGTACACAGCACGCATCTTGTACTGGAAACCGAACGTTACTCCTGCGTAGAAAGGAAGTAAGACAAGACAACGTTAATAATCAGCTTCCTGGATGTACGTTTCATACTATTATTCTTCTACTAACCCTTGATCATGTTCTCAATGTGACTGCACACGGTGCGCACGGCGGCCAGCTCCTTCTTGGTGCCGAACCACTTCTCCACCTTCAGGGTGCGCTTGTCGGGCATGTACATGTCGAGGGCCAAGTGCTTGAAGCTCCGCTTCAGCGTGCCGCGGGTGCCGGTGATGGTCACCACACGGGCCTTCACCGAGGCCTTGATATCCTTAGGGATCTTCACGCACTGGTTGGAATTGATCGTTCTCATATTGACGAGTCTGTTGGAATCAAGTAAATATTCATTAGCTTGGCATTAGGTAAATACACTTAACAAAATGTTATGGTTGGGTACAACGTATCGCATGATTTACTAGGCATTTCATTTAATTATTCCTTAACATCGTGCGGCCGAATACGATTCCGGCGAGTAGCAGACGTGAAGCATCACCAGGGTAGCGACTCCCACACAGCCACTGGTTTGTCCGGCCAAATAAGTCATTTTATTCGATGTTCCCGACCATACATTCGCTTCAAATTTTACGCCAACTTACTATCGGACCGGCCAATTACAATAAATTGTAATTTAACTAAATTGCAAATTAATAAATTGCAATTTTACGAAATCCACGTGTGGGCTCGTTCCGGAAACGAGACGAAAAGAAAGAAAACAGTGTGACCGCAGTATTATACCTAAATTATACCATCCTGCTCTTAAAAAATATACGTTTTATACCATTTCGTATTTGAAATATACCAAAACTATAATATTTAAATACTTTTTTGTTTTTCTTCCTTATTTTTAACGAAAATAAATAACATTCATTGTTTATTTGTGAGCACGTTTATTATGTTTACTTAAGAATAACATGTCTAAAGTGAACTATGTGCCCGCATACAGAAATGCCACATCAAGTAAAATCGATAGGCATGCTACTTTCAGTATTTTATTCAAAGTAATGTGAAACGCTCGGGGCGAATGACAGTTGTATGTAAATGGTACAAATTTAAAGAATTATATATAAGACATTTATCAGAATGTGTACAGATTAAACATTGGATTTGAATATTTGTTATTATTGATATGTTTCTTTCTTAATAAAAAACACAGAAAAAGGTTAAAAACTTTTGGTGCTGGCCAATAACATTCAGTTTGGTTTAAGTTTATTGCATTTTATATTATTTTATTTCATAGATATATTATATATTGTATCGTATATTTTGAATAGTTTTAAGTTGTTTTATTGCCTAAATTTAAATTGTTTGCCAATAAAAGAATTCGAATACCCTTAATATTGCACAATACTATCGATATTCGATAGTATTGATAGGCCAACGAGAAGGCGGGAGCGTGGGTACAACAGCATCAGCCGGCCGTAAATTGCAAATTTTTGCTTAAACATTTGTTTTAAGTTGTATGTGAAGTTCGATTTTCTCAACCGTTGACCCGCATTAGTTTAGGGTTCCACAATGACTGCTCCACAAGCACAACCAGACTTCTTGGCGATGGCAGGAAAGATGCTTGAGTGGCATGACAATTTGGACAGAAATAAGCCCGGTCTTTTGGAGGTGAGTACACACAACACTTGGACCTCAATTTGCATTTCTTAAGATTGCTTAATAATGCCTTTGTTACAGTTAACCGGGGTTAGCCAACATGGCAGAGCCACGACGAGTGGACTCAACGACTATGACTACCAAAGCCTGTCCTTTCTCAAGTCGGACGAAGCACATAACCTACAACAACTGCGGACGGTAACCAAGAGTGCCATACCCAAGGAGATTCTGGAGCACTTCAAGCGTGGGTAGCCCGGAATCCTTTCATCAACTTGTCTCTACTGAAGTTATTACCTTTGCAGATATCAAATGCCACTGCACCATGGGCTTGTTCCCGGAGATTGGCCGCGCCTGGCTGACGATAGATTCGGAGATTTATATTTGGACCTTCAACCAGGCACGCGACGTAGCATACTATGACGGCCTGAGTCACTTGATTGTCAGCGTCGGACTGATTAAGCCGAAAGCTGATGTCTTTGTCAAGGATGTCAAGTACCTTTTGCTGCTCACAACGCCCATCGAAGTGATCGTCCTGGGCGTTATGTTCGGAGAGATCGGAATTAACGAAATGCAATTGATGAACAGGCCCATATTTGTGATCGCCACGGATAACGTATCCATTAGCGTCATCAAGGGAACAGACGATGGCCGCATTTTCCTTGGCGGCCGCGATGGCTGCCTCTATGAGATCTACTATCAGGCGGAGTCCTCTTGGTTTGGCAAGCGTTGCAAAAAGATAAATCTCTCCCAGGGTCTCGTCTCGCTGATGGTGCCCAATTTCCTTAAAGTTTTCTCTGTAAGTATTTGGAGGAGACATTTCTTGTTGTTGATCCCTGAATCAAGAGAGTATTTACCTTAATTTACAGGAAGTGGACGGCATAGAGCGCATTGAGATCGACAACAGTCGGAAGCTGCTGTATGTGCTCACAGAGCGGGGCTCCATCGAGGCCTGGGACATCAGTACGGATTACACGAAAGCCCGAATTCTGGGCAGGATCACCCAAAGCGATATTACAAGCCAAGCAGTCAAACTGATTTCGTGAGTTAAAGTTATAATTATAAAACGAAATGTATGCGTTAAACTGGAGTTTCCCCTTCTAGCACGGTTGATCCCACTATTTTCAAGTGTATCAAGGCCATCTGTCCGCTTACCGCTGACGATTCCAGCAAACTGCATCTCGTGGCCGTCACCCAGTGCGGTGTCCGCCTGTACTTCTCCACCACGTCGCTCAGTGTCCAGCAGCAGCATCAGCCATTCGATAGCTGTACGCAATTCGATAATCAGGGCTTTGGTGGCCCGGCGGCAGCACATGCCCAACTCCCGCCAGTCGGTGGTGAGACTCCTGGGGGACTCTATCTGTTGCATGTTCGCCTGCCGCCCGGTTACACGCCGAATACCACCACGAACAAGCCCAAGCAAGTGCATGCTGCCTACTATACCGAGGGTAATACGCTGATGATTACCACCCAGCAGCAGGATCAGGACCTCCTCTGGTCGGTGAACTCGGCGCCATCGGTTAACTTCACATATTTGGTGGAGTCGAAGGCACTGGAAAGTCTGGATGGTGTGGTTTGGGGCCTGGCCAAGGTGCAGGAAGCTTGTGCGCCGCTTCTAAAGTCCCCGTTGGACAGGGCCCGGAATGCGCGAAAGGTGGCGCTTCTAACAAATCAGGGCACGCACATCATTGAGCTGCTTAAGATGCCAGACATTCTCATGCAGATTCTGCAGTACTGCAATGGCCCCCATCACGAAGAGGTCAAGATGTTCTTTCAGTCACAGAATCAGCGAGAGTCCTGTGTCACGGCCCTCTTGCTGGCCACCTCGGAGAGTTATCGCGGTGGCAATATAGCCCTGTGGGCCACCCAAGCATTTATGCTGTACGGCGGTGAGCCCTGCTTTCAGCATCAGAACTTTATGAACGCAAATAACAATCGGACCTTGGCGAATCAAACGCAACTGGGACCAAGCGCGGCCACCGGAAGAGAGCGCTTGCCCATGTTTATGTCGACGCCTTTGGCGAACGCCAATCAGGGGAATACTCCGATATCCTATAATACCACGCAGTTTAATCAGCCATTAAGTCCAAGTAAGTAAGGAAGGGATATTAAAACTATTTATATACTAATGTGTGTATATTTGTAGTTTCAAACAATCAACCGCCATCGCCGGTGGTGGTGGTTGGCAACGAGAATTCACAAATTGTTTACTCGGCCAAGCATGATGGCCTTTACTTGTACGTCTCCCGGATGCTGCGTTCCATTTGGCAACTGCCTTGCGTGGATAGCAATTTCTGCTCACAAGTGGAACCCAAAGTTTGTTCGCTTTTGCTAGCCGATCTGCGTTCCCTGCGCCGATTCCTAGAAGAACATTCCGTGCACGATATATCCTGTAAGTCTTTATGACTCCAAATTGAATCTCTCAAGTTAGCCTACAACGTTTTGTTACAGCCTGCAATCGGGTTTCGTTCGACAACCATTTGGACAGAACCAGTGGCTACAACACTCTCATGATGAGCAACTCTCATCTGCCCATCTCCGAGCAACGCAACTATGCCGAGCAGGCCCAGGTTGAGGAAAAGCGTTCGCTCTCCGCCCTCAATCTTTTTGTCAGTAAGTACTTTCTTTTTTTACTCCAATTTTAAACCTCAATAACGAATTAATATCCTTAATTAGAACACGCTTGTGAGGTTCTGTCTCTGTGGAGCATTTTGAATGCGCACACTTTTCAAAACATCTGCCTGCAACTTAATGCCGATCAGCAGAAAATGTTAAAGTGCTGCACTTTCCGTGACCTCCTTCTTACCCGATCGGAGGTGCCCGCCTTTCTGATCATCTCCCTGATCAATCTCTATCTTAAGGATAAGGCTGGCGTCACCGAGGTGTCCAAGAACTTGCGCGAGCATTGCCCCAATCTCTATAGACACGAGGATGCTGTCACCTACAAGGCTACCGAGCTACTGATAAGCGCGAAGAACTGTAATTCGGGCAACGAAAAGGAGCAGAAGCTGCGAACCACTCTGCAGATTTGCAAGGAAGCGGCTCCCACACTGCCGTTGCGTAGTATCTGCCAACAGTTTACATCGACAGAGTTTTACGAGGGCGTCATCGAGCTTACGGCCGTTTGTGCGGCCAAAAGCGATCCCGAGGAGGTGGGCATTCATTTCTACAACAATGGTGAACCATCAGAAGATCGCGAGGGATACGCTTGCTTTGTTACCAGGTAAGTAATAATAATATATTATATTTTAATAGGATGTATAGGTGGGGCAACTAAGATTATTTCTGAGAGAGTTATATAAATCGTTTGGCGTTACTTCTCTTGCAGTATATATTGTCTTTGCTTTAGGCAGAAAAGTAGAAGTACAAGTAGAACTTGTATTAATCGATAACTATCGATAAATATGTAGAAAATCATGCTGGGGTAGAGACTGTTCTTTTTTTTTTAATTTTAAATTTTTATACAATAGATATAGATGAACTACCTTAGTAAAATTGGAATATGTTTTAATGATGTAATACTATCTCCTCATGCATTGAATTCTTATCAGTTCCTAATGAGCAGAGCGCGAAATAATGCATTTTAGAATGTGCAAAGTTAATTTTGTCTATAACTGGGCAAATATAACTTCAACAAACATTGATATAACCCTCCTGCAGATATTGTTCTAGTGATTGAGGTATATCCCAGTTTAATCTTCTTTCTTTTAGAGAAAATAATAGAGATGTGTGTTTGCGCTATAAAAAGCAGCCCTTTTTAACCGCGAGAACTATCGCTAACAAGACGTTAGTTACCTATTAAAAATGATTAAAATATGTCATATGTTCATCCATTAATTTTAACATTTCAAATCCCTTATCTTCAGAATGAACTACTACAAAGAGTTGCAAATTATGCTGGATCACATATATCAGACGTCACGAAATAAGACGCACCCGCAGGATCAAGACAAAATATCGCCAATTCAATTCCAAATAAACTCTACCAAAGTCATACCGAAAATTGTGGCACAAACTTTGCGCGTCAAGGATCCCCTGATCCATGTCACCCTCTACGAATGGCTGCTCGCCCACGATATGCTCAGTGAACTTTTGGATGTGGAAGAGCCCACACTGGGCGAGTTCCTGCGACGCAATGCTACACGAAATAGCGAAAATATCGCTGTGATCGATCTGCTGTGGAAGTATTACGAGAAGAACAATCATCATCCGAAGGCGGCACAGATTTTGGATACTTTGGCAATGACGCGCAGCGAAAATATAACATTGGAACAGCGCATAGAGTACTTGGTGCGAGCGGTTATGTGTATGCGAAACGGAAACGTTGGCTCCTCAATAACCAGTGGGATATTCCTGAAAGAGCTGGAAGATAAGGTAAGTCTTTCCTAAAAGATACAAGAGATTAGACGAGTTTTAATTTTATTAATTTCATAAATTATAGCTGGACATAGCAAAAGTTCAAAGAACAGTCCTCAATGCCATGAAGGAGTTGGCTCGCTCTAGTCGGGAAGCAGCCAACGCCGTAAAGGAGCTGCATTATGCCCTGTACGATATCACACAGTTGTATACACACTTTGCGGAGCCCTTCAATCTCTGGGAGTGCCAATTGTCGATACTGAACTGCTCCCATCACAACGATCCTCTGCTGATCGAGTCGGTGTGGGGTAACATCATCAATAGTGTTGTTGAGGAGCCGGGCACGGCCCTGGAGCGCAGCAATAGGTTGTTTACCAAAATCGAACTATTGGTGCGGGAGTATAATGAATCCGGTGCCTGCTTTCCGTTTGCCTTTCTCATAAGAGAGCTGGAAATTAAGGCCTGTCAACTTAGGCTGCCCGAGGGAATAGTTCCCGAAAAACTGGTTACAATGAGTCTAGATGTTGAACTACTTCTGGAATATTACTCGAGGTGAGTGCACCTAATGGGTGAATTTGCTTAAAACATAAACTAATTTAAAGATATGCTTCCGCAGAATGGTTTCGATGAACGAACGTGTGTGGGCCAACGAGGGTAATGAGTGGCATTTGATACAGTCAGCCATCCGAGTGGTAACCCTTTTGGCGGACAATGCACAGGCCGTTTGGTATCGCTCAAAGTAAGTACTATCACTAGAGAAATACTCAAAGTTATGGATTGAAGAAGGCAGGAAGTATTTAAATATAGATACAGTGTCGATTATTGACACAAAAATCGATATAAAAAACATATAAACGATAAATCTATATTCTTTTTCATATATAGAACCATATAACCTTTTTTTTTTCTCGATAATATCGGTATTTTAAACGCGAGATTTTTCAATATTTAGAACATCGATATATGAAAGTTTACGATATTTTTGAGCACGATATTTCTGTGGGAATATCATATCGGATCCCTTTCCTATAATAAATCTTTATTTCTTCTTTTTTGCAGACGACGAATTATTGGCAAGGCGCAGGACATTGTTGCTGGTTGCTTGCATATTTGTTACCAAAAGCCCGACACCAATCGTTTGCAGAACTCGCTCAAGGAGCTTCAGAGTCGGCTACAGCGTTTAATGGTTTAAAGTTAAATAATTATTCTTTGTATCGAGCATGAACATTTTTCTGAACTAGACGTTAAGTTTGACTGAGATATATATTTTGTATTTGTATTAAAGAAAGTGTTAAATAAATTGATTCCCCCCATCGAAACAAATCGATCAGGAGGTGTCCATCATCTTCAGATGTGCTTCTGTCAGAATGCATTTGGTCATGTGGCAGGGGCATGGCATGGGATGCTCCTCGGTGTTTGGATCGAGCAGTTCCACTTCCAGGTTGTACTTGCGCATGTCGGCCGCACTGCGTTTCATTGTTATTTGAAATGCAATGGGTGCCTTCTCCTCCAGGCTCTCGCAGGATTCCTCGGGCAGCACAACAACGCATTGTTTCCAATGCGTTTGTGCGGAGAGCGGTGATGTGCTCAGAGCCACAGACTCGGACTCGTCGTCACCCGGGAAGCGCACCTCAAACCATATACAGAATCCCTGATGTTTGCCCGCCTTCTGGGCCGTAACTACCTCCTTGAACTGAATAGTGTCCAGGTCGGTGGCTGTCACATCTAGCAAGCTCATCCAATGAAAGACAACGCCTTCGTGGAGCAGGTCCTTTGGGTTTAAATGCATTACCTCTGGCCGGGATGACTTCTGCGATCGCAGCTTGCTGGCAAATGTGTCCATTTTAATGCCATCCACATTGTGCCAATCGTCGAAGAGCGATGGCACCGAACAGGGCGCCACAAAAATGGTGCACTCGCTGGGAAAGAGAAGACCGCCCTCCTTAAGGAACTTGTCTCTGGCCAGCAAGACCGAGTCCAGCATGCCCTCGTGCAGTAGATAGAAGCCCATCCACTCGGAAACGATGATGTCCACTTTCTCCGCCTCGGAAGGCAGAACGAATTCCTCGATCCGCGACTGGATAACCTTAACAACGTTTGTAAGGCCATTTTCTTTGATCAGATCCAATGCCACCTTAGAGGCAACATTGGAAGCTTCGATCGCGTAGACCAAACGGGCGCCTGCCTGGGCACAGAAGGCGGAGAGAATTCCGGTGCCAGCGCCCACATCCATAACGATCTTATCTTTGAACAGTGCCTTGTTTCCGAGAATTGCATTGTAGTAGGCGGTTTGTCGGGGCCGATCATTCAACATTAGCTCGTGGATCTGGATTTGCATTATTTTCTGTAGTTTTTGGAATCTTTAATTGTGTCAAGCTCACCTCTAAGTTTTCGTATTCATCGAAATATGTGTTGGACATGGTTGCGGACCGAATCAAAACATTTACAGGTAAAGTTTTCAAAACAACGTGCTAGAATTGCCAGTGTGACCGGAGACCTTTAAGAAGAAAAGGGAACAGAACGATAATTGTATGCCGGTTTGTATATATTATATATATTATATATATACAGAACAAAAAATGAGAGGAATATAATTATGTAAAAAAGATTGACTTTATTGCTTCAAATTGCTTATAGGTTACAGAGTCTTCGGTGCATCAATTAATGGCCATAGCAACCTTTTTCTCCAGCGTCTTACAGCCGGAGATGGCGAACAGGCCGTGGGTGCTTTCAAATCTTATATAGTTATTAAGGATGTCGGCTATGATCTCCTTGTCGGGGCTCTTATTCCAGCGGTAGAACTCCGCCTCCAGACACTTAATCACATGCGTCTTCTCCATTGGCAGGAAGGGAATAAAATGGTCGATTACGTGCGAATCGATCATGGCAGTGTTCTTCAGTCCACCGTTAATGTTGTAGGCGGCCTTCTTAAGCAGCAGCTCAAAGTCGCTTAGCCGGGTGTCCTCCCGCAACTTGCCGCCCGTCATCAGTTTACCAAGATGGTCGGCAATGTGTACGCCGGCCGTGTTCGAGAGGAAGATGAAGATCGCCTGCGTGTTGTCCGTACCGTCGGTGAACGCATTGTAGTCGACCAGCGAGGCAAGCGTGTTGAAGACGCCGCTGGGCATCTTGTCCACCTCGTCAAAGATGAACAGCGATCGTGGGCAGTTCTTTAAGTGCTGTCGAACCTCTCTGTTGATCCGCTCATTGTACACGCTCACATGGTTCTCATTTGGAAAGTCGGTCTGACCCAGGTACTTGGCAACGTAGCCTGACTTTGAACCCTCCAGGTACAGCGCCTGAGCGATCTGCTCTGCCACAAAGTTCTTGCCCGTTCCTGGCTGCCCGTGGAAGCTGATCACCAGCGGCTTTCGCGACTTGCTCATCGAGCTGAAATGAGCCATAAGTGCGGGCACAAGGTGCTGCTCCACGATGTGTTGGCCGTAGAGTGTTTTTTGCAGGGAAAGTTTCAGTGCGTTTACGTCTCCTGGTATGCTGCGTTCATCGCAGCATTCATAAAATTTACAGTATGTTTGGCCTTTAAAGTAAGCTGCAGTACCGGCAAGACCCACGCCTATCGCGGTTAAAGTGATTGGTTCAAAAGACGATGCTGGCAGGATGAACAGGATGCTAAGGCACAGGGGCAGCATTAAGTACATTATGACCGCCTTACCCTTATACTATTCCTATTAAATTCAAGAGAGTTTTAATATATGACAAAGCTCTTCACCTTATCTAGCTATATTTGTATCAGATACTCAATTAGGTAAAGTGCAAAAAGAGAAATATTGCTATCAGAGATGCTTTTCTAGCTATATTGCCTTATTGGTACAAAATTATATCAACATACCAACAGAAATGCTCGTCTAGCTATTTTGCCATCAGAGATGCTCATTTAGCTATATTGCTATAAGAGATGCTTATCTACCTATATTGCTATCAGATATTCTTATCTAGCTATAATGCATTACTGTCACCACATTATATCTAACATACCATCAGAGATGCTCATCAAGCTATATTGCCAGCAGAGATGCTCATCTAGCTATATTGCATTATCGGGTCAAAATTATATCAACATACCATTAGAGATGCTCGTCTATTGCTCAATATTGCTATCAGAGATGCTTATTTAGCTATGTTGCTATCAGAGATGCTTATCTAGCTATATTGGTATCAGATACTCAATTAGCTATATTGCAAAATGAGAAATGCTCATCTAGCTATATTGCATTATTGGGACAAAATTATATTTAACATACCATCAGAGATGCTCATCTAGCTATGTTGCCATCAGAGATGCTCATCCAGCTTTATTGCTTTCAGGCATGCTTATCTAGCTATATTGCATTATTGGGACAAAATTATATCAATATACCATTAGAGATGCTCGTCTAGCTATATTGCCATCAAATGTGATCATCTAGCTATATTGCATTATTGGGACCAAATTATTTATAACATGCTATCAGAAATGCTCATCTAGCTATATTGCTTTCAGAGATGCTTATCTAGCTATGTTTCATTATTAGGAATAGATGACATCTAACATGCCATCAAAGGTGTTCATCTAGCTATATTACAATGCTCATCTAGCTATATTGCCATCAGAGATTCTTATCCAGCTATATTGCTTTCAGAGATGCTTATCGTCCTATATTGCATTATTGGGACAAAATTATATCAATATACCATTAGAGATGCTCGTCTAGCTATATTGCCATCAAATGTGATCATCTAGCTATATTGCATTATTGGGACCAAATTATTTATAACATGCCATCAGAAATGCTCATCTAGCTATATTCCTTTCAAAGATGCTTATCTAGCTTTATTGCCATCAGAGATGCTCATCTACCCAAATTGCATTATTAGGACAAAATGACACCTAACATGTTATCAGAGATGCTCATCTATCTATATTGTCATCAGAGATGCCATTTTGCAATATTAGAACAAAATAACACCTAACATGCCATAAGAGATGCTCATCTAGATATATTGCTATCAGGGATGCTCATCTAGCTATATTGCTATCAGATATGCTTACCTAGCTATAATGCATTATTGGGACAAAACTACATCTAACATGCCATCAGAGATGCTCATCTAGCTATATTGCCATCAGAGGTGATCATCTAGCTATATTGCATTATTGGGACCAAATTATATCTAGCATGCCATCAGTGATGATCATCAAGCTTTATTGCCACAGAGATGCTCATCTAGCTATATTGCATTATTGGGACAATGCTCATCTAGCTATATTGCCATCAGAGATTCTCATCCAGCTATATTGCTTTCAGAGATGCTTATCGTGCTATATTGCATTATTGGGACAAAATTATATCAACATACCAACAGAGATGGTCATCTAGCTATATTACCATCAGAGATGCTCATCTAGCTTTATTGCTATCAGAGATGCTTATCTAGCTATATTGCTATCAGATATACTATCTAGCTATAAAATTATATCAATATTCCAACAGACATGCTCGTCTAGCTATATTGCCATCAGAGATGCTCATCTACCCAAATTGCATTATTAGGACAAAATGACGCCTAACATGTTATCAGAGATGCTCATCTATCTATATTGTCATCAGAGATGCTCATCTAGCCATTTTGCATTATTAGAACAAAATAACACCTAATGTGCCATCAGAGATGCTCATCTCGCTATATTGGTATCAGAGATGCTTATCTAGCTTTATTGCCATCAGAGATGCTCATCTACCAAAATTGCATTATTAGGACAAAATGACACCTAACATGTTATCAGAGATGCTCATCTATCTATATTGTCATCAGAGATGCCATTTTGCAATATTAGAACAAAATAACACCTAACATGCCATAAGAGATGCTCATCTAGATATATTGCTATCAGGGATGCTCATCTAGCTATATTGCTATCAGATATGCTTACCTAGCTATATTGCATTATTGGGACCAAATTATATCTAACATGCCATCAGAGATGATCATCTAGCTTTATTGCCATCAGAGATGCTCATCTAGCTATATTGCATTATTGGGACAATGCTCATCTAGCCATCAGAGATTCTCATCCAGCTATATTGCTTTCAGAGATGCTTATCGTGCTATATTGCATTATTGGGACAAAATTATATCAATATAGCAATAGAAATGCTTGTCTAGCTATATTGCCATCAGAGATGCTTATCTAGCTTTATTGCCATCAGAGCTGCTCATCCGGCCATATTGCATTATTAGAACAAAAAGACATCTAACATGCCATCAGAGATGCTCATATAGCTATATTGCATTATTCTGACCAAATTATAACTAACATGCCATAAGAGATGCTCATCTAGCTATATTGCCATCAAAAATGCTCATCTAGCTATATTGCCATCAGAGATGGTCATTTAGCTTTAGTTCATTATTAGGACTAAATGACCCTTACATGCCATCAGAGATGCTCATCTAGTTATATTGACACCAGAGATTGGGACAAAATTATATTTAACTTGCCATCAGAGATACTCATCTAGCTATATTGCAATCAGAGATGCTTATCTAGGTTTATTGCCATCAGAGATGCTCATCCAGCCATATTGCAGTATTAGAACAAAATAACACCTAACGCCATCAGAGATGCTCATCTAGCTATATTGCTATAAGAGATACTTATCTAGCTATAATGCATACCATAAGAAATGCTCATCTAGCTATATTGCCATCAAAGATTCTCATCCAGCTATATTGCTTTCAGAGATGCTTATCTTGCTATATTACAGTATTGGGACAAAATTATATCAATATACCAACCGAGATGCTCGCCTTACTATATTGCCATCAGAGATGCTCATCTAGCTATATTGCTATCAGAGATGCTTATCTAGCTTTATTGCCATCAGAGATGCTCATCCAGCCATATTGCATTATTAGAACAAAATGACACCTAAAAGAGGTGACAGAGATGCTCATCTAGCTATATTGCATTATTCTGACCAAATTATATCTAACATACCATAAGAGGTGGTCATCTAGCTATATTGTCATCAAAAATGCTCATCTAGCTATATTGCCATCAGAGATGGTCATTTAGCCTTAGTGCATTATTAGGACAAAATCACCCTTACATGCCATCAGAGCTGCTCATATAGGTATATTGACATCAGAGATGCTCATCTAGATATATTGCACTATTGGGACCAAATTATATTTAACTTGCCATCAGAGATGCTCATCTAGCCATATTGCATTATAAGGACAAAATGACAGCTAACGTGCCATCAGAGACGCTCATCTCGCTATATTGGTATCAGAGATGCTCATCTAGCTACATTGCTATCAGAGATGCTCATCTACCGAAATTGCATTATTAGGACAAAATGACACCTAACATGTTGTCAGAGATGCTCATCTATCTATATTGTCATCAGAGATGCTCATCTAGCCATTTTGCATTATTAGAACAAAATAACACCTAACATGCCATAAGAGATGCTCATCTAGATATATTGCTATCAGGGATGCTCATCTAGCTATATTGCTATCAGATATGCTTACCTAGCTATATTGCATTATTGGGACCAAATTATATTTAACATGCCATCAGAGATGATCATCTAGCTTTATTGCCATCAGAGATGCTCATCTAGCTATATTGCATTGTTGTGACAATGCTCATCTAGCTATATTGCCATCAGAGATTCTCATCCAGCTATATTGCTTTCAGAGATGCTTATCGTGCTATATTGCATTATTGGGACAAAATTATATCAACATACCAACAGAGATGGTCATCTAGCTATATTACCATCAGAGATGCTCATCTAGCTTTATTGCTATCAGAGATGCTTATCTAGCTATATTGCTATCAGATATACTATCTAGCTATAAAATTATATCAATATTCCAACAGACATGCTCGTCTAGCTATATTGCCATCAGAGATGCTCATCTACCCAAATTGCATTATTAGGACAAAATGACGCCTAACATGTTATCAGAGATGCTTATCTATCTATATTGTCATCAGAGATGCTCATCTAGCCATTTTGCATTATTAGAACAAAATAACACCTAATGTGCCATCAGAGATGCTCGTCTAGCTATATTGCCATCCGAGATGCTCATCTAGCTATATTGCCATCAGAGATTCTCATCCAGCTATATTGCTTTCAGAGATGCTTATCGTGCTATATTGCATTATTGGGACAAAATTATATCAACCTACC
>VNJM01001513.1:0-13879 GCA_008042475.1 Drosophila kanapiae | reverse complement strand
TAGAACGGTTGGTAACGATATTTCTAAACTGAACTTTTGTTTAACAAATATTAAATTAGATCGTAGTCGTATCAAAAGTTTCGATACCTGTGACCAATGATCTTGATTTAATCTTTCCCTATGATCATGTATTAGCATTCGCGCTATTCTGGGTCTATTCTGAGTTAGCGACTTGTACGACTTGTCAAAATTAGTTTTTATATTGTTTATTTCCTTGTACAATTCGTTCCATTCCATCATTTATTAAGGCACCCTACATTAGTTTATTTAATTGCCTTTAGGTTAGCCATACTTGGGTAAAATAATGTGTTGAAATATATTTATTTTTATATATTCTTATTTTATTTCATTTTCTCAAATTTCACTTGTTAAACATTTGTGTTTAATCACTGTTGTTAGTGCTCTCTTTTCTCCTTTTTCTGCTTATATATATCATGTATTTCTTTTTCAAACATTTGTTATGCAGCTTGTATATTTTGTAAAAGAAATTTGCGCACATGATAACAACAATGATTATCAAAAGTATATGTACCCAATATAAATTGATGTTACCTGATTCTACTTTGTTGATGACATTGGCAGTGGAATCCACTGTTTTTATGTCCAAAGTCATTTTTGTGGGTTTTGTATATACTTTTATTTTATGTGTATTATTAAAATTATTCTGGTTTTCTACTGAAAATTTACTTATCGCATTACTGCGCACTTAAATTATCAAACTTCCTACCTAGTTTTTTTGCATAGCTCTACGGACTACACGTCTAATCGGGCAGAAAAGGTTCCGCTCAATTTTACAAAATATATATTATATTATATAAAAAAATATGAATCGTTTGCATCGTCTCGGTAGTTCCTTTGGAGGTTTAGTTTTTTCTTCGTTTATATGTTTTACAACTGAGTGAGTTGTAATTGGGTTTTTGGGCTTATTTAACTGTGATTTGAAAAAATCAAGCTCAATTTTTAGCTTCTGAGCTGTGGCCCATGGCGGGGGTGGATCTTTCGTGAATAACAGCCACTTTAAGTGCGCTATTCTTTTTTGTATTTTATTTTTCACGCCAGCCCGTCCCATCACAGTCTACTCACTCAGATTTATATTTGCAGATGTTGGTGTTGCGGCTGCTGGTTCGATTGTTGGTTCATTTATCGTGGCCTGTTTGTCAAAGGTTATGAGGTGTGTGCCATGAGTCCAGGTTTCTGTGCCACTCGAACTTTGGCCGACCTGTCGTTGATGATTATAATCCCTTCGTCCACATAGGTTATCGGGTTCAGGTCACTCTCTTGAACTCGGCAGTGTCCTACCCCACCGGCACCACAGTTAACTTACATGTTAATATCATTTAGTCAATTTTAACAACATAATTTAAATTTTAACAATTTAAACAATGATTTAAAGTACTTAATAAGAAAAGTAACGATTTATAGAATTAATTGTTATTTCCTAGACTTTTTATTCGAAGAAAGCCCTTTTCCGGGACTCTGCTTTTTAATTTCTATAAATATGACTGGATTACTCGCCAAATACTGTAATCCGTATTTTCCGTATTCTTTTGGTAAAATTCTGTTTGAATGGTTAAAAAATTAAGCGATTAGTAATCGTATCTTATTTAAGGTACCCACAAGGTTTTTTGTAAGTTTGGCGACGGTACTATCTCTTGTGGTCCTATTTTTGGTAAGGCATGTATGTATATGTATTTTCAAATTCAACTTTGAACTCTTTTAAAGTTTTTTTTTAATTATATCCCAATCAGTCTAAAAAGTTATCTTGTTTCTCTTTTAAAGACTTTCGTCTATTTTCGTAATACGTTTTGCCGATATTTTTTTCGATAAATTTTGACTTTATTAATAATGGTCCTTTTGTTTACTGTGAATTTCTTTTGTATTGGCGTTCGAGTGCACCTTTTTTGTTTCTATTAAACCCATTTTATGAGTTTTTTGTTCCTTATTAGTAAATATTATCCCATTTATATATGACTTACTTCCGAAAGTGTATTTTAATTTGTATAGCTTTACGGGCTATACTGTTTATCGGGTTGAAAAGATTCCGCTTAATGTATTAAATATTTTAGAAAAAAATTGTATCTTTCAGTGTCAATATAATACAAAACAACTTCGCTCGGTACAATGGGAACAATCAGTCGAAATGATATAATACCAAATATGTTTGTCTTTTCCTCTATTAAATATTAATAATAAATAATAATCTAAAGATCTGAAATCCTCATGAAAGTCAGCAACAAATAATTTGTACTTTTCTTTAATAAATTAATAAAAAGAATACCTGCAGAAATGATGTTAAAGTAATTTTAATGAAACAAAAAATCGTTCAGCAAATTAAAAAGAACAAAATTAAATAAAAAAAATAACAGTGAACACAACGACGATGACATTGAGTTAAAATTTGGTTATAAATGCATTTTTGGTTTGCTTAACTTGCCACTTTGAACTTGGTCGATATTTCTAGAGGTATGGCTAGCTGCTCTTTGAAGATTTAATTTGACGCCGAACGATCTTTTGTGGATATTACATAATGTGTAATTGATATACCCAATAAACAGGACAACTGGCTGTAACTCTATAGTGAATAAGGAGCTAACTTTAGAACTTCCCCCGTCTTTCGTTATCATTGGCACTGATGGTATTCGCCCACAGTTAAATGCTATTTAAACATATAACGCGATGTGGTGGCCAATATATACATAAATATATATATTCACAGGGCCATATTCCGAGTCTTATATAGCCGTTCCTTGTGGTAAAATCACTAGATCTTCAAAGGCATTAAGATAAAGATCTTTCCTGGAGCAAACAAGCCGCCTGGAACGGACAACGCAATATTCAAATTCGCGAGTTTATTTCACGTCTTACATTAAATTATTGTCTGCCAGTCCTTGTCATCTTCGTCGTTTTCACTTTTTTTAAAGAAAATGTAAAGCATTTTTCACAGCATTCGGTTATATAAGGTTTGTTCTTTTTAGTCATTTATATTTTGATACACATCTCGAAAAGACAGCGTCTGTTTTCAGATTGAAATTAATTACTCAAGACCCAATAATTTTGTACTCAACAATATCTGTATTAGTTTATTAATGACTACATTTTATTTGAAGCGCATTACTTTATATAATTGTTAATAATAAAGCCAAATTAAGATTTCTAGAAATCATTTCATTCTTAAATCTTAACTTATATCGAATTGGAATGCGAATTTGAAACGTTAAAAGTAATTGAATGAGAATTAAAGCTAACAACCATTTATTTCTGATTGTTCCTATCATAGTTCTATTATAATATATTAATCCTAAAAAGATTTAAATTACATTTTTAATTTCAAAGATAGCAATTTCTTAAGAAAGATAGTTAGAATCTGTCTATCTAACTATCTTTCTTAAGAAATTGCTATCTTTAAAATTAAAAACTTAATTTAAATCATTTTAGTAAGGCAGCCCTGAAAAGGGTTTCTTTTGATATTAAAAGAATAAATAATAAATCCAAAGGACTTAATCTCTTGCTGTTGATCTTCTAAACAAGACTAGATTCTATATTCTTCCCGAAAGTTCATAAACTTATATTTAAATCGTATACAAAAATGTCTGAAATATATATATAAAGTTAAAATAAAGGTTTTGAAATTGATCAATTCTAGCGGCATTAAAATATAATTGAAATTTAAATATAATTAAAAGGCATTAAAATGTAGTAAACAAATTTATGGAATTAACATTTTACAGTCTATCCTTAGGAACTGTTTGTTTTTCTCTTTTACTGACTGTGATTATAATGTTGACTATACTTCAACTTTATATTGTTCAGTGTATTCAATATCTCATTTATCAATTAACTTTAAATCAGTAAAAAATCAGCATTCCGTTGGAAAGAATAATTACCATAATCTTATAGTTTTCCTATTGTTGCATAAGTGCTTTATCGACAATATATACATTTTTGTTGGCTGTTTATTTGAATGATTTTCTGTTACTATTATCACTATTTTTTCTACGTCTCTTGCCATATCTTTGATTGCAACAAATTAAATTTTAAATCAACATTTTTGTGGGTTTTAAGAGAATGTCACCGTAGATAGTTGGCTGAGCCTGGTAGCTTCTATCGTTGAAATATGAAAATAACGTTGGGACTGTCCTCCTTTTTGCTGCTGACCTGGAGAAATAATACTGTAAGAAATAATACGAAGTATAACAGCCAGGCCGGAGTTTCAGTTTATATGACCTGGAGCTCTTTATTCATCGGAACGTAAAAATCAGCTAAACTTAAAGCTATGCAAACTAAATATGTTCAAGTGAATTTAGATATACAAATTTATTTTTATTTTTTGGTTCCTTCACTTTATCTTATAACAATTCACAATGTTGATTTTTATTATACTTGTTCACGATGGCTTGTGTGCCATTCGATCTCCAAATCGGACTGCTTGGCAGCGGGCCGAATCCTAATTTTTAAGAGTTTGGCTATTTCGGAAAATTCTATTATGAAATTCTGAGCTTTATTGTGAAATTCAATTACAGATTACTCTACATTTTTGGGCAGCCGGGTGTTGGCTGGACCCCAGCTTAGTTTACATAAGGAGGATCTCGGCGCAATTGGAATTTAATTATGAAGTTCTGCTAAAGTGGGGAAGCTAAGTGGAATTCGCTGGAAAAGCTGAGTGTGAGGTCCCCATCTAAGAAGTGTTTATATCGAAATTTGTTTACTATTTCTGTAAGGCGGCTTTGACATTGAGTTGGATAACTTGCACACATTACAGTTACTATTGGCACTATTTATCCTACGTCTCTTGCCATATCTTTGATTGCAACAAATTATAAATTTTAAATCAACATTTTGGTGGGGTTTAAGATAATGTCACCGTAGATAGTTGGCTGAGCCGGGTAGCTTCTATAGTTGAGATATGAAAATAACGTTGGGACTGTCCTCCTTTTTGCTGCTGACCTGGAGAAATAATACTGTATAAAAAAATAATACAACGTATAACAGCCGTAAAAATCAGCTAAACTTAAAGCTATGCACAAGCATTAAACTCTGTTTTGAAAAAGGTTTAAATAAAAAGTATAAATATGTATAGTGTATGTTGGGAGAACTTCTCTCCGTTATTATCTGTCATTAAGACAACCAATTCAATAGTAGCAGTGTTAGGTGGAGTTTCATGAGCTATGTTCCCCTCTATTTACGCTATGTACCCTCTACAATGATATATATTAAGATATTTGCCATATGTTTTTGGTAAAAAGCCCAACAGTTTTCCAAGACTTGACATAGGGATTCGAGAGGAAAGCCCCAAAAATAACTGCCTATGCAGATGACATAAGCATAATTATAACGAAAGCTTGTCCATCGATCCTTAGCTCCATTATGGAATATACACTCAGGGAGTTATGCGAGTGGGCGGAGGAAGTAGGACTCAGCATCAACGCGGACAAGACGGACCTCATTCTCTTTACCAAGAGATACAAGGTACCGACATGGATTCCCCCTGAAAAACCGACACTGAAAAACCAGGCTGACGCCAAAAACTCAAGTTGCGCAAATTTTTTATATAAATTAATATATAATAAATCCTTGTAGTTTAATTACTTTATAATTTCTATTATCCTTGGGCTCTTTCGAGTCGAAGTATGATCTAGTATGCTAGGGCTAATGATATTAACTTAAGCAAGAGCTACTGCGAGCATTAAGTTCTGCAGCTCCTTTGCAATCATCCCTTTTCGAGTTAATAACATCTCGTATAGGTGACCCGTGTCAATTTGGGATCCTTTAGCCGACCTCAGAAGCCGATTGACAGTTGTGGAAATTCTATAGATTTGGGAATAGGCCGCCCTCGGGCGACCCTATTTGGGTAATCACCTCCCTTAGTTGGGCCATGGATCTCCTGGCCTGGGTGAGTCCGACGCAGATCAATGCACATCAAATTTCTCCTGCAATAAGCACCATCTGATGTGAGCGATAGATATTGATATCCTCCCCGAATCTTTTAATATGCTCCAGGTTACGCTCACTCAAACGGTGAAGGTAAGGGAGACTTAGTATGTTATGTTCCAGGGTGATGTTCAGGGAGGGTGAGCTAGCTACTCCTGGTGTCCTCTTCTGGGCCGCGTCATGATTGAAGTACCGGGTTTCGTTAACCATGGCACTCCCAATAAAGGTGATGAGGTGAGTTCCTCGGAAGTGGTGATGATGATGCCTCCTTCATCCACGTGGGTGATAGGATGTAAATCGCTGTGTTGGATATCGCAGTGCGCAACACCTCCAGCGTGGAGTTCCTGGGAGCAAGATCTGCGGCTCCCGGTGGTACGGAGCAGTTTTTGACCGCGTGAATCTCTCCATTACAATCTGCTATAACCTTATCCTCCAGCCTGAGTATTGTGTCGTAGCGAGACACGGGAAAAACGGTAATCTTTATGCACGCTAACTTAATTTCGGGAAATTTAATAATGAAATGCAAAATGTTAACGGATTGTAATATATCTTTGATGGGGTATCTGTGGGCTCCGCGTCGCTGCCACTTGGCCCTTATTGGTGCGAAAGCAATGGGAAGTCGTTCGCTATCTGATTCCGAGTCGCTGGCTATTTGTCTACTGTCCCTATAGTTTAGGAATGGGGAGCTCATGTGGAGCTATATGAATTCCAGTAACAAAGAGCTGCACGCCTAAGCAGAAATCCATAAACAAAAATTGCCACCATCGAGGGACCGTGCTTGCTAAGCTGCCGCTCTGACAGACAAAGAAACGAAGCTAAACAAAACTGGAACTCAAACGTCGCGGTGTCGAGTTCGAGTGCTGGAGTGGAGTGGGGAGCGGTAAAAAAAACAAACTCCAGAATGTTGCCAACCTAACACAAAGTATGTGTGTGTAATTTAGATATAAACAAATGCTAAATACACAAAAGAACTGAATTAAATGCCCACAATTTAATGGGACAGTTTTTTCGCCAATGTAATATTATATAAACTCACAATTAATATATTTCTAAGCGGCGGCATTTTGCTAAAGCTGAAATGTATACAAAATTACAAAGTGCTGGCAGCACGAGTGATTTAAGTGGTCTTTAAAGCCCTGCAATGAATGCATGAAGGGCGTCGCCAAATTGTTAGTATTCCTTTGATTACTATTATAATTATTATTGTAATTTTGTCTGGGTTTATTAATTGAATATTTCTGCCTATGTAAGTTGGACTCATAGGTCTTACGCTGTGATGTGATGAAATTGTTTGCGAATTGGGACCTCATACTATTACTTTCGAGTTCTTGTACTATTGTCATTGCGTTTGGTAAGTCTGGTGGATTCATTGAAAATATTACGTCTGAAGTTTGGCCATTGAGACCAGTTATAAACACATTTAGTGCTGTCTTTTTGTGTTTCTCATTCATTTCAGCAGTTGTTGGTTTATTTCTGTCATAAGTCATAATGGTTTTATTTATTAAAAGAGTTTGTTTTTTATTAACTACTCCATAATATTCCATTATGGATAGCTTCCCTTGACTTAGCACTCCTAAGTCTTGTTCAATAATATGAATGGGACGTTTGTCGCTAAAAACAAAGTTCAATCTTGTCATTATGGCGTCAAAATTTAAAACTGTTCTATTATGAGTTAGGGCATAATTTGCTGTTCCTTTTATTTTATTTCTCAGGATGGACAATGCTGAAAAGAGTCTTTCGCTACCTCTGGCATATTGCCCCATAGCTATTACTGCTGACGCTCTCCAACTTACATACTTGTATTCCTCATATATTCTTCGTTTATATTGCCTGACTGATTTGATGATTTCATAAGAGGTTCATATTTCACATTGGGATTAACAACTTCTACCTGGAATACTTCAACCTTTTTTACATTGTTACTCAATTGTAATGTTGCCCCTCTCGCTGTTGATCTGCTGCTGATGTCCTGGGCCTATTGCCTCAGGCGGGGCCGGTGCCGGTCTTCGCATTGGTCTTTGGCTTTACGCATGCGGAATTCCACGCCGCAGCGTAGAGAGATCCGGGGCAGTCGGTGGGGCAGACTTCTGGTCGTTTCGGCAGTGGCTTAGGAGTATTTGGTTTTATTATGAGTTTCGAGCTCATTATATAGTTTTTGAGACGTCGTCCATGCGGGCGGTGTTGACTGTGCAGATAGCAGCTATTCTTTTATTAATTTTGACCTCCACGTACCATCACTCACACTCTACTCACTCAGACTTTTTTTTTTATATATATATATCCTCCTGTCGCCTTGTATTGAAGCCACAATCTTCAGATGTAGAATTGACCAGATCTTGTGAGTCCAGTCGCCTTTTCGATTCGCTGCTCGTCGTGACACTTGTCACGGTCGCCATGTAGAATTGTTCGCACGTGTTTTAATTAACTAGCTAACTTTAGTTCTCTTTAACTAAGGCTTGCTAGCTGTCGGCGCAGCGGCAAATCAGCCGTTTTATATATTATATATATAAGTAAAGTAACAATATGTAAAATGGGCAGAGAGAGAGAGGTTTGCATGCACACATGTATAAAAGCAGTCAGCATGCGTTGCCATGCTGACTCGGCTCTAAGCGGAGAATGCAATGAGTGCATATCATATTATTATTATCAATATTTATGTTATGTGATAATAATGCATATGTGCATACACTACACACGATCTCATCTTTTAAAGGATTTAATTCATTATCTACATTCTAGGAATTCTATCAAATTCGTTTATTAAATCCTCCACTTTCCTTGTACTTAATTATTTTTGTATTTATATTATATAAAATCTAATCGGTAACTAATCAATGATTCTGTCGTGTCCTCTCCAGGTGGATGGGATGACTTCTGTGTGTGACTCCAGTGACTTCCACGATCCTGGTTGGGGTCGTCCTACTTTGCTGCGTTTCATAATTTTCTTTAGTCTTCTTTAAATTTTTTGATTTAACACTGTGTAATCACTTATTATTTTTGTTGGGGTTTGAATGTTATTGTTTTACTTGTTTAAGGTTTGTTATTTTTTGGAGCCCGTTTTGGATTTTTTTCACTTGTAGTTTAAAAGTTTAAGAGGATTATTTCATTAATTAATTTTATCGTTTTTCTTTAACGCGAACTTTAACGTCGGTTGTTCGGATTTTTTATTAAGACCGCACACGTTCCTTTTTACTTTTAAAACTGAGGTATTTGTTTTAAGCTTTTTCTTGGAACAATTAAAGTGCGGCCCCACGTTATGCGCCAATTAAATATGTTGGAGTGAATTTTTATAACAAAATATATTTTTTATTTTTCATTTTCACTTATAACTATTCACAGTATTGATTTTTATTCTAATAGTTCACGTTGGCTTGCGTAAGTTATGGGATATAATGTGCTTTGAAATTCGTTTAGTTTCTGAAGATAGTCATGTTCGGAGTTATATTCAATATCTTTATAAAAATGTGAGTTCTTCCCGAAAGTAGCTCATAGTCATACGATCGCTGGCCACCAAAAGCAGAAAGGCACGGCTCATAGCGGTGCACTTTGCTGGCTCAGCACTTGGGCAGGATTTGCCATTCCTTCCACACATGTCCTTGTCAATTATTCTGTCTCCTTCTCCTTTTCTAAGTTGGTTTTTATTATTTTTTTTTTTGTCCGGGCCTTTCGGACTCAGGCGGGGCTGGTCATCGCACAGGTTTATTAAAAATGTTGATTTCGTGTGTTGTGTTTTATTTTTGCTGATTGGCTTTTGGTTTATAAATTTCTTGTACGTGGGTTGTAATGTTTTTTTATACACACGGTTTTATCAATGGTTTTGCACTCCATTTTTGGGGGTTGTTTGCTGCCACTTAACCATTGTAAATTGTTCACTTCACTTGTGCACATGTCACGGTCGCCATGTAGAATTGTTCCATATATATATTGGGTTTAAATAATATTCATTCATAAATGTTGAGTTATATTGATAGGGTTTTATTAGTTTGTCTCTTCAGATCGGGAATCATTTCTAGAATGTCCCTCTTGACTTAAGAATAATTGGCTTGGCTCACAATTCCGCGGCCAACGCTTATGTATCTAAATATGTATATTAATGTATGTGAGTTGAGTTACCCTACAATGCTTGTCGTCCCGGCTTCTTGCATACGAAGTTGCGAAGACATACCTCTCATGGTTCGATTCGACCTCTTGTGCTAAGGCTAGAGCTGACGGCATGTCTTTAGGCTTTGCGCATTTAAATTAACAAACTTCCTACCTAGTTTTTTGCATAGCTTTACGGACTACACTTCTAATCGGGCAGAAAAGGTTCCGCTCAATTTTACAAAATACATTATATTATAAAAAAAAATATGCATCGTAGTGCAATCAAAAAAATTATGCAACACAGTGCATTGGTTAAAAAAAATAAATCCGTGTCCAGCGCGGCTTGTTTTCTTTCTGCTGCGTCAGCTGGTCGTCGCCGGTTTGGCTACGCTGACGCTCCCTCGAAGGCGCAAGTGGCGGTCATGCCTCCCACGCTTGCTGTCTGCTGCTGTTGTCCGGGGCCTATGGGCTCAGGCGGTGCCGGTGCTAGCTTCGCACAGGCTTCTTCCACGGAGGTGTAAGGGACGGATTGCCTCTCACACACTAGTTGTTCTTCCTTGTGCATGTATAGTTACAGTGCACACTGCTCAACGGCCCTGGGCAGTCGGCGGGGCTGCTGTCGACTCTTCTCGGTAGTTCCTTTGAAGGTGGAGGTTTAGTGTTTCTTTCTTTTATATATTGTACAACTGAGTGAGTTGTGATAGGGTTTGTGGGCTTATTTAACTTAACTTTATTATTTAAAAAAATCAAGCTCAGTTTGTAGTTTCTGAGCTTTGGCCCATGGCGGGGGTGGATCTTTAGTGAATAACAGCCACTTTAAGTGTGACATTCTTTTTTGTATTTTATTTTTAACGCCAGCCCGTCCCAACACACTCTGCTTACTCAGATTTATATTTTGTTGTTTTTTTTTGATGATTTTTCCGCGATGCCTTCTAGTTCGCTTTTGGCCGCGGTGAATTCTGTTGATGATTTTTTTTCCTTTAGTTTGCCTTGAACAACAGGATGTTTAGTTGTCCCAAGTAGAAGGAGAATGAAATGCTCCGGTTTGTATGTCACGGAGGATCCAAACTCAAGTTCACCGATGCAGTGCCACCTTGGTTTGTATAAATTAATTATTGTATGTGAATGTAGTTGAGCACCGGCTGGCTAATTCGTGCGCCGGCTGGTTATGTTGCTGCGACTGGGTGACGTCGGCTGTAGAATAGGTAGACTATGGTGAGAGGGTAACTGCCCTCTTTCTCCCGCTGGCCTAGAGACTCAGACGGATGCAATTTCAATAAATGGATAACAACAGTTGCCGGAGTTCAATTCATGAGCTTTAGCTCTTCATTCGTTCAGAAGTAAATGGAAACTGAAACTTAAAGCTAACATAAAGGGGACTCATAGCGGCCACTCCAATGGGTAGCGTTTGCCGGCTATGCACGAGCTTCCTGCCAGACGCTGTGTCAGCAATTTGGCCGGAGCGAACTTTCGGACGATCGGTCATTGCCGTCGCCCGGTTAACTTAGTTAACTTATATGAATTAACCAAATCCTTTGAGTTTGGGTTAAAAAAAAAAACTAATTGCTTTATTGAGGTCTAAAAATGAACTGACTTATAACAATGGTAAGACTTAAGAATGAAGACTCGCTATTTCTGGTGTTAATGCCCTTAGCCACATTTCGATGTCAGCATTGTTGTTAACTTTGGCTGAGTGCATTTCTGGTGTTAATGCCCTTAGCCACATTCAGCATTGTCAGCATTGTTGTTAACTTGTATAAGTGTCTGTATGAAGTTATGTTGCGGTTATTGCTCAATTTATTCCAGCTAAGTCAGGCCGGATGTGCTTGACTAGCGGTATTTAGGGATACCGGTACCGGCGACCGGGTCGCGAGCTGGACCCTTAATTTTGTTTCTAATAATAGTAACGGCTTGGAAATGCTGGGCACTGCCCTGATACGATTCGAATAACTCATAGGCATCGGTGGCGGATTGCCTCCATGCCACGTACTCGTCCTGTACACCAGTAAAATCTGGAATTGACTTCACTACACGTAATGGTATATCGCATTTTGGTTTGGTTCTACCGCTACCCTCTGGTAGGATTCTACTTCTGGCGCTTCTACACGCAAACTCTGAAGCTGTTCATTAACGGCATTCATCTGACTCGCGAATGCGGCTTTGAGCCTCAGTTCTTGATTAGTTAATGCGACCTGAATGAACGCCTCTATTTGTGCCGCGTTCATTGTTTCTGCGTTATTTTCTAGTTCTGCCCGTGCTGGTTGATATTCACGGGGCCCTCTGGCTAATTCTTCTTCACTATCACTTTCAATTTCACGTCTAGTGGCCAGGAAAACTCTCATAAGGCCACTAATTGGTTGACACTAAACACAAGTTGTTGGGAGACCGAATGTTTTAATTCGACAAAATTAATTTTGTATATTATGATTTTATATTAATAACCGGGAGCTAAACACAAGTTGTTGGGAGACCGAATGTTTTAATTCACATTTCGATGTCAGCATTGTTGTTAACTTGTGTAATAATTTTGTTTGTGCTGGGTTTTTTTATTAGATTTTGTCCAGGTCATCTGGAATTTTTTCTTCAAACATTTGTTTTGTAATTTATACAACTTTAGTAATACGCTTGCCAACATTATAATAACGATTATCATTAACAATATTGTGATTGTTTGAAGATCGATTTTTTCGGATTCAATTTTACAACTTCTGTATCTACCAAACCCATTTTAGATATTGTATCTATTTTATTTTCTTTTGTGTCATATTTTGTAATGTCATATAATGTTTCTAGGAAGTCATTTATTTGATCTGTTTTACTTATGCTATTAATTCTCATTAGAAAAGAAATTAAAAAAAAATCTTAGTTTTTCTCTAACATCTTTGGATTGAAGTGACGGCCAAAACGAAGAGGTGGACGTCACGAAACTTGGTTCTGGTATGGTCGTGAAAATAACCCTCCTCCTTGTGTTGATCCATAAGAGCGATGCCAAGGCTCCAACTATTATTAATAAATATACTGCTCCGAAATTAGTAGTTGTGAATTTCTTGCAATAAATTATCGAATTTGAAGCATTGATTGATTGTAGATTAAGATTGTGTTAATTGATATCCTCAATGTGATCGGTAAAGTTCATATTTTGGATAATTGGAATTGAGGCTTCGATTTTTTCCTCGAATTGGAATTGCTGCTTATCAAAGGGTATTTGATTGATATACACCTCACAGTTTTTAAACGTAATTAGGGCAGAACCCTTTACAGGAATATTTTTTGTGCAGTTAGATACAATAGTAGAGTTCATTGTATTAAAAATTAAAATGTGTGCCGGTTCTACTTCCGTAATTATTTTTTGCATTCCGACGTTTTTAACTTTACAATTTGCAGTATTAAAAGTAAATATACTATCAAGACATTCGGATTGGACATTATTTTTGGTTTCAATAGTGTTTTCGCAAATAAAGTACTTATGGACCTTATTACATCTGTTCGTATAATAATATATGTCTTTAATGCTATGGTATGCCATATAGTTAGGCAGGATTAGGAATTTAGATCTTTATATATTTAGATCTTTGATAGGAGTGGTTTGGTTTACGTTCAATCTCGAACTGCTTTCTGTATTTGAATGTTCGTCTGTCGATGCTTAAGCTTAATGCAATTATGCTGACCTAGCGGAAGGGAGTTGAAATTGGACCGGATGCCTTTATGGGACTTGGTTCCCAGTAGAAGCGATATTTGTGCTAGCCTGGAATTCTTTATTGCTAACAAAGTACGTGGCCGACCATTCTAGTTGTGTTGCTGCCGTAGAGGTTTCGGTGGGTTTCCTTTTTGGAAAACAGGCCACGGTCAATACCACCATCAGTAACAC
>VNJM01000860.1:0-19247 GCA_008042475.1 Drosophila kanapiae | reverse complement strand
GCTAAAACTCATGTCGATCCCTTTTCAATTCCTTCTCACCCTCCAATACACAGGCAAAGTGTAGTATGGCGTGACGAACACTATCTGTCCCACTCATGCCCACGCCCAAACTACGTTGACCGAATTATGTGTATCTGCCTCGCACGAAAGAATGGAGAAACAGTTAGAAATAAAACAAGTGTATACCAACAAATAATCGTTATAATTTGAATATTCAAAATAATCTGCGACATACACATCAGAGGAGATGGTATTCATTGATCGGAGGCAAAGGCTCTCGGTTGTGGACGCACAAATTAAGGAAGATTGTATGTACATACATACATATATTATTAACACAAAGTACATACCTGAAGAATTAATATTCATTTCAAATTTTAGTGTTTAACGTTCTTTTGTTGCAGGTTTTGATCGATTTGAATGTGAGCATTAAAATTAAGCTAAACAATACATACAGTGGCTCGCAGCTTATTTCGTGCAGCTGCCTAAAAAAAGTTCAAGTCGTTATTCCTGCTAAACTAAGAAAGATAAGAGAAAAATTTAAATGCAGTATTTTAATAGGGAATATTAACATGTTTATTAAAAAAAAAAAGATTTTCCTAATTATAAAAACAAAACAATTATTTAATAAAAACAAAATGTACAGGCTTTTTCATGCCGCAGCTTATTTCGTGCAGTTCATTCTTCTTAACTTATTATTGGTAATTTATCAGCTAAAATTTTGTATGTCCTCTTTTCTGGTTCAGGACAGCTTTGAGACGATTTCCCAAGGATGAAACAAATTTTTTAGTGGTTTCCACTGGAAGTTTTGGCCATTTTTCCATAGGAACACTTTTCAGGTAGTTTTTGTTCGAAATCTTCCTCTTCCTTATAGCGACGTCCAAAATTTCAAATACATTTTGGATCACATTCAAATCTGGAGGCTGTCCTGGCGTTTTGGCGACATGAGGGCAGTTCCAGACAAGCCAATCCTTCACAAATCCAGCTGAATGCTTCGGATCGTTGTCCTGGTAAAATCGAAAACGATCGCGTATGCCCAGTTCTATAGCCTTTTGGAGCAGGTTATCCTTTAAAATGTTAGGGTACATAACCCCAGAGGCTGCCATACAGGCCCAAACCATGACGTGACCCCCGCAATGTTTGACTGTAGGTTTCAGGTGCTTGTTTCCAGCTCTGTATTTGGCCGCCGCCATACAAATTTTCGTCCTTCTGACTAAAAGTGTTAAATTTGGACTCGTCTTTACCTCTGGAGTGGGCAACCTAATTTTTTTGGATGGCATCATGGACGCCAAAGTGTACCTAAGCATTTTAAAGGATAACCTGCTCCAAAATGCTATAGAACTGGGCATACGCGATCATTTTCGATTTTACCAGGACAACGATCCGAAGCATTCAGCGGGATTTGTGAAGGATTGGCTTGTCTGGAACTGCCCTCATGTCGCCAAAACGCCAGGACAGCCTCCAGATTTGAATGTGATCCAAAATGTATTTGAAATTTTGGACGTCGCTATAAGGAAGAGGAAGATTTCGAACAAAAACTACCTGAAAAGTGTTCCTATGGAAAAATGGCCAAAACTTCCAGTGGAAACCACTAAAAAATTTGTTTCATCCTTGGTAAATCGTCTAAAAGCTGTCCTGAACCAGAAAAGAGGACATACAAAATTTTAGCTGATAAATTACCAATAATAAGTTAAGAAGAATGAACTGCACGAAATAAGCTGCGGCATGAAAAAAAGCCTGTACATTTTGTTTTTATTAAGTAATTGTTTTGTTTTTATAATTAGGAAAATCTTTTTTTTTTAATAAACATGTTAATATTCCCTATTAAGGTACTGCATTTAAATTTTTCTGTTATCTTTCTTAGTTTAGCAGGAATAACGACTTGAACTTTTTTTAGGCAGCTGCACGAAATAAGCTGCGAGCCACTGTATGTATACAAACAGTTGCAACAGCTGATTTTAACAGTTGGTATTTTAATACTACACTTTTAAGTTAACACTGGCTGAATGTATCATTGATGTAATAATCCAGAGATTAAATTAGAAAACCTAAAATTTGTTACAAATACATGATAAAAATACATTTATTAAATAAAAAACGGTCAAGTCCCAAAAGTGCATTTATCGGTGGCAAAGGCAGTAGGCAAATAATTGCTCTCGGTTGTTTGTAGGTGTAAGGTGTTTCCACCATACATATATAGACAAGTTATTTCACCGACAGGCCCCAGAGAGCCAAATGCGGGAGGCCCCCTAACTTTTCAGATCAGTTGAGTCGCAAAGATTATATCAAAGAAATTGTTTTGCGCTTGAATTGGCTTTTGTATGTATGTGTGAGCGTTTTTATGTATTCACATACACGAATGCATTTACATGTGTGATTATTTCGTTTCGAAGCCGGCAAGAATATTGTATCTTTTTTTCAGCGACAGGCCCCAGAGAGCCGAATGCGACAGGCCCAGCAGACTCGACTAAGCTCGGCAATTCTGCTCTTTCTCTTTACGATCTGGCTCTCATCGACTGTTCAGATCAGTTCAGTCGCAAAGAGGCGAATCTCGTATGTATGTGTGCGTGCTCACTTATTCACATACCCGAATGCATTTATATGTGTGTTTATTTCGTTTCGAAGCCGGCAAGAATTATGTATGTACATATATACATACTTCTCCAATTTAACTTTAACAAAAATGAATAATAAATAATTTAGCTATTAGACACTAGCTAATTTTTTGTAATTAATTAATTATATATGTATGTATGTATATGTATATATGTATATATGTGATTGTTAATGATCATTTGAATATGTCGGAGATACATAAGTTTGATTTAATGTTGAAGTGCTGTATTCGATTATTAATTGTAGCTCTCACTGTAAAATTTCATAAGAGATGGATAAGCTTTCTAAATGAGAGAGAGAGAGGCTTTTGAAATGAGAGCGTGGTAGGGAAGGAGAGCAAAAAACCTGCTGAGTGTGGTGTAATGGTCAGAGGAAGAGCAGGAGGGGAGGGAAGTCAATTGAGATGAGCCCTCAGGAGTGAACGGACGTGACAAGATCATTGCGACTCGCTGCGCGTTGTGAATACAAAGTGACAGATGAAATCCACCCTTATTCCCCGATAAATATGTACATTTGAGATTTTTTTTGAGTTGAAGGTGGTATCTTCACTTTTATCTTACCCCGTTTTGACGTTTAGAGGTGTTTTGTTTAATAATTCTAAATTCTAATTCCCATGTCGGAATGCACGCCATGTTTGTGATTAATCATTATTCTTCAGGTAGACTTGGGTAGATAGAGAAAGGCACAAGGTGTTTTAAGCTGAAAGAAATATTTCGTAATTTTAAATAAAAAGGAATTTGAACAAAACGACACAAAAGGTACATATACATACATACATACGATTTAAGAAAGGATTACAATTTATAACAAAAAATTACAAATAACTCAATGGTCACTAAAAAAATGATCTTTCAAAGAATGAGGGACTGTAAAGAGAAAGAATGATAGAAAAAAGAGAGAAGAGTACGAGGACAACCGGTTCAAAAAGAAAACAACAAATTTGATTATTTTGCAAGGTTTATTTTTGAATTCCGAAAGCCGTTTGTCTAGCTTGGACCGCCTCACAGTGGGGTATTTCACCCCATTGTACGTATTCTACTTTTGATTATATTTATATCACTTGCCAAAGTTTATATACATATATTTTCGGTATCTTTAATAATTTTTAACCTTTTCGAAAGCAACTTTTTTAAAACTTATCTAAAACTTTTTAAAACTTATCTTTAAAAATTTGAATGCATTCTTTTCAAATTTTATAAACAAAATTTTGCGTAAAATATGTATGATTTTCAAAGTAATTAGTTTTAAATAAAATAAATTGTATTTTAATAAGAATAAGATCAAAATATTCAAATATATTTTAAAGCGATCTGACCCACTTTATGATTATTAATATACAAATGTACATATGTATATACTGTATAGGGTCGTTTATGTCTCCTTATGTTAGTTTTTCTAATCGGTCGATTTTTATAACATTTTAAACTTCACATATCACGTTTCCAGATTGTGTTTATACAATTAGATGTAATAAGAACGCACATTGCGAGGCACATAACATATGAGAATTCTGCATATGGCAGAGGTTATACACACTGTGTACTAACTAACTTTGAATAGTACAACATCGTACAAAAGGTGTACACGAATTTGTTTATTTTTTAACCTGTGAAACTTTCCTATGAAACCTATGAAAATCTTTCTTAATCCAAGAAAATTTGACAATGAATTTAGAAAAGCGCCACTCACATCTTAAGGGAGAATCAACAATTTATTTGAATTGACGATTTTAGGATAAATTTGCCTAAAACAAGGGAGAATAGACTTTAGCTTGGTAAACATTTTTATGAGTAATTTCGTTCGATCTTACCCGATTTTATTCATATACTAAAGATAGCTCAAAACGGATAAACTAGTTTGCGTAGAATTATCAATTATTTAGTATTCATAATGTGCTCTCCCGATTTAAAATGAGAACTATTGGGTCAAATGGCCAACTGTGCGACGACTGAAAACAACGGTTGTTATTGTTTGCTTTTTATTTTTGACTAATAACAAAAAATATCGATAAATATTTATGTTTTATTTACAAATGTTTCCGTTGGACTAATTGATGATTAATTTTTTTTCTTTTGGTCATACTTAGCTGGGCGGGAAGCATTCTAAAAGTGCATATACTCAGACGTAATTCAAGGGAAAGGCAGATCTTTTTTCTATGAGACTTAATACTTTAAATTATAACTTTTTAGCATTTACGGGATGGACCTGTCTTGACTAGACTTAACTTTTCGACTAGTTTCTCTAAAATAATTTAAAGTCAAGTTAGCTGCTTGAAATTAAAAGAAGCGGCTTATACCGGTCTGTCAGCGTTTCAAGTTTTCTGCGAGTGAACCGAATTGATTAAAAGATATTTCTGATTTTGCTTTCGGAACCATGTGATCTTCATTACTGCTCACACCACTTATACCAGTTATATATGTACATATATGTATACATATATATTTTATAGCCTTACAGGGTATTACTATTATAGACAGAAGTGGTCCAACGTGGCCGGATAGGAAGGTATCTACAGTTCTATTCAAATAACTCCAAAACTGAGAGACTAGTTTCTTGAAACTATGTTAATGTATTTTAGAACGAAATAAGTAAACTGATCAAAATCCAAGAGTACAAATATTCAGAATGAAATTAAAAAGTAAAAAGTTAAATTGAAGGTGCCTCAACTCCAAAAGTTTCTTATTTAACATTTTGTGACGATTAATAGTAAGATTGACCAAAAATAAATTACAAAGGATTTGGTAGACATGTTTAGTATAAAAGCTTTTCAGCTTAGTGTCGAAAAGACAAGTTTAATATTTAATTTATAGTAAACTCCATATTTATAATGTTTAAAGCGTTAAGATCACGAAAATGTACAGATTTGTCTTATTCATTTTTTATATTTTCATTTCATCGCCACAAGTAGGGCATAGTCTAGAGATCTTAGTGGCGGCTGCATAATCGGCCTGTGTTCAAATCCTGAAATAAATTATTTATTTCATTAGCTTACTTAGTTTTAGTCTTTTTTATTTAATAAACACATCCTACTAAGATTTGCGATTATCGACACAGTGTAGTCGATACAACGTTTATTAACTGAATGTATTTTCACTTTTTGATATTACTTTATAATATATTCAATTCACTTATTTACCTCATTCGTAAGAATCTTATTAAGCCAATTAGATTTGTTGCTTGTGTGCATACAGAACAGATTTAATACTTTTATTCAATTATTTGGCAGAATTATAATTTTTTGAAATAGAATTATTAATTATAATAATAATAATTTTTAGACTTATCAGTCATATAGCGCCATATGCCATAGCCCAATTGCAACTTTTTTGAGCCTGTCAAAATTAAATTGCTTAATAACTGATATGTTTAAAATTTTACTTCAATTTTCAGTTCATTTATTCGTCATCAATTTCATTTAAAACGAAATTCACTGTTAAAGCTTAGTTATCCATTTGTTCATGAGTTGTGAGCGTGACCAAATTCTAAAACAAACTTCACTAGAGACTCACATGTCAAATCAGCAGGCAAAACTGCTGAGGACCGACTCATCCCTATAGTTGAGATCAGCGAAATGCTCTATCCCCGCAACTGATAGAAATGATAGGCATCCGACTGGCACCGCTTCGCCGAGCTGTCAACACCACCTTAATTAATAGGGATCAAAGTTTATACCCATCAACATGTATATCAACTTAAATATGTTTTGCGACGAACCTTGTTCCGGCATATCTCGAGAGTCCGCGATATCTTCAGGGCCTGAAAATCTCAAATCCTCCAGCAAAAGTAACAGTGGAGACCACGAGGGAAAAGGCGGCAGTTCTACGGCGCGCCCTGCTTGCCGGCGGTCTAATAACCATTAGCTAAGCATACACCGGTTAGGCTTTAACTCACCTGCTGCGCTCTATGTTAATGAGGAACTTTCTAAAGATAACTTTATCATATTTAAAGAGAGCGCATTAAGGAGCTCAAAGCACTCTCTGCGGATTTGCGGATCTCATGACGCGGGAACCTCTCTCGCTGTGATTCTCAGCCTCAGCTCATGAAACAACTATATAAGGTAGTCTCGTTAGAGTATAGAGGTGCCAACAAGAGGAAAATCAAATGTGTGTGTTTAACCTTAGCTGCTGCTTGAGGTTTTAAGTTGCCTTTTATAATAAAATAAGTTAATTCCTATAATTTAAGGTTTAATCATTTTGAAATTGAAACGATGCGTTGCTTTTTTTTTTTGGGTAGACATTCTTTTGTTTACGTTCATAATTCAAAAATATATTCTATATTTTGGTGCCTTTATAAACTTTAAACCATCCACATGTTTTCGGCACATATTGCAAAATGTCATGTTTGGCTTACGACAAGAAAAATTCGTCCGCAGACGCGCTCTTAGTCATAAAATAAGAGGCACTAAATAAAAACGCGACTGCTTCGACAGCCGACGAGACTACCTTGTATAGTTTTATCATGCCTCCGCTCGCTGAATAATCCCTCTTACGCTCTCATACTCACTTTGATAATATTTTTTAAGAGCAATCCAGATAGGTTTCTCAAAATACTAAGCATCTCTTTCAGTGTGCCTGTAAAATATCTTTGTTTGTGTTCCAAATATTAATCAATGTCTATTCTAATGCAGGTCGTTTCAAGTAATACAATGGCGAGCTGTCTTTTAATTAAAACATCTTTGTTAATATAACGAGATTTCCGAATAAAAAAGTAAATGGATATTAAACGAAATAGCGATCAGCGAATACAATTAAATGCAAAAAAAAACATTTTATAATAATTATTTTAGAAAACACTCAAGCCGTTGGTTAGATGGGGTAGTTGATTGCTGCTTGTTGAGTCGAGACATATGTGTCCCAAAAGTATTGATGATGCCCCTTAGCCTTCAATTCGTTGTCACCTGTAGGATGACTGCGGGAGTCCTTAATCAAACACCTTCTTCGAGTAACGAAAACAATTAAGAATTCGTCTTAACAAAGAGTTTATATTAAAACATGAATACTGCTTATCTTCTTATCTTTCTTTTTTATTGTATCTCTGTTTCTGCCAACTTATGTGGCTGCTGTCGCTTACCCTGGCAACGGATTCAGCGCTGGCTATTTATTTTTACTTCTCCCTCTTAAATTCTCTTCTAGGCCGATGGACGACTATTACTATTACTATTACTATAGTCCAAACTTTACTATACTTTCTCGACCAAAATGCACAATTTTTGTAATATTTTCCTAACAATCACATCTACACTCGGGGACTGCACAAAATTAAAAGACAAAAGTGGCGGAGTGATCTACTTCGGACCCCCTTCGGTCCCACCCGGCTTTCTTTCTTCCGCGTATTCGGAGAAATGACAGATAGCTCTTTTATCACAATCCCTCCGAAAAGCCATACCCCACAGTGCTTTTTGCGCCCGGCCTTAATCATGCTTTTGATATGTAGATGGCGCCACCTTGTATCTTTCTACTCGATAGAGCTAGCTGAGTCTGCCACAAGCGTTACTGACTTCTCAAATTATCGATTTTGTTTTGAATTTTAAAGTACAAATATAATTATTTGATTAATTACTTAATGGTTTACACTAATTTATCATTCAGAAAATAACAAAAGGGGTTCTATAATAAAGCTTTATTGCTGCCTTTTCCCTTCAAAATCGTGAAAAATTTTAAATTTCGTATTACAAATGTATTTTTTTTTTTGGCATTAAATATTACAATTTTTATTTTTAACTTGGTATTTTGTGTTTTTTTTGTTAAAGTATTTGAATTTGTACTCAATGTGCAAGCCTTCTGTGAAAGTAAAATAAAACACACGATTTTATTAGAATATAATGAAATATGATGAAAATATAATAAATGTAAACGTATTAATCATATATAGGTCTAAATCGTAATACATTTATATTTAATTTTGTTCTCGAATCAAATAGTAATTAATAATTATTTTTATGCTTTTTCTTGTTCCAATCTCAATTTCTTAATTGTTTTTCATGATTTAGGGACCATTTTTCTATAAACAAGGAGGTGGATCTATTTTATGGGGATTTTGTTTTTGATGATTCTAATGAGTGCTATAAGTATTATTATATTGTTATATTTATCAAATGTAATATTCAAGGTTTGTATACATTTTGTTAACTTTTTCTTAGCATATATAAACTACTTTAACTTGGATTAAGGCAATTAAATTGGTATTTCATTTAAAACGTAAAAATTAATTGTGTTTAGTTTCATGTGGGATGGGTGTAAAGTCACATACTTGTGGGGGTGTGCTTTAAGTGACGCGCAGCTTATGAAAATCTGTGGGTTTTTTTTGGTTTTTTTTTTCAAAAAGTATTACCTTGTAGTAACTTCTTTTCCAACCTTGCCCTGCGGAAAACCGTATTCTTAAAATTCAGAGGAAAATGGCATTGAAATAGTTAAAAGTAATTTTTTTTATTTAATACATATTCTGTTAACTACTTATCTTTTATTTAAACCTTCAATAGTAAATGAGTTAAGCATTAAGGATGATCTTACTTTTCCTGGAATATTTCTCTTCTCTTATCTTTTATGATTATACCAGCAGATTTTATATTTTATGCAAATCGGACAACAATATCATAAAGGTGCTGTGGAAACTATGGAATAAAATTGGCATATTCTGCAATGGTACAATGACTTTTTTAAGATAATAATATTTGTTTTGCATAGTCCGAACAGGAAGTGATTTAAAATCATTTGATTATTATTCTTATTCAAGATTATACATCTGATATTAATGTGTGTAATTATGTAATAATTGATATCCAATTTTTCAAAGTTTGAGTTGGCTTTGATAATAAATGCACATAACAACTGCAAATAAAACAAGAGGTTTGGTCTGTACCAGTAAGAAGGTAGTTCAAGTGCTTTCAGCTGTTGCTTAATATATTTTTGGTTTTACGCACACGTGATGAAATTGCTACTGTGGTGGCCGAAAGAGCGCAACAATATCTACAAAAGTCGAGCATAATTTCCTCCAAATACAAATGTTTACATATATGTACATACATACATTGTAGATGGCGCGCCGGCCATATCTGTGCACGATACGCACTGAGGCGAAATTGCCGCCATTGATCGCTAACCATGGCAATGGGCGGTGCACAAGTGAGTGCTGTCGGTATCTACAGCTTTACGTACATGTATTGTATGCATAAGCACCAACCATACAGCATGTAGACAAGTAATTTCTTACAACGAAAATGGACACCAACATTTATCAGCGACAGGCCCCAGAGAGCTGAATGCGACAGGCCCGTAGCTTCGGCCATATGTATAGTTGTCTCGTGCCTACGGCTATGCTCGGCCATTTTGCTCTCTCTTTATGCTCTCGCTCTCAGTTCATTGATCAGTTCAGTTGCAAAGAGCAAAGAGAATCTATTTTTGATATTAAATGTATGTAATCCTCACACATACATCTAAAGAATCTTCAATTAATAAAAAAAACAAAAAAGGATATATCAAGGTATTATTCTGTAGTATTGTTACGATGTGAATTTTTTCAATTATAAAATGTTCATTAATTAACAATGCAATTTCGGTCAAAAATTATTGAATTTGTTTGAATGGTCAATAAAATATATTATGTCAAATGATATAAATATATTATATTATTCTGTCGTATTGTGAACAATGCAAATTTCGTCCAAAAAATATTAAATTAATTGAATGGTCATTAAAAAATATTATGTCATATGATATAAGTATGTATATTTATGTAAATTAATAGCATTTTTATCAATTTAAACTAAACTAATTCAACTAAAATCTCATACATTTTTTGGCAAGGGCATCAAATTCTAGGGAGGATTCGCATCGACCCACAATCGGGACAAATAAAGGGAAAACCCCCAATAACGCGATCGGTCGCAGTCGTGAAGCAGGTAGAATATGTGCGCGAAGGGACTACACTGCCAAAAAAATTAAAAAATATCGCTTTACAAATTCGGAACTTTCAATTTCTTCAGTCATTTTTTCGTGCCCTTCTAATTAGAACAAATTAAAAATTGTTCACTCGGTGCAGAAGTCGTGCAATTTATTTTTTTTGTGCGTGGCTCAAGACACTTGTTTCAAACTCTAGATCGCGAGCCTCGCGACCTTTTTTGTCTCCTCTTTGACGCCTATTTTCAATAGATTTTGTTGTTGCCTTTTTACCGAATAAATATTACCGAAAGAGCAATGGGAGCTGAAAGAGCCACTACGCGCCCACCTAGGATCAAAATAAATTATCAAAGGCGCAAACACAAATAACAGCAATGGAATCTCTCTGCCCTTACTCGAAAACAATGTTAACAATTCAGGTAAACAAACTACTAATCATGTAGTTGTTTCACTTACTCCAAGCCGATTTCCCATAACGCCACCATTGCAAAAACAAGCATGCATATGTATGTGCCAGAGCGGTACAGAAAATTAATAGTTATACTCGCCGCCATCCACGATTTACGCCCCTTTTACAGCTCTGGTCTTCGTCTAACACTTTCAAATTCTATAGGTAACTAACCTAGTCGAATGCAACCGTGAGAGCAAGAGAAAATTGGTTCTCTATATAGATCCTCTTTTCACTTTGCAAATGCACTGATCTGAACTGTCAAGGAGAGCGAGAGCGTAAAAAAAGCATAAAGCGTAAAAGAAAGCAACATTGCCGAGCATAGCCGAAGCCACGATACACCTACACATATGGCCGAAGCTGCGGGGCCTGTCGCATTCGGCTCTCTCTTCGTTGTATGAAATGACTAGTGTATATGCTGTATGGTTGGTTTCTGTAGGCATTCAGAACGGTGGGGTGATCGCTGTTAAAAATGGCGAACATCCGGTTGTACTTGTCCGCCTTCGTTCGCTTGTTTTGGGGACTCACGAACGACGACTTGTTGCTAACACAGGCGGCAATGGGCAGCACGTTATCCAGACACTGAAAGCTTGCCCCGTCCACGTGCAAAGCAGCCAGATGATGCCCCATCGCCGTCAGATGATCAGTAAAGCATGAAGGAGGAGAAATAATGCGTCGGAGTGAAACAGTTAGTAAGGCTAAATAGTTCATCAAATTAGATTATAAAAAGATAAGTCCTAAGAGTGTCCTATTTTATGATTATTATCAATATTATCTCATCGCACTTCGCCGTATCTTTGTCTTCCCAAGCTAAAAACTTTATTCTTAATCTTTAATCTTAACTACAGCATGGCAATAGTTAATTTCCTCGCAAACTTTACCTCTTCTCCTATCACGCCTACAAACACCTAACCGTAACAAGCACGTGCTTGGTGTCGCAAGGACCACTTGAGTGTACTGACAGTAGTGCACCGATGTCCAAAAAAGAACTCGATGTAACGGCTGGGCTCACTAGAAAACTGTTATTCCTGTTATTATGCTATTATTTATACAATTTAATTAATGGCAAAAGACAGATTGTAAATAAATAAGAGTTAAAATAAAAAAAAACATTTAAAAAAATTGATTTTTTCTACATTTTTCCACTGTGATTGATCTTTCTGGTCAACCATCGGTGTTCATCGTCAATAAGTGTGCTTGATAAAATATATTACATACATATTTACGTGCATATAATATTTGAAATGGTTTAGTTTTTATTTCACGTTTTTTAAATTTCCATAGGAATTATTAAATATTAGTGGATTATTTATTTCGTGTTGCGGCCTAATTACTGCTAGCACTTGTCCAAAATAATAAAGAGCTTGTCGATATCATCCATAGCCGCCGCTGCTGTTAAGTAGGAGGCGGTCACCAGCAGATCCTTGCAGCTGCTCTGCACAAAGTAATCTATTCTGATGTCTGGTGAATGCAGACCGTAGGCGTTGACCACCAGATGTGGACTTTGCCAATGCTTACACAGCTTGGCCACCTCACCGACATTGTCGCTGTTACTTGGGCAAGCCAACTGGTGGTGGTGTACAGGCAAAGGATGTTCTCCGTCTTTTCCCGGATCGACTCAATGTGGTCATAGATTCTCCGGGCGCAACCTGACAGGAAATAATCACCGGCTCCAGGAAGGAGTTCTGATCGATCCGTGACCATCCGTCCTGTGGCGCCGTTTTTGAGAGCACTTGTAATGAATTCTGTTTAATCTTACTATTTAATTATCTACGACTATATATGCTTGTTATATGACTGCTTGATATAATTATATTAAAAATATTATATTAATAATATGATATTTAGTTACCAAACGTAATTAAATAGAAGTTTTGGAAATTTTTTAAAACGAAAAAATTTAATCTAGTTTTTAGTAGTCTAGTACCTTAAATATATATATTTTGAAATTTTTATTAAAACATATTAATATATTAAATATGTAAAAGTGTATGCAAATAATGTAAACAAAACAAAAGCACAACATGTATTAATCAGCTGATTCCCTTTCTGCCCGCTCCCCTAAAAATCAAACATCGGTAGGGTATTCAGTTTCAACTTTTCTGAACCACATAGCAGTAGTTGGTGTTTTAGTGTCACCGACGGAAAAATACCCTGTTCGCATCTCAGAAGATAAATATTTATTTATTCGGATAAATATATATATGCAAAACACTCTTATCCCAGATTTGTATTTGTGAACAAATACAAAAAAGTATGCTGAAATATTAAAAAATATAATATAACATATAACATAACATATAACATTCTTTTTATCGTTTACCCAATAGTGAATACGCCATATTGTTACGGTACCAAGTATGAAAAGTAGCAAAAGACAAAATCTTGCTGGCTTCGAAATGGAATAACCACGCATATGTACGTGCATCCGTGTATGTGAATACATGAACACGCACACATGAAGGCCAATTCAAGCGCACGACAACCTTCTTCGACGTGCGCGTCTTTTCGAATGAACTGATCTGAGCGGTCGATGCGAGCGAGAGCGTAAGGAGAGAGAGCCAAATTGCCGAGAATTCCCAAAGCTGCGGGGCCTGTCGCACACGGCTCTCTGTCGCTAAACATTTTTGGTTCCATTTTCGTTGTATAAAATGGGTAGTCTATATGCTGTATGGTTGATGATAAAATCAAAGGAAAAAGTAGTCGCGGCCACAAATAAACAAAAAGAAATATTTTTAATTGAAGTCAGCTGTTCTGATGGCAGTGCTGTGAAATATTCAGAAATAGTATTGTAAAATGCCGGAGAAAAAAGTGGCCGAAGACGCGAAAAAAGTTCAAAACCTATCACGTTTCAATACCTTTTTACAATAAATAACTTATATTTAGAAGAAAAAACGTAAATTAATACCCGATCTTATAATTCTAAAATATACATTTAAACGATTGTTCAAAATGAATCCAAGCAACCGGTCGACCATTTTTTGTATGCTGACATGACAGCCTCTCATATTATACATTTTCGTTCGGAATTTATATTATCATTTGCACTTTTTATTGCCGCATAGTATTCGAAAATAATTAATTTCTTTTCCGGCGGATCTGATTCCACCAGACAATTAGCAAGCGGGAAGTTTCCATGAGATTCCGTTACGAATTTAACAGAGAGTTACAGGAAAATTGAAATCCGTGAGTATTTTTCGGAAGTAGAAACGGTCCGGGAAATAATTTCCGTTTTACATTTATCATATGTGGAAACTGGATTGGCCTTATTAATGTTTTCGTGTATTAGACTTTTGAAAAATATAATCCAAACTAAAACCTAGCCATTACGAATTTTCCAATCATGAATGGAAAACATCATAGAATAAACGAAAAGATTTCTGATTTTACGTTCTTCGGGTACTAACATGAACGAAATGTCGCAAGCGGAGAATTAGGTAGCCTTGCCAGATCAACAAGACGAACAGCTGTGATTCCGTGAGATAAGATATCAATTGTATATATTTCGCAGGCAAGAATGAGGAGAAGATTTAATTAGAAAGGCGCTGCTCGAAAGAAACGCTTTTCAACCTTTGATGAGTGCATTAATAAACGCCGTAAAACCGATCCTCATATTGTCATATTTAACGGAAAATGTCATATTCCGATTATGCTGTTTTGGTCACACTAAAAAGATAGGCTTGTACGCGGCCATTTAATTTTCTTCTGGCATCCCTCCGTAAGTGGCGTCTAAACAGAGTACAGGAATGCAGACTAATATACGTAGTGAAATATTTTCTTAAATTATTGTTGTTATATTTGTAAAGATTGTTGGAAACATCTAGCAAGTGTACGTTTATAAGATGTAAGTGGCAGAACTGTGATGTTCGATAAAAGCGGTGGATCGAACGCTCAATATTATGCGTCCTTTTTATCAGTGTTTAAAATGACGCAGTCGAAGCAGCAAATGAAATAAAACTAAATGAATGTTTCTGGTTTCTGCTATTTATACGCTGGTTTCTATGTGACTTTTCAGGGCGATGCCGAAACCCAAGAAAGATATCACGATGGATGAGCTGGATGAACTCATGGGCCAGCCTGAAGCAGATGAAGAACAATTCGCGGCGTACTTGCGGCGCAAGGTCGCGGAAAAACAGCACCCCAAAAATAGTGATAATCTCTTTGGTAACTTGTCATTTGATTTTGACTTTGATGTAAACGTGGTCAAGAAGCCGAAGCAGCCAACGCCAGCAGCCACCAGCGGGGATAAACCAGAGGTTGTCGCCACTGAAGAGGCCATAAACCCGCCGGCTGATCCCCCTGCCACAGAGAAGAATAAACCCACACAGCCACCATCGACCTCACCCGTCCCAACCTCACCTTACTTGTCGCCTAATCACAAGCGTAGCAAAAATGTTCCAGGCTCCGATAAGCTGCGGCGCCATGCTATTCGCCGGCGATCACAAAGTTGCGGACGCCAACTAATCAAGGAATTCGAGCAGACTATCAATGTGAACCGAAGCTCCTCCAGTCCCACAGCCTTTGTGAGTTTGGCCTGATGCACCCAGAAGTACTTGAAGCTAATAAAGCAGTTTTTCTTCTTTTCAGAAGCCCACAGTTAGCAGCACTCCATGTGCAGGTCAACCCCCGAAGGATACCCCGGCGAAAGCACCAGCGGAGAATCCCCAGAAGAAACAATCAGAAGAGCCAGAAGCGGAGAATTCGACTGTAAAGTCACAGGTCCAGGCAGAGCCAAAGAACAGTGTCGCAACGTTAAATTCAAGAGCTATTGACACGGCTGCCGAGGTCTCCCGAATGTATCAGGAACGGCTGAACTCCTATCAAAACAATATTTTGCAACTAGATTATACCGGACGGGCACCATACCCACGTCCCGTAACACATGCCTCGCCGTCAACAGATGCTGTGTGTCGTACATATACAGTTGAGAAGGGTCCCGCACCCAGGCAGCTACTGCTCTCACCTTCGAGAAGCAGTCCCATCTTTACAGCAGCCCAACAACGGTTGTCTCCGATCGTGAAATTGAGGCGGCATAGAGACGAGGTTCCGGTACCAGACACACCGCCGCGGGCTCTTACCACGCAATCCGAGCCGGAGCCGGAATATTATGTGCCGGAAACACAGCTCCAGGTTCTAGGCGAGCTGGTACAAAATCTGTCGCGGAATGCCAACGGTCCCATAGTGGTGATAAATACTGCCAACCCAAAGCCAACTGCAAAGTCAGCGGTAGCGCCTGCACCATCATCACCAACTCCTCTCCATCGCGCAGAGACTGTGGTGTCTTCTGATTCCTTGCCGTCAGCTGCTGGAGATTATCATTCATCGTCAGCGGCAGTGGCTGCGTCCCCAGCTACGCTCGATGAATCTCCTAAATCCAGCCGTGCAAGTTCGTTGGTCGTACAAAACGTGGACGCCATAATGACTGACGACGAGAGCGATGAGCAGCCTAGCACCGTGGCCATGGATCTGCGCGGTGGTGACCCATCTAAGCAGCAACGACTGCGCAATCACAAAAACCGGCCAACTTCACCGGATCAGGAGAGTTCCGCACATTTGCTGAACCTCCATCGATCTATCAAGGCCAAGAGGTCTAGGCCAAAAACCAGATCGACGACTGTGCCGTTGAACAAGGCGCCTTGCGCCCCAATCAATGGCGAACAGTTCGCCGTGGAGCTGGCCCGCATGAGCAACTATGAAATTTTGGATTTACGTAAGCGGAACTCAATGGGCAAGGTTTGTTTACTTAATGGCCATAGGACAAGCAATGCGGCGGAGCAGTTGAAACTGGAGCGAAGCATTCAGTTTGAGTTAATGCGAAGGAATTTGACGGTCGAAAGCGACAGATTAGCCGGTTCCATCGCGTCCGACGAATTGCCAAAACTGCGATACTCTAACTCCAAAAATCGAAATTCTCGAAAGGTGAGTTTGTTGATTTATGATTTAACTTCGACCATAGATGGGAATATCGGATTCAGATAGTAAATAATAAGCTTTTTTTTTAGTAAATTATACCAAAGACCTTTTAATATCGAAATCAGTAACAAACCTATGTTGGTTTTCATAGCTTCTCATAAACTTAACTGATCGTTCGTATGTTAGCTATATGATATAGTCGTCCGATTTGTATAAAATGTAAAACATATTTGGAATCATGAATCTTATTACATCTATGGATATATACGATTATGTTAAAATTTGCATGTTATTTTCCTATACTCTTTCGTTCGATTAAAGCCGAAAATTTGGCATCATAAAAATTACCATATCTTAAAGCTTATGAAAATATGTCGAAAAATTTTATATTTTATAATTTATAATTTTTGTAAATTGTTTTCCCTCTGGGAATGCTGGGAGAGAGATAGCGACTGAAAGAATAGTTTACGTAGAAACGGCCAGACGGTAATGGCTATATCTACTCGTCTGGTGATGCTAATCAATATTATATATCATTTATGGGGTCGGGATGATATACTGCGTTGCCAATTTCGGACTAAAATTATAATACGAATCAACAAATTTCTATACCCGCGCTCTGCTCACACCGATAGTGTAAGCGTTCGCATGGCATCTAAAAAAGAAATAACCTCAGGAATCCTGAGGTAATACTCAGATCCCCGGCGAGAACTTGAATTTCTTTGATGCATCATGGATCACCTTTTCTTAATCATGAATTCCTGCAGTATTTCTGGAAACTACTTAAGGATTCCTGAATAAATCTTTAAGAATCGGTACTGAACGGAATAGATTACGCTTGCTTGTGTGAGTAATGATCTACAATGCTTAAGAAAACGTGTGCACACATGCAGTCGTCGGTCGCGACTTTATGTCTTGTCTGCCTCAGGCTTTTGAACAAAATTCGAAGAGAGCCTTTAGCCAGCTCTAGAGTAAAAAAAAATCCTATGGCTTTACTTATCTTGATACTTGTATTGTCTTTCTACTGATCGATTTAAATAATTATGGCGCTAAGATTTCTATACAACGTGCAATATTCACACAGGAATTTTCAGTTTCTTGACATGTGTTACTTTTTTATTGATATTATAAAACTGTATTAAGTTTGATGAACGTCTCTTCCTAAATAACACTTCAAGATCGATCAATCGGACTACGATGCAGTGTTGCCGCCGCCACCTCCACTGAATTTCAAAGATACAACGAAGCGCACAGAGCAATCGTCGCAGTCCGGACGCCAATATCCTCGAATGGTGAGTCATTGTTTCGACATGGAGCACGGATTATCAACGAATAATGTCTTGCGAGCATTATTATTTAAGCAATAAGCAATTTAAATATAATTCTATTTTTTTTTTAAACTATTTTTGCAGTCAGAGGAATCCGCAGATGACTGTGAATTTTTGCCTCCGCCTGTTCCGCGTAACTTTGAGGACTCCACAAAGCACCGATCCTTGCGCTCAAATCCTAGACGCACTCCGGTAAGTTATCTAAAATCATTTTAAATTGTTTAATTTTAATTTGACAGTAGTGTTCACTTATTTAATGATTTCATTTGTTTTTAAATAATATTTTAAGTCGGACGAATCAGTAGATGAGAATGAAGCGCCCTCGGTTCCGTCTACCTTCGACAAATCCAGTCAGCAGACAGAAAAACGCTTGCGCTCCAAGCAACGTAGTAGACCGATGGTGAGTTATAAATATAAATTCTGTTTGTCTTCTTCGTATTCCCATTTCTGAGACAGAAATATTATTGATACATTATCGTTTTTCTTTGTTTTTTAATAATAACAATTCAAGTCCGACGAATCTGAAGATGACATTAACTGCATGCCTCCGCCGGCTCCCAATGCCTTTAAGGACAAAAGCTTGCGGAAACGCTCTGTCCGCCAGAGTTTGCATGAAGTAAGTTTGTTTTTATAGGTTTAGTCCGAATTTTGCAGTGCAGGAATCTTTTCCGACTCTATAAATTAGATATATTCTTGATCACCATCACCAGCCGAGCCGTCCGCATGATACAATATATCTTAGAGACTTTAAAAGCTAGAGCTAAATATTATCTCATCTGCTATACGCAGATCAAGTTTCAAAATGTTGCCTGCGAGAACAATAAACACTTTATAACAAATCAAATTAAGCTGATATACATACCAGTGTGACATTTTCAAAAATGACTTTCAAAAATCCTGGCCATATCTTGAATAGTTTTTGAATGCAGTATTTTAAAGAGCGACCGAAACTTTAAACGTGTTTTTTCGACCGCCACAGTATTCTTTAATATATTTACTATACAATGGCCTTCGATCCTTGGATTGGTAGAAAATGGTCAATTTGGA
>VNJM01001047.1:0-210730 GCA_008042475.1 Drosophila kanapiae | reverse complement strand
AATAGACTGCGGTGTTCTGTTAACCCAGATGTTTCGCTGAAATGAGTCAATCATTTTTATGGGTATAACAGAAGTAACAAACAATGAGTGATCTGAAAGCTGTACGTCAGATGTTTGTATTTCAAACTTCTGCTTGTATGCACTTGGTCCAGTTGACCCATCAAAGCCATAACTGCAAATTAATTTGAGTTCAGAACTATCAGGAAATTGCTTGAAAACATCGGACTGCATTTTAATTAGTCGCTGTGCAGTATGATTCAAAAGGTTTTGTAGTGAAACTTGAGCAAAAGTTTCTGTAACTTCTATACCCATAGGTCGACACTGCATTTTAGCTTCTATCACTTGATTGTAACTAGGATAAATATCGCTGTGATGATTTATGTTCAAAGCCCTAGTGTTGACATATTGCTGTTTGGTTAATGAATTTTCCAAAATGTAAGCTAGAGCTTCTTTTGGTGTAAGTTGACTCGGTTTTTGCACTTGAAGTTGCTTTCTTAACTCCGATATGTTTTCAGGTGCTGTAATCGTTTCTTGAAGGACCAGAGCCACGTTCCTATTGCATTGCTTCTTAGCGGAAACTGCTGCAGCATGCATAAGCAAATTTGTTTCATGACCTTTTTCATTTGCTAGTTCAGATGCCAATTTCCTTTTCAATCTTGGACCTGCGTTTGTATACGACAACGTTGGGCGTCCAGGTTGTTGTGATGTCTTACGGTTTTCTTTTAAAGAAATTGATATTTTTGACGACATCCATTTAGCATGCTTTGACTTAAATCGATCGACCATATAGTTACATTTGGGAAGTTTTTCTTTTATAAAGGATTCAAAATGACTTATTTTTTTTATTTATATCTAATCTTTTCCTATCTTCTATGTGGTATTTGCTCAGTTTTTCGTAAATCCAATCAGACACAATGGATATTTTGCGATTGTTGCTGCGCCAAATATCGAAAAGATCGCTATGGCTAAACTCGAACGTCCCTGAATATTGTGGATTTGTCAGAAAAGGGGGACGAACGGGGAAAATGTGTTAATTAGCGTTGAAAAACGACATTTATGTGAAGAAACTGACGTTGTTAGTTTTTGTCGGCAGACATGGGGTCGTTTGTTTCTATCCACGAAACACAGGGGACGCATGTTAATTTTCTACAAAAATACACATAAATTGGACATTAAACACAGCTCAAATAGTTAAACTAAACATAAATAGACATTATACAGTGAATACTACACACCTTGATCTTAAGTTTACATTATTAACTTGATTTTGTTTGGACAGATAATTTTTAATTGCACCCACAAACGTAAACAAAAGAATTTGCCGCCAATTACCTAATTCTAAACAGCTGATCGATTGCATTATTTTGAAAGCTCATACAAAGCTTCAGTGAAGCTTTTAAAGATTTATTATTTTTTTTTTTATTTTTAGAAGTATGATGTATTAACTTTAAGAATTTAATACCAAAAATACAAAACATTAACATAAAAAGTTCGACTTTATGCCGAAAAATCCGACTCTTGGACCATAGTGCCTGGGGAGAGCAAGAATAGTGTAGATGTTACCTGATTTTTTATTATTTTTAGCTCCTTTGAAAAAGTCAGTGTCTATCTTTATTTTGTCAGTTCTTATAGGTGTGGAGTTCAAAACAGCTATGTACATATATTTGTTAGAATTTCCTAAAAACTATGGCAAAGCTAGTATTAATATTCTTATTGCGTATTAGGACTTCGAAAACAATCTGACCGTAGGTTAATGATTTAATCAATTCTTTTGCCGTGAGGAATTTCCTTATATGTTCTGGGAGCAATTCAGCGGCCGTATGGTATAGCATGGTTGGGGTGGATTTAATGAGTCCCAAGGATCTTTTTTAGTGGCAATTGTAGTGTACCCTAATCTTGCCCATTGTCGCTTTTGATAGATTGATAAAAGAGGACCATGCGTATTCCACTATAATTCTAACAAAGGCCCTGAATAGATTCAAACCCCTTTTAGGCCAAGGAGATCAATAAAGGCGCAAGTTTTGTTAGAATTAGAGATGGCCTTCTCAACATGAGCACACGACGAATTGTTTGCCGATATAATTCTGCCAAGATAGCGCATCTGGTCAACGTCTTAAATTTGGCGTTCTCCCATGTAAGATGTTAATGGGCTGCCTGCGATGGTGGATATGTATCACGTTTGATTTGGCTGTCTTAATAGAGTGATTAGGTTTTTTGCTCCTCATCGAAAATCGCTATTTTGGCATTTAGAATATCTTTGTCCGTGTTAAAACTTTTGTGGAAGCAGACCTCAAAGAAGTCGTCAGCATACTGGAATAGCACGCAATTGTTATCGTTTAACGTTTAGAGGTTAAACAGCGTCGGACTAAGTCGGACTTGACACACCCTCCGCTAATGACTCACTTTTTCTTGCCCTAATTCAACACCCGCCTGTTGAGGAAACTGGATAACCAGGCAACCTCATGAGGTTTGAAAGGCATGTCCTTAAGTTTTTGCTTTAGAGGGCCAAATAGTACGCATAAAGGTCTAGACAAGCAGCAATTGAAACCATCGGACTTAAGCAGCTGAATTTTATTAATCAAGTCATTGATGCAGTAGGAGGTGGACCTGTGTTTTCTAAAAGCGTAAGATCTCTGAGGATCTCACATGTGGATCTGTGATTGTTAACCTTTGAGGCGTCCAAGCCTTTCTTGGGTATCGGAACTACTCGGATTTGGAGGCAAAATGGATCAGGTGGACAGGCGCTAAAAGAGTTGGTCCGAACAAATGGTTTCGCGCTAGTAATACAAGGGATATTTTTTATCATTTGAAGAAACTCTTCGTCGTCTTCTTCATACCAAGAATTCCCCACACGCTTAACTTGTATGTATTTTTAAAAAATTTTTATACTATTCCACATGTACGGAGACTCTGATAGCTCATCAACAAATTGTGCAAATTCTGCCTTTCTGCATGATCTGACATATGACATCTCGCATCTTCAAATTTTTTACTACGATAGAATTTCTGCCTGCAGTGTTTCTTTTCTTTTGTCATATGAACTTGAAAAATATAAGCTAATGTAATTTTCATGTGGTGTCAGAAGTATTTTGACAAGAACCTTTTAAAATTAATAACAAAGTTAAAACATTAAAAAAAGTAAGGGAAAAAAGGAATTTAGTAAAATATATAATTTAATTTAGATTCAATAACTTTTTCCTGGCGTCCCTGTACTGAATCTATTAAATTTTGGATAATATCTAGAGATATCTCTTCCCAAAGTGGAGATTTTTTGATGAATTATACTCAAAGGAGCTTTTATTTGTCCATTGAACGCACTTCCAGAACTCCTTTGGCTTTTGGAGATGTTCCTTTGTGAAAGAAATTCTTTTGAGTTTGTTTGCTCTTATATATGGTACGTCCTTGGCTTTATAAGTCTTCAAATCACATTCTTTTAATCGTCGACGGACTATGCCCTCACTAATTGGTGTTTTAGCTGTCAAGTTAAATTGGTCTGCTGCTGATTGGGGATTTAGAAAAGACAAGGACTCGGTCTTCAATGAGATGTGTTTTGCGCTTAGCACCTGATCTTCTTAAATTACAGTTTGACGCGACACATACTCATTGCCAATGCCTTTGGCAATGCTATTCCAGCGTTAAACTTCGCTACCATTGAAGATCTGGTAATCAAAGTGTTTTACCAATGTGTTTAATAATGTTGAATATAGATATAATGTTTATCTAGCTCAAAGTTAAACACTGAAGTTTTTTGATTCTCGCGTGCTTAAAAGTGTGAAAATATTTTCAAATACAATGTCAAAATACTTGTGCCACGTAAAAAGCCATTGTCTGCATGCATTCTTACAGAAGAAAGAGAATGCAAAATGTAATCGAAATAAAATTTGGCATGCACATAGCTAAATATAGATTCTTTATTTTACCCCTCGTTTTCGCACCGTTATTTCAAGCAACAGTCAATAAGAGTGTCATTAAAATAATTATGCCGACTAGTGTATATAGTGTATGCTGATAATATATAAAAATATCAATATATCGATATTTTTTGGGAGAAAATTATATATTTATATCGTGATAATATTTTTCCCCAAAAATCGAGTGTGCGATAATTTTGTTTTATATTTTCTAGTATTTTTGAGTTGGTAACTCTGTGATCAAAGTGAAAAAGTGAAGCTCGAGCTCGGTGTTCAACAAGAAAAGAAATGGATTCAATAAAAAAATTACGGTGCAATCAAAAAAGAAACTGCAACATGTAAATTGTGCAATAAAATTATTAAAAGAAGTGGAAACACGACAAACTTGTCGTCCCACTTAAAAATAGGCTTTATGGCTTTTTTCTTAAAGCCCCAGCGGACGCGGCCGTTTACAGTTATTTACACTGTCGGTGAGCAAGCAATGTAAAATAAACTGAAAACACACAAAATAAATTCCATTTCGATTATTCCACAATTTTATTTTATATTTATATACATAGGTGCATACAAACAACATTGGAGAATATCCAACAATATCGGAAGACAGATACACCCAATTGATGTCAAGAGTTAAGGAAATATTTGAAGTAGAGCCCGTTGCATTCACCTGCGATGCTGTTACCATTACAAATTCTACGCGATATTTTCTTACTATAACGGTATCCAATACTCATACATGGCGGATGCCTGGCGTCGATTTGCCTAAACTCGGTTAAAATGGACATATAAATAATATTGATTAAATATGTATTTGAAGTGTGTGCTATAGTGATTGTGAATCGTGTTTGCCTTGTGTATTGTCCATTTTAGTTATTTGTCTCTTATTTGTTATTTCTGTAGACCAAAATTTAAAAAACAATACTCGAATTATATTTAGTCTCAAAGCAGCGAGTGTATAAGTTCATTATTGGAAGGGCTTGCGATGAATTTAAAATAAGTCGGTCTAAGTGGACAACTATAACTACTGATAATGCGAATAACATGAAAGCCGCATCAAAATGTTTTCTCGGAATTGGCAAACATTGCTTGCCCATACAATACACTTGCTTGTAGATGATATTCTAAAGGAGATTTCGTAATTTTTCAATATTTTGGACAAAGTTAAAAAAATTTTGATGCATTTTAAGCATAGCCCTTCATTAATGGATCAATTGCGAAAAGCTCAGGCCGATGGAGAGCTCCAGAAGGTTGTATTAAGACTCGTGCTTAGACATGTTGATGTACTTTTTAGGTCTTGTAAACAAAGTGGCAATCGTTCTTATAAAGAAAGCCGAATACTCTAGAGCAGTACCGAAAATTCTGATTGCTAAAGAGCTAAATATTTGCCGAGATTTTTGTAAACTTTTGAGCCCATTTAAAGATGCAACCGAGAAAATAAGCGGTGAAAACTATGTCACTGTTAGTATGGTGATTCCTTTAATTGCATTGTTATTAAAAAACAAAGATTATAAAAGTTGAATCGGACGAGGGATTTCTTACAAGAGTCGCTTTGCAAACTAATGGAAAAAAGGTTCAAGCCCCTCGAATCAAATAAAATATTGGGCGAATCGTCTTTACTTGATTCAAGATTCAAAAAGATTTACATCTCAACCGTCGGGGTACAAGAGGCAACAATTTATTTATTAAAAGAAATAACATTTGAAAAGAAAACCCCAGTATATCAAATTTTAGAGTTTGTAATCCTTTATATAATAAAAGAGTCCCAGACGGTTGTCTTTCACGTTCAGCGATCCATGAACATGTACAAAATGGTAAAAAACACTGCGAACCACACTATATTTTAAACGTTTTTAAAAATATTTTACATAGTTTTTATTCCTGCGAATGTTAATTATTACATATAGTAGTTCTCTTTCCATTATTAAAATCAAACGTCACTATCGATATTAAGGGCCCGTCCAGTTCATATCCTTAAAAATGAAATTCAAGGGAACTGTAATAAAATATATAATGACACTGGAAAATCGTGCAAAGCGTACAGATCGAGTTCCAAGATTTCCTCTGCCTCCATGGCGGCGTCATTAGAAGGGACAGTAGCCATCGGATCAACCTCTTCTCCACCTTCAGGGTCAGCTTCAACACGGGAGCGAATCACCATCGCACTCTTCTGCTGTTCCAGCTCAAATTCCTCCGAATTGGGTCCGCGATCCGAAGATGTCCTTTCGCGATCCTTATTAAGTTGCCTTTGTATGTCAAACTTGCGTTGGAGTTCCTCGCGGCTCAGATTTCGCTCACGCTCAAGCTTATTAAGGCGCTGCAACCGTGCCCGATCGTCTGCATCGTCCATTAGATTTGCATCATACCCGTCATTAAAATTATAAAAACGCTCTGTTCTGGTGAACTCCGTGTATTCACCATCCTTCAATTTCTTCGTGATAAGGCGTTCTTCGACTATCCGCGAATAGGCAGACATCTAAATTTTTACATATTTATATTATAAACATTTTATTATATTAGGTTATTATGACTTACCGTAACTGTTGGATTGCTAAAATTGAAATGAATAACGAAATGTCCTTATAATCCTCCTTTGATCGGAAAGGCTCCTTTACTGCGGTCCAGTCTCGCCCGTCCGTTTTTACACAAAAATAACGGTTAATTTTACAGCTTATTTTTTTATTTTTATTCAAAAGTATTTCCTGTTATGATTTGTAGTTACTAAAATACAAAAAAGAAAGGTAATTTCTGTTACGTTTTGTAATTACTCAAAATACAAATAAGAAAAAAAACACTTTTCAGAACTTTTACCGAGAAAGAAAATGTTTCACGTTTGTATTTTTACTTGGAGTTGCTTTCGAGAGCGCTTTCACAAAAAGAATAAATATCAAGCAAGTCAATGGCGAACAGGTAAGGTAAATCTCACTTCACATTAAAGTCAAGGCATACTCGATTAAAATGATCAAGAATGCTAAAGTACAAGTCTGAAAGGTTGTTTGTATATTTACCTTTGTAAGTCTAAACTAGGGTTTTTGATAATATATCAAAATATGAATATATCGCATTTTTTTTGGGAAAAATTATATATTTATATCGTGATCATTTTTGCGATATTTTTTTTTTTTTTTTGCTTTATCTACGTTGGTTACTCTGTGATTAAAGTGAAAAAGCTCGGTGTTTAACAAGAAAAGAAAAGCAATGGATTCAATCAAAAAAACATTACACCGTAAGAAAAGTCATGATGCTTATTTTTTAGGTGGGAAGACAAGTTTGTCATGTTTTAATTTTATTGCACAATGTACATGTTGCAGTTCCGTTTTTGATTTCACCGTAATTTTTTTATTAAATCCATTTATTTTCTTTTCTTGTTAAACACCGAGCTCGAGCTTCACTTTTTCACTTTCATCACAGAGTGACTATCGCAGAAATAACAGAAAATATAAAAAAAAAATCGCACAATCGATATTCGGAGAAAAAAAATTATCACGATATAAATATATCATTTTTCCCAAAAAATATCGATATATTGATATTATTGTGTATGTATAAAACTCGAATCTCCAAGGCCAAAACTTTAATGTTTTTTTTCAATAATAATGAAATATAATATCTAAAGATCTATATGTTTTATTTCTGTTATTTTTTATTCTGAGAAACTTTTTGGGAAACTAAAAAAATATCAAACACGTCGATATATCGATATTTTACAGATATTCGACTTCCCAAGTATATATTATATAAATATTTTTGAGTGTTTTGATTTATAAAGCTTCAGATGTATGTACATAAAAAAGTATAGAAAATGGCATAAATTCATACATATATTATTTGTTTTTACTTTAAATATACACTAACATCTTTCTAAAGTGAAAGAAAGAACACAATTATCTCGATAAGAACTCATATGTTTCAAAGAAATATTAAATTACATAGATTTTTTGAGCTCACTAGCGAAGATACTTTCGCAATTTCGATATTAAAAGAAAAAGATTTAGATATTATAGATATTATTCACAACTAATAAAGTTTGCTTTAACAATAAACTCTATTCCCGCAAGTGACAGCATTCTTTAATTTTATAAAAAAAAAATTAAAAATGTAAAAAATATGTTTATTGTTATTTACTTTTACAATTATTATTATAATTATTGTTATTGTTGAAATTAAAATTTGTACATTTATTATGATATATTATTATATATGCACGTAAGAGAGGGACCTCCTCGATTAAGCTCATAAATAATGCAAAAACGATCTAAATGCTGGCTGGGAATTCTCATATATGAAAAAGATATTGTGTTTATTTAATATTGTACTAACAAACATTTCTTTAAGTACTCAAAATATCACATTAGAAAATTCCTATTGTTTTAAGAACATATGAATATATTTTTAATAAGCAAATTTATATGACATTCAGATAGGTGGCTTCGGCTTGGAAATGCGACATATGTATAGTGTAAAGTATGCTCTTTTATTTATGAAATTGTAAATCGGAACAAACAAATGTAGAAGGGACAGACCCGTTTCTAGACGAAAACGGTTAGAGCGGGTATACAGAGACAGCTATAGAGGTGGTAACATTTGGAAAAGCTGCTGTTCCACACTGCCGCTAAAAACTAAGCAGCAATAGCTCATTATATTCCCACTTATATGACAGCATTTTTGTAATCTTCGGAGTTAAATTCGCGTCTATTGGGAGTGCAGACTAAAAATATATATAATATATTATATGTTTATTTTTAAAACTGTTTGTAAGAAGCTGAATTTGAAATGGTCCTTCGATTAAGTATAATAACTTTACAAATATTACGTTAAGAAAACGTCGACATATGAGAGTGTCAAATACAGAATACAATTACTAGTCAATTATTTGGATTATAACGACCTATATTTAATAAAATGAGGGTATTCCTAATTCGAGGTCCGCTTGATTTTCATACACATTAATCGGATATGCACTATTATGTCAGATCATAACGATCGTCTTGACAAAGGGCATGAGTAAAAAGTTGTTTGTACAGTACATTTCACTCAAACCATGGCGATCATCAGTAAATGTTGCTATTAATCTGACTTGCAAATTTTCGCCGTTTTAGGCTAGTGTGTTCCAGAATTCCAACCTAACTTAGAGTTAACAAAACACTCATATTATTAATATATTAAAGTATTATTTTCCAAACAGGTGTCCAAAAGGTCGATTTGGTCTTGCTGGCGGCAGAGGAGGTACAGGTAAGGGCAGCAGACCTATTACAGCAGATTCAGCTTCTGGCAAAGTTCCTGGAAACGGAAAAGGCGGTAAGGGTGGTGGAATTGCAATGCCAGGCGCCCCAACATGATAGTGATGGTGATGATGATGCGGCTGAGAATTAGTTCCTGGAGTAGTTTCGTCAGTAGTTATAGATGCTATTGAAGTTGTGGTTACTTCTTCAGTTGTGGTAGAAGCCACAGTAGTAGTCGTTACTGCTTCAGTCGTCGTAGGAGCCACAGTAGTTGTCGTTACTTCTTCGGTAGTCGTTGGAGCAGCAGTTGTTGTCGTTACTACTTGAGTTGTCGTAGGAGCAACAGTAGTTGTCGTCGCTTGAGTGGTGGTAGTTGAACAAATTGGCAATTGCGGAAATAGTTTGCATAGTACGGATTCAATCGATTCAGTTGTAGCTATGGATGTTGTCGTTACTTCTTCGGTCGTCGTAGGCGCCACAGTTGTTGTCGTTACTTCTTCGGTCGTCGTAGGAGCCAAAGTGGTTGTCGTTACTTCTGTAGTCGTCGTAGGAGCTACAGTAGTTGTCGTCGCTTGGGTGGTGGTAGTTGAACAAATTGGCAATTGCGGAAATAGTTTGCATAGTACGGATTCAATCGATTCAGTTGTAGCTATGGATGTTGTCGTTACTTCGGTCGTCGTAGGTTCCAAAGTTGTTGTCGTTACTTCTGCAGTCGTCGTAGGAGCCACTGTAGTTGTAGTAGGAGCAGCCGTAGTTGTCGTTACTACTTCGGTTGTTGTAGGAGCCACAGTTGTTGTCGTTACTACTTCGGTTGTTGTAGGAGCCACAGTTGTTGTCGTTACTTCTTCGGTAGTCGTAGGAGCTACAGTAGTTGTCGTTACTTCTTCAGTCGTCGTAGGAGCCACAGTAGTCGTTACTTCTTCGGTCGTCGTAGGAGCTACAGTAGTTGTCGTAACTACTTCAGTCGTCGTAGGAGCCGCAGTAGTTGTCGTTATTTCTTCGGTCGTCGTAGGGGCCACAGTGGTTGTCGTTACTTCTTCAGTAGTCGTAGGAGCCACAGTAGTCGTTATTTCTGCAGTCGTCGTCGGAGCTACAGTAGTTGTCGTAACTACTTCAGTCGTCGTAGGAGCCGCAGTAGTTGTCGTTATTTCTTCGGTCGTCGTAGGAGCTACAGTGGTTGTCATTACTTCTGTAGTCGTCGTAGGAGCTACAGTGGTGGTAGTAGAACAAATTGGCAATTGCGGAAATAGTTTGCATAAAACGGATTCAATTGATTCAGTTGTAACTATGGATGTTGTCGTTACTTCGGTCGTCGTAGGTGCCAAAGTTGTTGTCGTTACTTCTGCAGTCGTCGTAGGAGCCACTGTAGTTGTAGTAGGAGCAGCCGTAGTTGTCGTTACTACTTCGGTTGTTGTAGGAGCCACAGTTGTTGTCGTTACTTCTTCGGTAGTCGTAGGAGCTACAGTAGTTGTCGTTACTTCTTCGGTAGTCGTAGGAGCCACAGTAGTTGTCGTAGGAGCCACAGTAGTTGTTGTTACTATTTCAGTCGTCGTAGGAGCCGTAGTAGTTGTCGTTGGAGCAGCCGTAGTTGTCGTTACTACTTCTGTTGTTGTAGGAGCCACAGTTGTTGTCGTTACTTCTTCGGTAGTCGTAGGAGCTACAGTAGTTGTCGTTACTGCTTCAGTCGTCGTAGGAGCAGCAGTGGTTGTCGTTACTACTTCGGTTGTTGTAGGAGCCACAGTTGTTGTTGTTACTTCTTCCGTCGTTGTGGGGGCTACAGTAGTTGTCGTTACTACTTCAGTCGTCGTAGGAGCAGCAGTAGTTGTCGTTACTTCTTTCGTTGTCGTTTGAGCCACAGTTGTTGTCGTTACTACTTCAGTCGTTGTAGGGGCAACAGTAGTTGTCGTCGCTTGAGTAGTGGTTGTTGAACAAATGGACAATTGGGGAAAAAGTATGCATAATATGGATTCAGTTGTTGTTATATCTGCAGTTGTTGTAGGTGCTACAGTGGTTGTTGTGGCCTGCGTGGTTGTTGTTAAGCATAATGTTGGAAAGATTATGCATAGAAGGGATTCAGTTGTCGTTGAACTCGCTGAGGTTGTTTGAGTTGAGCAAGTGGATATCGCCAGTGCAGCGCACAGCATAAGAAGCAAACTGGAGCTCAAAGTCTAGAATAGGTAAATTATAAAAAGAATTTTCAAAGCAGCCTAGCTCTTACCATCGTGAGTCCCATATGTGCACTGATTCTCTGAAGTTAGGGAAATCTATTTATGTATGAGCGCCTCCTAAGGTTTCTTTGTTCTGTGGTAGATAAACTAATGTCTATTGTCCATTACATATGACCACTAAATTGGTCGTTGCCGCATAGCTATCGCTGATATATATTAGAAGTTTTCCTGACATGCAACATGAAGTAAATTTTTCGAAATGTAAAGTCAAGAAGAGGAACATGTAAAGATTTATAACGCTTATCTTGCTTTGTCAACTTCCGTTGGATCTTGCCTGATTTTAAGACTTCCTAAAATCACATGTACATTGATTATAACACTTTTTTATTTAAGAAGCGTTAATAAAAGCTTACGAAAATGTGCTCAGATAATCTTCCATGGAGAGCTTGGGTCAAATGTGCATTTCAGCACAGAATAAAAAAATTATTATTATACATGAATACTGACATACACTTAAACATAATATAAATTAGGATAAAACAAAAAAGTTTAATTATATGTTTAATTTTGTAATTCTCAATTAAACCAAAACTAAGAAATAAATTTAAAAATTGGAACTAAAATGTCATAAAAATTAACATATCTCAGAGTAAAGTAAAATATTTTGAAATGTGTAGGAACCAAAACTACTAGGATGTTAGTTCTGAAAATGTATACTTAATTTGCTTTAAATGATAAGAAATAATATCAGCAATAATCAAATTTCTGAATAAAATTAATCTAAACGAAAGCTCAGTTCAATTACAACAATGAATTTCTCCGAATTATCCCACAACATCAACGAAACGAATAAAGAGTTATACTTAACTATATTTTATTAAGGTTACAGAATTTTGTAAATTACATAATTTGCACTCGATTTAATGCCAAAAATAAATAAGGTATAAACTTAACTAAGATCCCGGTCAGATTCCATTTCTTTTTAGCGTTTCGTTTACACTTCAGCTTCTGTCTTAAATTGAACTATTCTTAATGACTGTTTTGAGAAGGCGAAAGAGAAAAATACAGAAAAGTTTGTAGAAGCACCAGATATGTGTATGATTCTCTTATACTCGATCGATTCGCACCAGGTTTATACAAGATTGTAATTTCTTAAGCCCAGCCAAGGACTTTGGCAAGATTCACTAACAATTTTTGATGTGGTTGATGAAGGTTCCTCCTATCTTAGCCTAAACCTTACGGGCTAAACAAAAACAGTGTTACAGTTGGGCAACTCCAGTCACTGGCAGCTCGCATCTGTTCACGCCAGAACGCCATCCAGAGCGTGAATCACTCCGTTGGTAGCTGGAATATTTGATGTGACCATCTGGGCATCGTTCACCTTGATCTTGCCAGCCGACGTCTTCTGCAGAATCACGGTCTTGCCAGTGAATAGCGAGTCCTTGACCTGGTAGAACCGCATGCCGGCGGAAAAGAGAGCTCCCGGCACAATGTGCTTCATGGCGAACTGCTCAGCGGCCTCCTTGTCGTTGTAGAGCTTCTCCAGTGTGTCTGAGTCCAACTCGCTAAAGCTCTTATCCACGGGAGCGAACACGGTGTACGTCTTTACACCTAGATGGTCGGATTAAGAGTTAGAATTCCACTTATTCCGGGAGTTATACAAGTTCTTACCCTTGCTCTGCAGCTTCTCAGACAGCCCGGAGGTGTAGAGAATCTTCAGGAAATTGCTGAATCGACCCTCGCGATCTGACTGTAGAGTCTGCAGGAGGTCTCCAACGGGCAACGGGAACATGACGCGATCGACAGCGTGAGCCACACCCTGAGGAATCTTGATGTCCTTCTTATTCAACACAACCATGGCTCCGTTAATGGTGGTGAGCTGGAAGGGAAGCATATATGTTTAATACTTGGGCAAGGAAATATCGCAGAAGATAAGCGTACAGTCACATCATTCCATTCCTGGTCGTGCATGTTGTACTGATTGACTCGCAGCTGGGTTCCTGCCAGGGACACGCCGGTCATCTCGTCCTGCAAGGTGGCAATTTCAAAAGCTCCCGGAATCACGTGGTGGAGCAGCAGCTGCACATAATATAAAATAAAATCATTTATCAAATTATATCATTTATATAATTTAGTTCTGTTAAAAAAATATTATTATCACTTAGACCTACCCCACTTAGTAGCCGGGGATTAGACTGGAACTTCTCCTCGGCCCGCTCTGGTCCTCCTAGCTGCACCAGCAGGTTCTTGAAGGCCTTGTCCGTTGGCACGAAGATGGTGTAGGGCCCGGTCTCGTTGAGAATGCTGTCCAGGCCCGACTGGCGAAGGTACTTGGCCATTGCAAACAGGCCGTTCGACTTCAGGATCTGCAGCAGATCCTCGCTGGGGTTGGACAGCACGGAGCTGGCCGCAGGACTGGCCTGCGCCGCTTTTTCAGTATTTTCTGTCTCCTGGACGAGGGCATCCGCGTACTGTGGCACAGGGGGCAGCAGCTCGGGGCTATTGACGATGTCGGACAGCCGCTCAGTGACCACTGGCAAGTGGGTAGAAGCGCCGCCCAGATACGGGGAGCCCGTCACCGTGGCGCCACTGTACACGGGAGCGGGAGTGGTGCGGATCAGGCTGGCAGCGTTGGCGTGATCGGGAGTGCTGCTCTCGAACACTAGATTAAGGCGAGCTGTGGTGGGAGCGAATGTGGTGCTGGTTGTCGAGGTCCTCGAAGGGTGGTACTGCCGGTGGTTGCTGGGCGTTCCCCGGGAGACGAAGGGCGTTGGCGTTGTAGTGGTTGTCGTTGTAGTGGTGGTACTAGTGGAGGTTGTGGTTGGAGGCCGCGTGGTCTGGATGATCTTGCCGCTCTTGATCTCCACAAGCTCGTCGTTGGGCAGGGTCAGGCGCGAAACGGAGGGCGGCAGCTTTATTTCCCCGCTCCTGATCCGCTCCAGAATGCTCTCCACCTCGCTTCCCGTTTGTTTAGTCTCTTTCTCGCCGTTGGCCTTAACGCCCTGAATCTTGAAGCTGCCATCTGCCTGCTCCTCGAGGTACACGTAAGTGGCCTTCTTCTTCGGAGGCAGAGTGGGTGGAGCAGTGGTGGCTGGGGCTTGCGACTTGGAGCTGAGACCCTCAATCTCGTAGCCGTCGGGAATGAGACCTCGTTTGGCCAGCTCTTCCAACGAGGGTGGATCGTCCGAGTCCGAGGTAATCACCGCCGAGCTGGCAATGCTGTTTGCTCCACTGCTGATGCCCTGAATGTCACCTGCTCCTCCGCCGTAGAGTGCAGCCAGGCTGGAAAGATCCACGCCACCGGGCAGGGCCCCTGACGGTAGGTTGTCAGATTCCTGGGGATCGGGGGATCGCAGGATCTGCACCTTTCCACCGCCTGGCAGCTCAAGATCTTTGCTCTTGCTGGGCGCCACGTCGCTTAGACTGAGCTTGGCATCTCCGCCCAAAGCCTGCTGTGCGAGCAAGGTTTGCAGCTGCTCCTGGGAGTAGGCCTTTTGGCCCTGGACCAGGTTCGGATCGGTGGTGCGGATAACCTGTACCCTCTGACCATTGGGCAACACCAGGTCCATCTCATCGTAGGTCTTGTTGCCCGTCAGCGGTTGCTGTGGTGCCTCGGATAGGGCGGCCTTTAGCTGCTTGAGCAGATCCTCCCTCGCAATGGTCTTCACCGGCTTCTTGCTCTTCTGGCTGGGATACTTACCAAGCTCTGATTTCACCTGCGCGTAAATGTTCTTTTTTGGTGTAGTGGTCGCCTCGGTTGTCGTGGTCGTGGTGGTGCTGGTCGTCGTCGTAGTCGGGTGCTCCTTGTAGTACTGCTGCAGGGCGCTGTTGAACTGGTTGTACTCCGTGGGATGTGCCACCGGCCTTCCGCGGGCCGGTGCTCCCGCGTAAGGCGAGTGCTGGTAGTTGCCATTGTGCTGCGTGATGATCGTGGGCAGGATGTGCTGCTTGATCTGGTGCTGCTTAGCCAGGAACTCCTCGTGCTGCTGTCGCACCTTGTGCTGCGACTTCTCGTACTGCTTGGCCACGAACTGCTCGTGCTTTTGGATCAGCTTCTGTTTGTATTCCTGGTCAGTCGGCTGGCCCTGTGCCTGGACTGGTGCCTGGGCGTTCACGAACTGGTGCTGGAGTTGGGGCTGCTGCTGGGGCTGGAAGGTTCCTCTGGTGGGCTCTGGGAATGGAGTGGCCTGCAGGTTGCTGAAGATCTGAGGCACGGGCAGTCCCAGCTGGGGTGTCAGCTGGTACTGCTGCTGCTGCTGCTGCTGAGTGGCCTGCGGCTGGTAGTTGAACTGCTGCTGTTGCTGTTGCTGGTAGGTTTCCAGCGATGGTTGGGGTGGAAAGGCCGTAGACTGCAGGCGGGAGTCTAGGGAGAGATGGGGGCTTGGGTCAGAGGTTGAAGATCGGGCGGAAAATCAAGAGTTCCACTCACCGAACTGCTTGTGGCGCTGCTGCTGCGAATGCTGTGGCTGGGAGCCAGCAAAGTTACGCAAGTCTAAGAAGTTCTGATGATGCAGATCAATGCCGGCGGCTGGCTGGTGCTGCTGCTGCTGCTGCGGGAACTGGGGAGCCGTCTGCAGTTGGTTTTGGGTCGAGCGCTGGAACTGCTGATTGCTATGGGGCTGCTGTTGCTGCTGCTGTGGCTGGTGTGGGAACTGGCCAAAGCGGTGTTGCTGCGGTGCCTGGTGGTGAAGGTGAGTGTGCTGCTGTTGCGGACGGTGAGGAATGGGCAGCTCCACACCCGCCTGGACAAAGTTTTGCTGGCTGTACTGCTGCAGATTCAACTGGCGGCGCTGCGAGTTATGAAAGGGCGGCTGCAAAGACAAGGAGATGGAGCGGAGTGAGTTACGATCTCTGCAAGTGCACACTAACATTACATCATCCAGCCCGGTGCAGAAAACCAGCTTCGTTTGGCTCGAGATCTTTCATCAGCTCTGAGATAAGTCACCTCTGAGCGATCCCCCTAAAGCGCTCCTAAAATAGACATGAACCAGTTTCAGTGGCGGCTGCCACCGCAATCTCTGCTCCATTTTGGCCAGGGTAGCCTGTGCGTCTGGTTCCGCTTTGGGGTCCTTTTAGGCGGGCACTCGGTCAAGTTGAAGTCCATAAAAATTGGCAAACTAGTTTGGCCCAATCGCAGCTTACGAAGCGAAATTGTTACGGAAGAAGAAAGTTCACCTTGAGTGGTGGTTACGGATGGATCTCTATCCAGCCTCGTTACTTTACAGATTAAATGATGGTAATCTCAGCCGAAGATAAGCACAAATTGTGAGTAATCTGTCTGGATAATGACAGTCCCAGGCCCTTGCTCAATTGAGGTCCGCTCTATTCACTCGGTAACCCACTTTTATTGTTTCCCATCTGCAGTTGTCATTAGTGTGTTTGCCCCTACAATCTTGTGGCCCAGGCTGCCCGTCATACGTACTGCCAATCGAGAGGCCAGACGGTGGTCACACATCGGGCAATTGTTTAACAACAGTTATCCAACATCATTTCCAAAGCGGTCTATGGGGAGCTGGGGAGCTTGGAGCCGCTCCTCACCCATGTATCCTCCGCTTAGACACTGTTTTTTTTATAGTAAGTTTTTGGCTTATGGCTAAACTGCTGTATGTATAATTTAATTGCCTCGGCAATAAATCTTCGTTTTTGCCGTGGCTCTGCCGATGCCAGATTGAGGCGTTATCAGGCTGCTTGGGAGCCCCGACTCTTTCTTTTCGCATGGTAATTATGTTGTTGCCGCTAATGCCGCGCCTCGTCATGACGATGATGCCGGCAAAAGCAGGGACTGGATTATGCAACCTAATCACAGCGCAATGATTAGCCTGGAGAAAAGTACAAGATGCTCGAGCAGGTGAAGAAAAGAGCTGTTGTAATCGAATAACGACTCACCCCAGCCTTTGCCAGTATTAATTCAATCTAAAAAATCCAATGCCCTGTCATGCATCTTCATATCCAATTTGAGTTTTTCACCAGCCACAGTTTTCTTTCTCCTCAGACGCCGAAGATGCCTTTTCCCTACGAACAGCCTGGCTGGTGAAAACGTCAATCAATCACCAATCAAGTGCCAAAGCAATCAGCGTCCCAGGCCCAAAAGCCACTGAACCCCGTCTTCAGAGGGCTCCGTATGTCTCCCCGCCTTTCAGTATCGACTTGTGTTCGACGTGTCAATTTCTCGGTTTAGCGTACTCATTCAATATTTTCTCGGCGCCTGTATGCAAAACGCTTTCGTTTTCAAATACCGCCGCAGTGAGAGCCACCAATCGATGGTCGCGCATGCTCCCTAACCCATTAATGCAGGTGACGTTCGCGGTCGGAGACATTGTTGCCACCGAACCTCGGGCGAGTGACATTCACAGTGTCAGATGATGGACAAATGTGGACTGGCTGCTAAGTTAATCAAGTGTCACGCTTCGAAAAACGGCGGCAAACAAATTGGAAATGCCTATTAGTCACCGTTTTTGACATATTTGGCGTATTGTACATTTTTTGGGTTTGATATGTTCGCACACAATTTTTAATAGCTCTGAATAGTTTTTCACTGCCAATTAATCAATCAATCATCCTTATATTTACCATCGCCGTTTCACAACAAATCGAAAATGTTTTGTATTATTACAATAATTAAAACGTTGAGCACCTCATCCCATTATTTTAGGGCTTTCGAATAACAGCAAAAAAAACTTCCTTAATTATCCACACATATTTGACGATCGAATAAAACTCGAGCTTCGTTGTTTAAAAATGTGTTAACAAATGAAATATTTCCTTGGCCAAAACAAAGAAAGTTCCATTAAAGCAACAAATGGGCTGAACTGCGACAACGAACTCCATTTCGTTACGTAAACTTTTCCATTCGAGGGCTGTCAAATCAAACGAGCATTATGCTAATCGGGGAAGATACACCAAGAGATACCCGGCAACAGGTAGAAGTTGCTGCATTTCGGCAGCTCGAAACCAGTTTACATCCACATTTTTCACATGCTCGCTGGGGCGTTGTGATCCATGATGTATCTGTCAGTTACATGCCTCCAACTGCCGGCTAATTTGTTAATAATTCATAATTGATTTCCCATCACACATCGGGTCGGGACGGGTATTACGAGAGTCAGACTCAGTCAGATGAGATACGAAATGAAAGCGAAATTTCGGAAATTTCTTTTCATTTTGGGGCTCAGTTTCATTTCGCAGTGAAAGTGATTTGCTAGATATTTAGTAGGCACTTAAGCAGTTTATGTTAATTAGAATTTAATAGATCATGCCGCAAGATTTTCAGGCCCCAAGATATGGTTCGCTTAATTAAGAGTTACCAAAAATCAGAGGCCGTAAATTCTGCCAGTTGCACAACAGCCTCTGGCATCTGACAGATTCTTCTCGAATCGCACAATTTACAAGTTTTTCAACGTTTTGGTTTTTTGTGGATCATGTCAATGGCCAATGGCATTCAAGTTGGCCTCGTTTTCCCCGATAGTTTTTCGGATTTCCTGTCTGCCCCACAGACAACTAAGAAAAACTAAATGCATCTAGCCTACAGCTTGCACTGGATCTCTGTGTATTCTTTGTGCTGGATTTTTAAGATGCATTTGCTACTGGCTTCTATTTAGTCTACTTCAAGTTGTTTTGGCAATTCGTGTAGTCTCAAGGCTGCCTCAAACATATCTGAATGCCTAAGAGACTAGAGGATTTTTTTTGTGAGAAGTTGTGCAATTTCATCGCCATAAAAAGGGATGCCCATGCGAGATGTCCGCTCGATCATCAGTTTAAGTGGCCAGTTAAAGAGGCTATGGTTTGGAGGTTATGTGGCTATTTATTAATTTGAAATTGGGCCTGCTGTTAGACATATATAGTCTTATTTTAATTGATTTAATGATACTGAAAACTGGTGCAATTTATTGCCTTAAATGCTTTATTATTGGACATTCAACACTAAACGCCTCATTAAATTGTTTGTCTTGTTTATCTTCTCGAGGCATCTCGATCTCAGCTAGATCTTTGAAATCGTGCTCACATCATTTCGACATCTCATCGATTGCATCTGAATAAAGTCCAGAACGGAGTTGGCCGACTAGCCCGAGCAGCCTCAAAATCTCGGCGATTGCCAGAACTGGTTAAATCGGAGGCAGCCTCCTTCGGCGCCCCTGTTGACAGTTTCCCCATGGCAGCAAATGTGCATAATAAGCTTTTGATGCCAGTTGATGGCTTAGTTTTGGATCTGCGACTGTGGCTCGTCGGCTGGCAGCATTGGTCAATCCGAGGATTTGGCAATTCCCTTTCACTTTTCCGGACTATCGACAAATGACTGCTGTTTGCAAAGAGATGCCCCGAAAAAATAAGCGAACAAAATATTTGTGTGGATTTCCTAAAGGCATTTTAATTGCCAACAAAATAGCCAGCTGGCTAAGCAAATAAGTAATTAATTTGCGGACGCTCAGAAGAATGCACGGCGAACAATACCAGCACCAGCCCCAGCAAAAAGTGAAATTTACATAAAATTGTGTAATTAACTGAGGTAAATAAGAAATTGCCTCGAGCGGAGCTTAAGCCAACACCTACACCTTCCCCGAAAAACGAAAAAGGGGCCAGCCAGCCACATGAAAGCGAAAGAAGCCACCGGCCAGCAGTAACAAACACAGTAGTGCAACAATGAAAAGGTTCCAGCAGTAAGAAAGAGCAACCGAAACAGAAACAAAAACAAAAGTTATTTAACCATCGCTTTTAGTCCCAGAAAGTGCGGCAAAAAGAAACCGGCCAGCTCGGTTACTGCTCGCGTACTAATCTCCAGATATTATCGCCGGACAGACCTCACTCGCACTAGCTAGGGGAGAGTGCTGCTAAACCCTTTTACAAATTGGGACAATTTAACTGGCAGACCCAAACCGATGAGATCCGCTTGATTATCTGGCTAATTACTGTGGCGAATGTAGGAAATCTGATTCATGAATGCCGGTTAAGCAATAGTTTGTAAGTACATTTAGATTGGGGAAGATATAGAATATTTTCTCAATACCTGATCTCGAAATGATCTACCGCTTACCAAAATGAAAATGGGAAATTTTATTTGATTTGTTATACCCTTGCAAAGGGTATTATAATTTTGTCATAATATTTGCAACGCAGTGAAGAAGGCATCTCCGACCCCATTAAGTATATTTATTCTAGGTCAGCATTACCAGCCGAGTCAATCTATCCATGTTCGGACCACTATATAATCTAGTTATCGTTATTTTGAAGATATCTAATCTTTATGTATGTTTCTTTCTATAATAGTAACAGCAGAATTTTAATTTCATGTAAATCACACTACCTATTATATCTGCGAAGAACTATCGGATTAAACATGTATATTCTGCAAGCGTATACAAAATTCAGGTCCGCACCAAGTCGCTTTCCTTACTTGTTTAAATTTGTATTTTCAATAGAATAGATTTAATTAGGTTTTAGATCATGGGTTTTAGTTTAACCACCGATTGTTTTATCGCAAGCGCATTCTATTTAACGTGAATACGGCAATTGCAGTGTATGGGTGTACCGTATCTTAATATTATAAAATCTTTTATCAAACGTAGTGGATTCAGTAAACTTTTTAAGTCGGCAATATATACGTATAAAGTTCCACCAAACTGCTTCTGTTGGCTAATTGCCAGTTTTGCATCCACAGAGCTCTGGAAATATTGCATAACCACTGTGGGGTAAAGCTTCAAGTTAATGCAATCGCAGTTATCTTGGCACTCAAACCTGAGTGGCATACAAATTCAATTTAATTGAAATGAAGATGCGGCAAATTAGTTTGTGAATCAGGCAAAGTGCGAATCGCCAGAGTTGTTCAAAGTCATTTTCTGGCAGAGTCGCTTCTAACTGCAGCTCGACACCCACGCAGCCAACACAGGTAGCTCCGGATTCGAATTCGCATCCCAGCCAGGCGACTGCATCCGACGTCACTCGACTAAGGCTGCTCATATACTTAATTTGACACACTCTGACACTTTTTACGAGACGCAAGATTTATTATATCATTAGCATTGCCAGGGGCAGCATCTGCAGATTGCAAGGCGCCGCTGCTGCTACTAAGCTAAGGCAAGAAAATGTAATTTAAATAAAACCACTTCTTATTGCTTTGCTCTTGGTTTTGGGCATGGGAAATGTAGGTTTATGGGCCATCTGTTTTTGGGTAATTAACATGTTCATATGGCTAATTGCACTGAGTTGGTTTCTTTTACGGCGCGGAAAGATAGTTTCTTACCAATTTGTGATGGTAATTGAGGGACTGTTTTTAACTAGAAAGTGAGCAGTTCAGTTCAAGTCAAAGTCTCAAGAAATAAGAACGTATTCGAATTAATTCTACTGGGGATTTTTATTGACGAGTCTTGCGCCCGCCCATCCATCAATATCTGCCACATCTTCCCAGCCAAACCACTCAATTTTCCACCTCAACACACCTTCGATTTCGAAACCACACTGCCAACCGAATAATATAATAACACAATTACTATTTGGCAGACAATCACCCGAGAGATCCTCACAATTATCAATGGCAAATTGCGTGCCAGTCAAACATAAAACACAAACCTCTAAAAATTATATTATTGTTGGAAATAAATTTAAATTCGCTGCAATTTTTACTTTCCAATTCAATAAATTTGGCGCACGCAGCCGCGCAAATTGCGTGCCTTATATCTTGGTATCTCAGTATCTCAGTATCCCAACCGCAGACAAGACACTACCTGAAGAGGTAGGAGTTGGAGACGGGACTGTGGGCGCCGAAGATTTATTCACTCCGTTTAGCTGATGGACAGTAGCGAACAATCAAGGGAACCGCCGAAAATATTACAATTTCGCTTTGCGAAAAGGCGTGTACCCCTGGGATTTGCATCCGTCAGATTTAGTTACGAAACTGCGCCGTGAAATTTCATTGACAGAGCCGCAAAACGAAAAACGCCCAAAACCTTTCCACGCTCATCAACTGTCCGAATTGGGAGCCTTTGTTACACCCATCGTCATCCCCAGCTCTTGTCATTTTTGTGCAACGCTTCTCCCCTCTCGGACTTTTCGATGGCGCCAATATACCAAAAGTACAAAGGCCTCAAAAGCGCGTATTTCTGCCAACTCTTGTATTTCGCACTCGTATTTACTTTAGTGACTTCAGAGCCATTGAGAGGGGATTGTTTGTCTACTCGTTTCCATGGGCTGTCACTTGAGCTGAAGCGCCTCGATTCCGATTGATGCGAAGTCTAAAGGTTTTGTCGCGTCCGTCTATCGCAAGTATATGGGTCATGTTTTGTTGGACGACTCCGGGCGAAATCTTTATTTATACGGGTTTTGACCTTGGCCAACAATTTGGTTGGCGAATTGTGGGAAAGTGTGAAGGCATAAGGTCGAGATGCGTTCGAGGGGCTGCGTTGGCTGATCTATTATGTCTTAATGGATACTAGTACTAGATCTTCCATGGTTGCTTTCTCATGTCAACCCTGACGCCTTAGATTTTTCTTGAGATCCGATTTAACGCTTGTCTAATGCCTTAATTACGTATTAGCATTGCCTCAGATTCGCAGACATGCGATGGCACTGCCGACTCTTCCCCAGACTCCCCGCCATATCATTTGTCAAAGGGGCCACCATTGTTTTCAATGGAAGGGAATGGAGTGGCTTGAAAAACTTTTGATTTTCTGATTTCCTCAGCTGCTGTTTGCCATTTCGTGTTCGTCGGAATCCATAATTTATGGGTTAGCAGTGCGCCAGAGCCAAATGCCTTGGATTCGAAAGCGAAGTTCTTATAATTTTAATTACATTTACCCGCTGGAGGAACCAATTAAGTCATTTCGAGATGGTATCGGAGCCACCTCGTTGCTCCCGACTCGCCAAATGCTCACATTGCTTACTTTCTGCTGGTCTCGTGCCCGCCTTTGGTCACGCAAGCTCCGAAACTGAGGCTCCAAGAAGCGAAGCTCGTCGGGTCTGCACATGCAAATTGCGGAGGGTCTCTCACAAGGTCGGGGGTCCCGGGGTCTGACAAATGTTTCGAATTGCCACCGAGTCGGAATGGGACGCCGCCGGAGTCAGTAAACTGTGTTGTTGCAGTTCGTGACAGTTTTTAGCAATTACCCGGTTGGGACGGAACGCGACAAGTTGGAGACCCAGCTGACCATTGTTTAGCGGTTAGTAACCCTGCTTGGAGTGTGCGGTCAAATCGCCAGCCGTTTTCCCAGATTTTAGGGAGTTTCGAAGAGTTTTCCCAACTAGGGCTAAACATATTGTGCTCCCGAGGGCATTCTTCTCTTTAGGAGAGACCACAATGCTTGACGAAGCTCACAGCCGGATATCTGAAGTCACAGGTAGCGCATTATAGTATGCTGTTCTTTCGCTCGTTTTGCAACGTTCACTCTGTGAATAAATATGTGAAAAATCCCTATGCAAGTCTTTGCCTTTCCGTTCTGACCATTATGACGTCACGAACGCCAGCAATCTCAGATTGTTTTGACACTTATACGCTTTACCAAAATTTGGATACAGTGAAACCAAGGCCTCTTTTACCTATCTATAGAGGAAATGTTTTAACTTTATATCCGCAAGCGAAACTGCGGGAGACCTTTCTAGTAGATAATATTTGTATAAGATTTAGTATTTTGAAAGGGACGAGGACTCTTTGTTGCGATTTCCCCATTTGACTCAGCCGATCGCAGCCCATTCAAAATTTCTTCACACCAGCCAGACCCATTTGGGCTTTAATTTTTCTTGAAGAAATCGAAAGCGATGAGCACTGCGCCTTGCATGCTCAGCTGATGCACTCAAATGCGCAGGCGCAGCCGCAGCCGCAGCGAAATGAGAAGGAAAAGTACCAAAAACCGCGGAGCAAATTAAAATTTATTATTTGCAACAAAACGAAGCACTTTGGGTGCCGAAGAAGCGAATGGAAAATGCAACTGAAATGCCAGGCATGGAACTTCTGCGGCGCAGAAAATCACCCAGGCTTGCGAAAAGTGTTTTCTTTCCCTGCAACTCTCGTTCGGATGTTCAGACAACTGAAAGTGGCAGCAGAGGCTGCGGCAGGGGCCCGGCCCACTGGGCTATTCGGTCGGTCGCTGGCGATAATGTGGCATGCAGCAGCCGCTGGCAGCAGCTGCATTGGGGGGGCAGCGACTGCACTGTAGTGTGAAGTGGGCGGCAGCGCGAGCTGGGGGCGTATCGCACCTGACAGACTCTAACCAGGGTATATCTCTCGCTCCGAGTACTTTGACTTCCTGCGCACGGAGCCCTCGAAGGGGCGAAAAGTGCCGAGAGCGTTGCATCAGACTCGGTTAAATATGACGGCAGTCAGTGGAAACATGAGGGAGCTCCTAAGTCACCGTGTTAATATGAAGATAGCTGTTTTTAATCTAAGTTACTTAATAACTTAAAGCTTGTACGTATTTAGTTCGATGCATCTTAATAAAATAAAACCTTAACATATTTTTTAATGGGAATTTGTATACCCTTGCAGAGGGCAGGGCAGCGATGGAGGCAAGTCCGACCTTATAAAGTATATATATTGTTGATTTTTTAAAATATCAAAGGGAAAACTTCATATATGCTTTAATTATATGATTAGTACAGCATATTTTAAATGTCACGCAAATAAATGGGTATTTTCTTCAAGGGTATGACAACGTCAGCTTTGTTTTATTTGTCTTAACTAGCCATTAAAAACATAAGTTTCTGTTTTATTATTAACGACAACAATATTATTAACTACAAATGCTCTCCAAAGTAAATTTTAATAAATTTTCGAAATCTTTAGGTCTTCCCTAATTGTGTTTAGTTTCTGTCTTTCCTTTAAACCTTTAAAGAAATTATTATTTTAACCTAGTTTTTTTCCTTGAAATAGCTGCAATAAGTGATCTTAATTCAAAGTCCGGTTCTTGAAACGCTTTCCTTGGAAGTAAGTTTCCCACAACCCCTAACCTTTAATTGCCCAACCCTGCGGATTTTTACACAAAATACCGGGCAAAAGTAAGATAGTTATCCGCCACTTTTCCATTACACATTGCCAAACCGCAAAAATGTCATTAAATAATTTCGCTGCACATTTTCCTTGGCTCAAGGCAGAAATGAAACGCAAATCGATGGACAAGTTTTTAGTGCCGTTAGGCATGGCGGGCGGCTCGGAGTTTCAACTCCCACCTCGCCAGGCAAAAGGAAAACACACACAAGTTATGCAACTCTTTTGCGGCTTGCAACATCTCCCGGCAGACCGGGCCAGACCAGACCCATCCCGACCCGTCCACCAATTGCAGATGCCATTGCTGCAGCAACAGCAACAGCAGCAGTGGCAGCGGCGGCTTGTTCAAAATCTTGTTTTGGAACTGTGTGCCAGCAACAAACGCTTCTTCATTTTCGCGCAATAAACTTTCCGCCCAGACACAAAGGCCCAGCCACAATACAGAGATGCGACTGCAACTGCAACTGCGACTGCGAAAACGAAAGTGCAGCAGCGGCGGCGGCGGGCCATAACTGGTTGCCCAGTTTGAACCGCCGCGGCGTTGGGCTTGGCTATTGCATTACGTTAGCGATCCGAGGATCGTTTGACTTTTGGCCATATTTGCGCTGAGTTATGGCGAGAAAGAAGATGCAGCTGAGGAACCCGTTGTCCCAGGCGCGGCGAATGAGTAACGCGGAAGTTGACACTTGCTGCACTTGGTGCTGGGTACGGCGGCGGTGGGTGAAAACCTCCTTGATATATATTTACTGCAAATACCGCGACTGAGTGCGGCGGCATGCAACTGGCACCTTCCCATTCCCATTTGCCGGGGCTGGCAATTAGGCAACGGAGAGCCATGACAAAACCCATTTGGTTTTCTGCATCTCCGATTTGTGGCCAATCAAAGCTACTTTTAATGACCTGGAAGAAGAGTGGCCGTCCGTCTGGCGGTGGCCTGTCAATAACCAGCAGCAGTGAATTATGTCGCCGAACCCTTTTACTTTCTTTTCCCAGCTCGGACGTCACTTTAACGATCAGCGTTTTGCCCGGCAATGCCTTTTTATTTTCTACCGAGCTAATTTCTGGCGATCGTTTCCATAAAATAATGCGGAACAAAGCCAGCGGTTCACTAACTATGTTAATGGCTTAATAATTGAGAAGATCACCGGGTAATGAGGAGCCATAGAAAGCGGAAGATGCCTTGAACCCCTATGTGTATGACAGCGGGAGATCCGCAATTCTCGGAACAGTTTCGTATTCAACTTTTACCCAACCCACGTTCTACAACGGCCCCAAAGTGGGTCAGATACGTAGTTGGAGAAACCTAGCAGCCAGGTGGGCAACTGTACCCTGGCAGATTTCATAATGCGCATTATATCACCGATGAAATTACAAATTTTCAGTTCAGCTGAATTTCCTGGCCAACCCTGCGGTCTCCTCTGCCCAATCGGGCATGACACCTCGCTTTTCATTCACTTTTCAGGCAATTTTCCTCTCATTCAAAAAGGAAATTGATTCAATTCTCAATCGAACTGAAAGCCAGCTGGGTAGCAGAGCAAATTAATCCGAGGCAAAGAAAGAAAGACCCTCGCTGGCTCGCTGTGATTAGCGTTCAATTATTTTATTTGTTTGTGGTTAGCAGCTGAATGGCGATCTCTATGGGCTTTATTTTGATGCGATCCGATTTAAAGTGGCGCCAGTCTAATGGCAGCTCGTTACTTTGCTGAAGTGGGAAAACTGGAGGGGGCCAATCAAAGGCGATTGAGGTGCGATGATTGGGGCCCTGAGCCTGATTAGCTCTTGGGCCTCGGCAAGTGCCATCGTCTCTCTCCCTGTTTTATTGTGATCCCCCACAAAAACAACTTTCATTTTTAAGCTAGATCCATTAACAGTTTGTCACCTCTCCTCTCAGATACCGAAATATCTTTCAGATAAATATGCAACCGAGCAGCGATATTTATAAAGATCTCTCGATTGACCCACTTTCCACTTGCCTTCAAAATGAGTAGAACGCAGCTCGCAGCTCGGAGCTCGCAAAAAGAAATTACAATGAAATGCGGCTTCTTGTTATGGTTTTGTTGGCATGTCGACACAACAAAGCCGCACCGAAAGTGAACAGGTTGTAGGGCCCGTCAGAAATACGAAATTATTGGCAACCCGTTTCAATGGACGCTCAACGTAAATCAATTTCAGATCTGTCTCTCGCACTGAATACCTCGCCTCAGGAAAAATACGTTGCACCGTAATATAAGAGAGAGAGAGTGTGCTTCCCAAGACAGATAATAAAACTTTGCTTTAGCATATTATGAGTCGCACTAATAGCTTAAATAGCTGAGCTTATGGGTGTGTTAAAATCAAATAATGTTATGCCATAAGCTAGCGTCTGTTAACGAAAAACAATGAACTTGTATTCAAAATCGTAATCCATGTTTAACTATAAAAAAAAGACATATTTCTTAGGGGAAGTTCATCCTGAAGACAAAACAGTTTGACCAAAAGAAAAGCACTGTAATTTCAGTAATAATTTGAATTTGGTAATAAGTTAGTTGCTAAAAAATATACAGAAAATGTGAATTGTTTGATTTATCTGTTACGAAGCTAACTAATTCCTTTAAAAATGTGATATTTTGGTTTTTAACGTATACTCGAAAATATTAGCATTTAAGATGTGTTGAAATTCTGCGTGTAACTTTCTCGATTGTCTGAACTGAAAATTATGACGTCACGGCCAAAAGTTCTTTTTTTTCTTATTCTTCAAATGTTAATAGTGCCTGATATGGAATTTCATGTTTAAGATTCTTCTTAAACCAAACACCCAACGAAAGTGAAAGCAGAGCGCGGAAAACAAACATAAATGTGTTAAATAAACGCTAAACATATAAAGAAAAAAAAAAAACGAAAAGTCGGCAATTTGGCAGGCAAAACATGTTCGAAGATAGCAAATTGTTGTCTCTGTCGGGATGAGGATTTGTGGCATTTCTGTTCGTAAGGGGAACTGCGGCTGCAGCGCCTGCGCGGTGAACTGCGAACTGAAAACCGGGAACTGGGAACTGCGGATGGACGGTGGGCACCAGATGTTTCTGAGCAGTTGACTGGCTGGCTGCCCGGCTGCCGGCTGCCAAGTTTACACGACAAGACACAATTGCCAACGCTACGTGAGGCAATATATACAAAATAATAAAAGTTAAAATTAAGCAATGGCAAAGACAAAGCCCAGGCGCATAAAAGAAATTGCACAGCCACCACCGACCGAATCGATGCCAAATCCTAAAAACCGAAAACCTCTTAGGCCAGCAGCAACTGCAACTTCAACAGCGACCAGTTCCTGTTCACTGCCAGACAAAAGGAAGATGATGATACTTTTTCCATGCCTCGTGATTGCTTGTTTTACCAAAAAATCAATAAAAGAAAAAAGGCTTAGATGCAATCGCAGGCCATTGCCGCAGCCAGCTTATGTCAATGGTGAGAGATGATGTTGGCAAAAATCTGGTCCGGGCAAGTTTTTCTTGCGTTATGGGAAAAATTGTGCAAGTTGCCGAAAAGAAAATCGCCAAGTCTACAGATGCACGGAAAGGTTAAGGACAATGCCACGGGCGAGGATGACAACCACATAGCTTGGATCGAAAAAGAAAGTAATTTAAGGGACCGACTGACAGAGCTGTCATCTTTTGTTTGCCGCCACACTGCAAACTGGCATTCTGCAAGAGTCGGCGGTGATCACGGTCTTTTCATCGGTCTGTTCATTCGGCCATAATCCCGTATCAAAACATTGCCTGCAGCTAAACAACATCGAAATAAATCTTTTTACGTAATCCAAGCCTCAATTATAGGCATTAGTTCATCTCAAAATGTAGCTTAACAGCCGAAAAAAGAGGAGACAACAAAGCTGCTGCTGATTTCACATCATAAATTGTTGTGGTTTTGGCCAAATCTTTGTTTGGCTTAGCCATGAAAGTGAAAACTGTAACATCGAAGGCCCAACATGATCAGGTTACATCAACACGGGAAAATCAATGGGTTAAATGGTTAGGGCCATCAATTATCTAATAGCTGCCATCAACTTGGACAGAATCCCCTGAGAAATTCTCAAGATCCCACATGACTTGACAGTTTATTCGGTGTTTTTTTTTCACAGCTGCCCCGCTGGAAGATTGGTTTTCTTTTCGATATTCGGTTTCCTGACCACTCCAAGCGAACAGGTTTGCCATCTTAAGCGATGTCTCATGACTTTACGGCCCGGCTCTTACTCTTCCTTTGCATCTTCATTTAATCGAGTCCCCCACACTCCACTGAGCGAAAGATAAAAATATGTTTGTGAAAAGGGAAAGTTCATTGAGGCGTTGAAAATCGTTTTCGTTTTCAGTTGCGGCCATAAATTTTTCAACAATTAATATTAAGATTCGAAAACAAATATTTAAATAATTGAATTTTCAAACAGTCAGCTTGGGAACTGCGCCAGATCGATCGCTGGTCTCTTATTGGTAGAAAGTCTTATGCAAGGCTGTGGAATTTCTGTGATTTGGTGATCGGAACCAAAAATGTATGCTGTTTGACATATTTATGCGAGTACTACTCAACGCCTGGCAACTTTCTTCTCGGCCGAGACTCGAAAAGATCTAAAACTGTGTCAAAATGGTCGGGACAAGCGGAGGGCCCACAAAGCCCGATTTAACAATCGATATTTGCATAACATTCAATGGAAATGCAAATCAAGTGATAAATATATTTACTTCATTTTTTATGATTATTTGGCACATATTTGGCCTTTGTGCATGGGAATGTGGAACATCGGGAATGTGAGATTTATGCGATTTGATTTCGAGCTGGCGCTGACATATTTTAGGTCACAATTTCTTAGCTTGATTTAAACAAAAAAGTGCTGAAGGACTTACCCCGTTGTGAGGGCCAACATTGGGCGGCGGTATAAATCCTTGTGCGTTCGCTGCGACCACCCACAGGCACAAGGTGCCCCAAGCTGCCAATGAAACACGCATGGTTCACTCACAAATTCCGGATACAATATTGGTTATTGTTATTGTTATTGTTTTTCCAATCAATGCACTATTTCCCGTTAAAACAAACACAACGTCGCCGGGGAAAATATCCGTGAAATGGGAGCGCGAAAAAATGTCAGAAATGCGGCATGAAACAACACACAATCGAAATCAAGTTTGCTCGTATTTTCGTTACGTTTTCTATTTGCTTTATGCAAATGATGCAGTTTCTGTTTTCTTCTCTTGCCCTCGACTTTAAATTCCGTTAGCGTTTGAGCCGCGTTGTGGACTTTTCAGGTGGCCAGGCCAATGGAAGTAGCCGCGGACACGACCTGACTGGTATAAGTTCGAAGCCTAACTGAAGATCATTAAACGTTTGGTAACAATTTAAGCCAAGCTCACCGCGAAGATGCCAAAAGCCGCAACCGTCGCGTCGCTAGCAACACGCGCCCGCCAGCCAGCAACATGTTGCCGAAGAGCGAACGATCCGGCCAACAGCATGGCCTGAAGAGAAAGCAAAGAGCGCGCCGCACGCCGAAAGAGAAAGTGTTGCTGGCCCAAAGCTGGCAACATGAGGAAATGCCAGCGAAGAGATGAAGAGGCATCTGGTTCGCATGAATCACCCGCTTATCGAATCCAGAAATGGCATATCCGATTCTCAGCTCTCCGATAGCCACTTTTACTCGTTCTGGCCCCATCACGTAGTATCTCGGAAGTGCCGATAAGACTCGGCCCGGGGCGTCTGGGAATTTGAGGCCAGGGCAACGCCGAACAACCGAAGTCTTCTTGTTGCACAAAGCCATTTAGCGCCGCAGACATGTAATTGCCCAAACTGTGAAAAAGTTTCCAAGAATCTTTTCAAGCTGAAGATATTTAAATGGAAATGGTTGAGATTCAACTGACATGATAAGCCAATTAAAACAAATACTAATTGAAATGTATTAATGATAGTGTATCTTGAAAAGCATATCTGCTTGTATTCTTGCCATATAGACGTGTCTTGATTTAGTTATATGACATTAAATATAGTATGTCCTCGAATTAGCACTGTAACCCTTCACATTAAGTGAAAGCTTGTTACACAAATAAAAAAGGCAAATAAGTAATAATAAGTAACTCCAAGCTAAACCCAAGCTTTGTGCTTCTTAAGAATCTATATCCAAAACTATTCCATTGAAAATTCTTTTAAAAAGAAACGGAAAAAGAAGGGCAAACAAAAATTGTATATATAAATTAAAAAAAAATAGATATTTGCAAAAATATTCTTCACATAGCTGATGTTTATTAGCGGATCAGAGATCAAGGGCCCAACAGGAAGACGGTCCTAAGAAACTTAGATCGCAGAGAACATGTCTCAGGCTATGCGTTTAAGATCTTCAAACTAGGCTTTGACCTAGATAAAATTAAGAACTCTCTTGTTTTACCCAAGGTATTATCTAGTAATTATTTGCAATACTTAATGGATCTCCTGCAAATGTCCGCATCCGCTAGGACAAATAATATGGCAACAACAAGCAATGGCAGAAAAACATTTATTTGTACAGACTGTTCCGTATTGGAATGACTTTCCAAACTATCTCAAAAATATCAGGTACGAAACACTCTTTAAAAAATATGCTATTGGTGTATCTTAAAGGAAAACGTGAGTTTTAATTTTAAACCCAAATATTTCTAATCTTAAATTATGAATTTATATTATTCCGCATGTTCTCCCTTTTAATTTCCCATCTGAAATAACTTTTTAGCAATTTCTTGTGTATGTTCAACTTATAAATGTGACTGGTACCATAATTTAAAAGCTTGACTTAGCTTCTTAAATGAAAAATAAATTTACATTACCTAGCCAGCCTTCAGCTGATCATAAATATCATTATGGGTTCGGAAATGCCTCTTCCTTCCTGTTAAATACTATATATAATATAATCTCACTTAACATTAGGTAAATATTAATACCATTGTACCATTGGGAATAACACCTCAGTCGATTCTCTGTACTATGACATACCCTATACAAACTGAAAATATGCTTTAAGTTTACTTAAGATTGAATCACCGACCATCTAGAAATTATTCACATTTTTCTGCTAACAGTTCGATTTAAAATGAGGAGATTCCTTCCGCTAAAAATTGCTATATATTATTTCATTATGAGCCAATGCGAATAACTTAAGACTTCAAGTTATATAATGATTTTACAAGTATTCACGCCCGTACTTCTTGGTTTAAAGGTCATTATTTTGGATTCTCTGCAGTAGCCTTCCATTTGAAAATCTCTTATTCATCGACGCACTTATTACGACTTCTATGGAAGAGCAGCGGATTTATGTGTTTATGATTTGGGCATGATTAATGCTGGGCTTCAGCTCAGTTGAGTAATACGGCCCGACGTTTGGCGATACCCGCTGCGATCGCGTAAGGCGATCTACCGTGCAGCACCTTACACCTTACATCACAGCCGTTTGGCAGTGAATTAGCATATTATGCTCGATTTGATATCTTAATGGAGTCTCGGCGGGAATCGGTCACAGGGATTACCGGCTGAGTGCAGTCAAGTGATCGGTGGGAAGACGCTAACTTTAATTTTGTAATAAGATAGTTTACTTCAAAGTAACTTCAGAGGCGAAGTAAAAATAAAAAGAGATAATTACAACAATTACCAACATATAATTAAATTATTTAATGGGTTTCTGTGAGGAAAAGGGGCATTGAGTGATGACGTTTTGTGAAAATTTCTTATTAGTAAATAAATAACTTAGACAATGTGCTCAATAATTATTTGAGAAGATAGTATCTCCCTTTAACTTTCCCAAAAGTTCCAGCTTAGCCACCAGATAAGGCTCGATGGAAAACTACATTTCCTCTTGTATAACCAGCGGTCGGTCTAAAGAAAAACGCACTTTATATCAGAGAACCAGCTAGACCGATCAACAAATAATTGCATTTCCACCTTTCCCACCAATTATTTCCAGGTCCCCATGCAATTCAGTGGCTACTAATCAACTTATCCATCAATCAACTCCCGAAATAGACATTTCATCGCCGGTTTTCATAAATAACTTTTCACTTTCCGAGCGAACGCCCCGCCCCTAAAACAAAATGCGTAATCCCAAGGCCAATTAATTCTAAGGGAAGACGTGAGGTCCCTTTAAGTGGCGATTGCATAAGTGGCAAGCGCCAGAGAGCTTATCGGGCTGGGCTTCTTTGTTCCATTCACAGACCGCGATAATGACCGATGATGATACCGAGTCATTGACTGCAGCCAACTCTCCTCAGGTCTATTGTAGCTTTTGTGCTCTTACATTTTATTTGATGGCTTTCTTTGTCGATCGGACTGTGAGAAAATCCGCTTTGCAATCCCAGAAATCTGAGGAAAATATTTTCACCTGTTCGGGGATGTGCTTTATTGAATGCGAAGAAAATATTGGCAGGAAGTCGTCACCCTCTCAAATCAATTTATAAATATGCGAATGTGTTTTCTCTGCGTTTAAATATTTTTTCTTCATATTGGTAACCCTAGCGTGTCCGTGTTTCACTAATTACATCCCACACACGTTGCGAATAGGTCGTCCGTCAGGGTTAAAAACATGGCAATTCCAGCGAATAATTAAAGAAATAACCAGTGGCAGTTGGTGTTTTGTATTCGATCAATTACAGATATTGACACTGCCTCCGAAAAGCAAGATGTGACTCCTACTGATTAATTTCTTATTATGTCAGCTTTCGAAACACACACAGCAACCAAGGGTGTGCTTTATTAATAAAGCCTTGCCTTCGCTATATCCCAAACAACTCGTCTGACCTCTGAGAAAGACATTTACGACTTGTCGCAATTCATTTTTATGGTAGGAAACACTATAAGTTTTACAGGCGTCTTCCACAAAAATATAAAGATATATATATATATATATATATATATATATAAATCATACCTATGCATTTGAGCTAACCAAGTTAGAATTTACAGATCGAAGCCACAGAAACATGTATTCAAAACCTTGATGAATGGCTAACCAATGGACAGTCCCAGATTAACAAAAAACAAAAGCCATTTCCAGACAGACGGTCAACAAAAACTGAAACACCGAAAAAAGATTAAATGCTTTACAAACAGCAACAACAAAGTGCTCGGGGGGAAAGACTTTCACCTTGCGACGAATGATAGCAAGAAAGAAGGAAAGAAATATATAGAAAAAGCGAACCAAAGGCCGAGAAAAAAGGCAGCCAGGCAGGCAGAAGCGGCCTTCGAGAGAGATGCCATGGACGCGAAACCGAAACCCGACCTGCCAACAACAAGTGGCCAACCCGATGATCATCTTCATGATCACCTCCGAAGGCAGAAGAGGCAGCCGTACGTCAATAAACCTTTGACTCAATGACGCTTACGGCCTGTGCTTATCACTCCGGGCCGAGGCCCAGACCCAGCATCAGTGCCATCGGAAGAGGCGGTCGTTTCTGGTGTGAACGATCGGCGGACCGTGAGCTGGCAACTTTTACTTTCCATTCAAGAATGGGCTGGGATTAAGTCACATGGCTGCTCCACGCAGGCGTGTACTTAGAATTCTGCTCTTACTTTCCCCGAAATCTTCCGACACGTCAACCCCCACGCAGACACTTGGGAGTCTCGGAGGTGAAAACGAACCGCCGGGCACTCGAAGCTGTCAAGCTCATGACTGGCCACAGGTCTTCGGGTTCGGGTCCAAGCCCCTCAGTCGTTTAGGATAATCGTCGACTCGCATTCGACCAACCATGCACTAATGGCTTAAACAGATACAGTTATTAGTTAGGGCCATGTTTAAGTGCCGTCTAGTGCCAATCTAAAAAATACACAAATATGAACACAACATTAAATTGGCAAATTTGTTGTCTTTTCATTTGAGACTCGGTCGGAAATTGCATAACAGATGCGAACGCCAGAGACAGCATCCGACGAATTAATAACAAAAACTAAATGAACCAACGTGGAGCCCTCGCGGCAGTCCCAAATGGTGTCACGTGGATTCATTATGCCCAACACCAAAATTGTGAAAGACGGAGAGGAGAGAGACTGAGCTGCCAAAATTAGACCAAATATAAAGTCAATAATTTCTGGTAACGCATAACCGCTTCCGTTCGTGATCATGGTCAAAACAGATGAAGACTTAACAAGATCATACGCAATGCTATTAACTAGATGGATGCACATTCAACTTAGTGATATTTTGGTAGGAAAATGATTTTAGGTTTGGAGAAAGAGTGAATTGTGCCTTTGACAAAAATCCGACAGCCAATTCTCAAAGGAAATATTCCTCATGGTAACTCAAAATTCTTTGTACTAATTTTACCATTTATATATATATATATATATATAAATATATATTACAATTTATATGGAAGTTATGCATTCTTGAAAATTGATCTACAATGTAAAAGTAGCGAGGTCTGCCGCTGCTTCGTTTGCGGATATTAAGTGTGTTTATTTCGACAAAAGATCGGTATCTAAATAATCTTAATATTATAACGAGGTTGTGGTTCCACTATATCAAAATTTTGGTATAACGTATGAGTGTCGTACAGGGACATAGAGATCTGCAATTACTAGCGCTAGTTCTCAGAACTGAAAGGCATAGATTCGAGTGACAGTTATTTTCGGATATGCCGTAAAAATATGGTAAGTACATTTAAAGAAAATGTAGTAATATGTAGTGACAGAGAAACGGAAAATGAACAAAATTAAAAAAAAAATACATTTTCATAATTTAATATATGTACATTTTACTTTCATGAGCAGAGTTGATTAACAGTGTTTCGGAATTGTTTATGACTTTTGTTAGACTCCTATAAAAACGGAATTATCTTTATTTTGAATTTAAAGTATATTTTCCTAATAAACACAGAATACCAGAATAATTGTAAAACATTAGATGTATTTTTGGCGACTTTTCTACTACACATCGTCTCCTGATAAAAATACAAATTGAAAAAAAAAAAAATATACAAGAAACTGCTGAGTTATTTTAAATTAAAGACTTTTTTGTTTTTAAAGGTATACGGGGACAACTGAATCATCCCTTTATCTCCTTGGTCTCTATTCATTCAGCCCATTAGGGCGCGCCTGCTAACCTTTTATAGGTGTAGCGTTTTCAATTATAACAATCATAATATAACAAATAAAATTACAATAACGAAAGCAATACAATCAAAATATTTTAAAACTGACCTTTTAAAATTATTGGAAACTATATTTTAATTTTAAAAAACTTCCAAAGGATAGGGATTATGTAGTATAGTTCCGGAAAGATTTCCCTCACTCTGATAATCATGTTGCCTCCAATTTGATATACTTATCCCAGGATAGATTAAAACCATTAATATTCTTAATATTACTTACACATTTTGAACATAACGCCTGAAAGTATGCTACAATTTATTTAACGAAACCCTTAACCCATAGGTGGTGGCGACCAGAACTTGAAGACAAACAATCTTGTTTGAGTATATAATTTTTTTTGTAATTATTTTAATTGTAATTGATTACATGTGGTTTTCTCGATCTATACAATTAATATGCATCATTAATTTAAAATTGATATATATTATATACGTATATTTTGTAATTATAGGTAAAATTATCATTTTTGTTTCATTGTATTTAATTTAATACTAAACGTTAAATTCGAACACACTTTGTAAAACAAGTTTTGCAATTGGATTTGTTGTCGTTTTGTTTTGTCAAAGCTTATAATAAAACACATAAAGAAAGTATCAGAGACATAATTACGAAGAGTGGCAGAAGAAACATTTATAAATAATACGAAAGAAGCTCCAGAGGATCGCAGCCATGTGTATATTTATGAATAGGCTTAGGTATTGTATCCTATGTAATAAATATCATGAGCAAAAATTGCAATTTGTGTACATTGTTATCTAAACTTACAGGATTACAGGTTACAAACTTCGTTCAAATGACAGTCTAGCTTGGGCGAGTGTCCTCGCCCAGCTCAAGTTCCTACTACACGGCGTGTCGTGTCGCTTATTTGCCATACTCAAACATTAATTTGAATAAAACTCTATTTAATTGTTGCCACCATTAATACGGTTTACATACATAGTTGTGGGGCACTACAGTTGCTGTAGTTATTGGGTTGCTTTAACTCATTTCGGTTGTGATATTGGCCGTAGTTTATTTCTTCATATCATTCTAGGTCTAATAGAACTATAAAGTTCGTTAAATATATGTGATTTTATTAAATTATGACATGTATTCCGCGTGGAGAGGGGTTGATGGGCATATTGTTGCTTTATTTTCACACAACTACGAACTTCACTTGCCTGGGCAGACTAAACGTTGTGTGGGCTGGGGCTCAGCATATTTCAGTGTGATGTCTGATGTTGGCAATCGAATCTCCAAGATCTTAGGCTAGAATTACAGTTAAGATTTAGATACATCTCGCCTACGCATATGTAACTAATAACAGCCGTGATACTGTTGCAAAAGACATGGAAGTTGTATGAAATTGTTACAGATTTGAGTGTTAAACCTATGGATAAGTATGAGTGTGTGTGGGATGCGTTGGGTGAGTCGTTACAAAGGTCGTCTACAACTATGTTCAGTGTATGCCATCTATATCCATATCTAATAACTATATCTAGGGTTTCTTGTTCCTTTGAGCTGGCTTCTGTTTATGCTTATGCACGCATACTCTCACGTTTGAATACAAGGACAAGGTGCAGGAGCACACCTTGGTAGCTGAAGGGAGGAGAATACTTTTCGGGGTGGGGTCTGGGTGTTCGGGGTGAATACAATTGCGAAATACCTTTAGCTATGGCAGTAGCGAAATAAATTGGGGGTTCAGGGAACTGAGAATACTGCAAAGTGCTGCAGGGAAGGACTACTTCGAGTGGGGCAGGGGTCGCCAGGAGCAAGGGGGATGCAACAGCAGTGCGCTCGCATTCAGTACAATACACACTCTTCTATATAATTCCTACATAGCTTATATAACAATAACTACAAATCGGCGAGAGGAGGTATAAGAGCAGACCGGTTCTAGTCCTTCTCCTTTTCCTCCTCCCGCTCCCTAACATCAGCGCAGCGCTGCGGACGCCACTTCTAGCTCCAGAAGTCCATCATGTTGACCAGCTTGCACTTCTTCAGCTCCAGCTTGGTGGGCCTGGCCCGGAGTCAAGCCCGCCCAAAGATGGCCCTGTCGGAGACATCGCCGGTGGACTGGGAGTGCGACATGGCCATGGTGGTGCCGGCTCCCGAGGACTGCTGCTGCTGCTGACCATGCTGATGATGGTGGTGGTGTGTAGCCGTGGCAATCGTGGCCGTCGACGCATTGTGGTGCGTCACGTTGTGGTGGTTGTGTGCCAGCGTCGAGCTGCCGTACTTGGAGGACACACCGACATTGCCGCTGCCTGTGAGGTGCTTTCTGGTGGCCGCCGACGAAACGTGGTGGGTGCTGCCGCTGCCCACTCCGCCGTAGATGCGGTGCAGCGAGTACTGCTGCACCGACTCCAGGTCGGAGACGCTGGAGGCGATCTTCGAGCGCACCGCCACCTTCTGCATGCTGTTGTACTTGTCGCTGGCGCTCAGCTTGATGTCCGGCAGATGTCCGTTCGACTGGGCGTGTCCGTGGGGGTGGCCATGGCTCGGTGGCTGCTGCTGGCGCGACTTGGCGGTGGTGGTGGCCATGGCCGCGCTGTGCACCGCCGTGGTGCTGGTGATCGAGGCCACCACCGGACCCCCGCTGCCCGGCGAGACCTCTGCGAAACTGTAGCAAGAGGACTTCTGGGAGACGCTGTTCAGGCCCGAGCTGGACGAGCTGCTCGACATGCGGCAGCTGCGGTGGCGACTGGAGGAGGAGGGCTGCAGGAACTCGTGGTGGGCCGCCTCGTCGGGCGTCATCCGTTCCGCTGGGTCCCACTCCAGGCAGCGCTGCAGGAAGTCGATGAAATAGCGGTCCTGGCAGTGCAGGATCTGGGCCAGCGACTTGCTGCCCGGCGTCCGCTTGCGTCCCTTGGTGTTCGTTATGCAGCGGGGGGCATCGCGGGAGTCGAAGAAGAGGCGCCGCCGCCGGGCCACCGAGATGAGCACCTTTGGCGGCAGGCCCAGCACCTCCATAATGCAGGCCAGCTGCTCCACCTCGTTCTCGCCGGGGAAGAGGGGGAAGCCCGTGTACAGTTCGGCCAGGATGCATCCTGAAAAATCGAAGAGGAGAAGTTGTTGAAACGAAATTGTTATTGATTTTTATTGAGGGGCTATAACTATTCTATATAGTATCTATATCTGTATCTATATATCCTCCGCAGTAATTTCGGGCGGTCAGACAAGCGCATTGACCTTGACTTTGTGCCGGACACGTGCCTGCTGTGCTCGAGCTTATTTATTTCCTGCTGCACTCTGTAATGGACTCGGACGTCGTTGCTTTGGCGAGATAGATGTCACAGCAGGATTGCAGGATCAATGCCATTTTGTGATTGAACTGCGACCTCTGGCCATTCATCTCAATTTTTCAGTTTCTGCAGTAATTGACAGAAAATTGTTTTCTGGTCAAAACATGACTAACCAGCTAGTCAGTGTGTCATTCTGCTACATCGGAAAATGTAATACATTTTCTGAAGATTTTCAGGGATACACGTCAGAGACATTTAATCAGCAATTATTGCTATCCATCTGGAAAGCGATGCCTCATCGCTTTACCCCCCAAATAAATCGTACCAGAACTACCGAACTCCCGAGAAAGCCTGCAGGTTAACCCTCCCTCGGTGCGACCTCATTTACCTAATGAAGCTTCAAGCCATCAAACTCACACGTACTAGAAGGGCTGGCTAAGAGCATTCAACACGTAACCCATTTCCATTTGCCTGCTTGCTCGGTGCACAGTAACTCAAATAAGTAAGCCCACACATGGAGCAGGCCAAGACAGGGGATAAAAATAAACTGGCTCGTCTTTTATTAGGAACCCGGACAGAGCAACCTGCCCCGCTCAGCTGACCTCACGTCCGTGCGCACATTTAATGAGTCCTTTGTTGCCGAAGGAGCTGCTCACGATGTTTCCCGCCACTGCCTGACCGGACGTGGCTGTGGTCGGAAATGGGCGCTAAAAGGATGTGTTCAGCGGCGACCGAGGGCAGGACGAACTGAAAGCCCGGTCAGGGCTTGGCAAAATTATTATATACATAAACTTGGAGAGGGGCTGTGGCACTTGTTGAGTGTCCGCCCTCACCTCCGGCACCTTCATCGATATCTCATTGTTCGGTCGGACGGAGGAGGTCCTTTACCGCCGGCACCTTCACTCTGCCTGTTGCTGCTAATTGGCCTAGTGCGTGTTCTTACACTTCGCTGGGCTTTTCGGTTTGGCCCAGGTCAATTGAACGGCTAAAGTGGTGGCCACCACTGGGGAAAAATATTACTTAAAAGGTTTTCTATTAATTCCCATTTATTCCAACTCTAACTGGATTTTAATATTGAAGATGTAACATTTTTGGAATTTTCTAATTTACAATTTATAATATTACGATTTGACTCTTTGAAAATCTTCTAGACATCCAAATTAACAGTTTATGCTTCAGATCATTTAATCATCTTTCTTATTCCCTTTACAAATTCCAACTAGATCTGGTATTAACTTGGAAGCTCCCACCGGGTTTTCGGACAGATAATGATGACAGTCATGTCTCTTACAATATCTTTAGCCTTGATTTCTAGTTTTATCAGAGAGAAAAAATTACCTCAAAGTACATTTTAACTCAAACTTAATTCAAAGAAATCGCCAAATTTTTCTAAATGATTTTCGCCATAGTACACCGTATATCCTACAAGCCTAGAAGTCGACCATGTGCAGTGCATGCCACAAGCTGATTAATATTTAATCCTTCCCCCGATTGCCGTGTGGATATTTATAGGGCCAGCGTGTGTGGGCCATAAACTAGCCTGCCGAATGCAGGGCAAGCGTTTAAAATTTCATTGCAGTCCATATAGATACACGTTTTCAGCCCACTTGGGGCTACAGCGGTAGAATGTTTTTAATTAAAAGTGGACACTCACCCAGGCTCCACATGTCGATGGCGGTGCCGTACTGCAGGCCGAGAATCACCTCCGGGGAGCGGTAGAACCTCGATTGGATGTACGTGTAGATTTTCCGATCCACGTAGCACGAGCTGCCAAAGTCGATGACTTTGATGGAGCTGCTGCCACGCTGTTTGAGCAAGATGTTTTCCTGTTTTCCAGCAAGAAGAATAAATTAGAGCAAAGTGGCGCTACTTATCCCATATAAAGTACTTACTGGCTTGAGATCACAGTGAATAATGTTCTCCTTGTAGAGAAGACGCAGGCACTTCACAATCGAGTTGCAGAAGCGCCTTATGAGACTCATGCTGAATCCGTTGTAGTTGTTCTTCTTGATGAGCTCGTACAGGTTCAGGCTGCAAGGACAAAACGGGACACACAGGACGTTAGTGAGGGCCCATTCAAGTGTGACTCGAACATGAGTCAGCGCCGAAGCCCCCCGAAGCCGTTTACCAGACAGGGAAACACTCTCGCGACCGGAGAACAAAACGAGGAGCGGCCGCCTTAAGTCCGTGTTGCAGTACGGGTAACATGCATTGAATTAATTCCCATTGCATGTCGGGCTCAAATTTGGGCCCACAGCCCGATAACGTTCCAAGTCGGCGGCAATATTGACAATGCCAGGCATGAGCAGTCGGCAGCAAAAAATGGTGGCAAGTCAAGCCGAAAAAAGCCGCCCCCAATGCTGGGAACAGTGGGGCAAAAACCGTGCCTCCATTTTATATATCACAGATCAGTATTTAAGTGTAAGGCGCTATTTGAAGTAGAACTTCGCAGTATTATGTTTTGACAGAATCAAAATTAAAAATTGAATAAATAAATAAAATAACATTACGTTACGTTTCACTTCAAAAAACGGGTTAATCAAAGTCTCAGTCCTCTAATATACCTGTCTTAGGATGTGCAAAACAGTAACACAACGGGTAGTACCAAGTCACGAATAGATACATGGAATACTCCACATTATTCCAAGCACAGAATTATATAATTTATGTTTTTTAGTTATGAGTGTTTTTGCTAATTCGATATATTGCTGGCCTTAACTTAATAAACCTTAATCAACGACGATATGCCAGATAACACACAGATCGCATTAGTCAGAAGACAAATGCAGCAGGTTGTTTAAAGGTAAGGTGTGTTTCCCTTTCTCATCAGCATACATGGTTACTTATGAGAATGCAACATTTTGGCCACACTAACACTAACGTGTCACAGAATGCAGAGTTGGGAATTTCAAGTGCGCACTTTGGCACAACTTTGGTAAAGCTTAAGGCTAATGTATCTTGTGAACTCCACGGATTATATATTCTGATTTCTTAACTTGCATGCTTAATTTATTATTAGGTATTAGTTCTGTTAAACTCTTACGATATAAATTAAGATTATATGGTATGGTCACAGAATTAAGACTTGGGAATATATAGAGCAATTTCTTATTATTTATATTGCTTGAATCCAGTTGTCATAAACTGCACAACACTGTGAGACCCTCTTCCTTCTTATTTGCCAAAATATTCCTTATTGTCAACCCGATGATGGCTGTTTTGTTTGCATTGTCATTTCAGTACCATGTTTAGCATTCGCAGTTATGCGATTGCGGGCGATTAATTAACTGATAACAAATAGTTTCTTGTTCCTCAATGTCAATGTAACCACCAAAGAGACAACCATTCAAAATTACAGTCTGGTGGTTGAAATATATACTCATTCTATAGTGTATCGGGACGAAAGTTTTGTCAATTGTGGATGTCTCTGTATAAGAGCCGATGATTGATGGGTTTTGTGACGATGGCCAGAAGCTACGACATTATTTCCTGCTCCATCTTTTCAGAGATTTTCTCCTGTTCACCATCAAGCTCAATTCATCGACCCCCTCCTTGATATCCGTTTACTCCCAAGTTCCTTTTTTTACGAGTATATATTGGCATCAATAACTTTATCGCCTGCTCATGAGTGCTGCTCTGACATGTTTGACCTACATAAGGGACGAGCAGTAGATTGCCAAAAGTAATAACTGTTCCTGGCATGAAAGGGGACAGGATATGTGTGGTATTGAATGAGCCATAAAGCCAGGAAAATATACACATTTATATAACGATTTTTCCTGTGCGACTTGAACACATGTTAATCGCCTCCTAAGGCCCTGAGCCATGTCATACAGCTTGCTAGTGTCGTAATCCAATTTAAATTTATGTCAGCTTACAGCCGAAACCCCGCCACACGAGTTGCTAAGAGCGCTTAAAAGCGCGCTAAGTTGATTGAGCTAACAGAGTGTCAAGGCCGTTCTGCCAAGCTTCCCCCCTTTTAAGCCACATAATGGCATGGATGACTGTCAAATCGCCGAGTAGAGCCGCTGGATTGGAGAGGAACGGCGGCACCCAGGCCGCAAAGGTCACGCGGCGGCTTTTAATTTGAAAACTTTCCCATCGCCCTCGGGTCGTAAAGTGTCAAAATAGCGAGCTTTAAAATGTCGGGCTTTAAAGGCTGTGAAAAAGCGGCACTGAAATCGATTTTACTTACGGCCACGACACCCAAAAATAGATGGCGAGATGGCTTTTGGCAAACAGACGAGTCTATAACAAACCAATAAGAAAATCATCAAAATGTCATAATTTCAATCGGCGAGCCCGGCTGCTACATGTGTATGCTTGCCGGGCTGCATATTATAACTGCATTATGACATGCCACACAGAGCTGGCAATGTCAGAAGTCCACGGGTCTGCCGTGAACTTGAAAACTGCCTTTTTTCCGACTACTGGCTGGGAGCGTCTTTCCCGGCATTTCCGCGCCTTTTCCGTCTCCGCTTCCGTGCCGAAATTCGGCTCGTAATTTGATTGATTTGCCAATGCGCCGCGCCGTTGCAACTGCAACTGCAACATGCAATTGTAACGAGCCACTAATGCCTGCATTTAGCACACCGAAAATGGAGCAGAAGAATGCCAAAGAGCTGCCGAGAGTAAAAGTTCGGATAAACAATGACGGTTGACGCCCCCAATAAACAATAAATACGGATAGATAAGCCTGACTGTCTGAAGGTCTTCACAGGAAGGACACTATTTGCGTCTTATCTCAAATTTAATCGAATGAATTTCAATGTTGTTATTAACCCTCCAGTACAATTCGAAGAAACCCCGATGAATTCCTACCATACAAAACCAGATTGAAACCTTGGACTACTACATATGTATGCATATGAATAAACATCGCTTTCTATCTAGAGGCTGTCAATTGGCCAAAATCCGCAAATAAAGTTCTTTGTGAGTCAAAAATTGTGTCACCTTTTTGTGTGTTGGTCGCATAGCCAATTTTGTCGTTGTTTTCAAAGTTTTAGCATAAATTTGCTGGTTGGAACAACAAAAGGAAATGTCCGGGAACTGATTGACAGGTGACTTTTGGCTGTGTGGAAATCTGTCCTGTTTGCATTTACATGGAGAATAGATACTTGGCAACGAAGTCTGAGTATAAGCTAGCCCGGTAGTATTAATTCCATTATGAAAAAATGTATATATATTAACCAAGTTATTTCGGGAAACAGATTAAAGTCAAGACAGCTTTTATATTGGTTAATTTTCTTTTAAATACCCATAAATATTCAAGTTAAGCCGCTTAACCGAAACACTGGCAAAAAGCGGTCTCTGAATTAATGATGCTGTCCCAGGCCGGGACGCCGCCTGTGACCTTGTCTTTCCGGGCCGGCTCATCGGCTCAAGGACGAACAAATATCCTTCCTTGGCAGTCGTTGTGCAGCATTTTAATTAGTCCGCGGTCGAGTGACAGGACCCTAAATAATCACAGAAATGCAAAAACGTATTCTGTCGCAGTCAGAAGTGAGGCGATATACCTTTTAGCAGATGATAAATGACTTGGCCTTGGCCGTGCTAACTGGCTTCTATCTTCCACCCGGGCGGGGCGGGCAGCCAAACAAACTTAGTGCTCGGGAAATGTCAATTAGCAGTAATTACTGTGCCATGGCACGGCATAATAATAACCTACATCAACATCCACCTCGACATCAACATCAACAAAGCAGCTGACACCGCGTTTCCCCTGCCCCGAATCCCTATTCTCCTGGTAACTCAATCCGCGAGCACTGACAGTCGTCCTTGCCGCCTCGCTCTACCCTCCTCTAATTGCAATTTACACGCTCCGAGTGCAAAAATTAATTTAAAAAACCAACTTGCAGGACCTGGAATTGCTCATTTGCATGCCACGCCCGCTGCTCACGCACACTGAAGCACCGGCGACGACCGCATGTTGCATTTTAATTAAAAATCATTTCTTTCAGTCCCCACATGGAGAAGGACATCCTGCCAGATGTCTATGTCACTCCCACGTTGTCGGTGGGCATGTCAGGAATAGTCAATTACACGGCTGATGACAGGCGGTCACATGGTCGCATCTGTTTTACATTGATTGGTCTTGAAGTGGATTAAAGTGTAATGGCTAAGTAGGTCAGCAAGCCTAGCAGTCGGCTCAATTAATTGGAATATGGGTGAGAAAAGAATATTATAAATTATGAATTTATAGAAACACAACAAATTACAGAACGATCAGGGTATGATGACGTTACCAAGGACCTTGCCATATGCATGTCTGCTAGCGGCGAAAGAGATAGCTCTTTCTGGTTTAACAGAGCTCCAGACCTCAATTCGACTTTAAAAATTCGTATGGTGTTACACTTAAGGCTCGGATATTCTGGTTAATGGATTACATCCCTATAAAGCAGTGGTCCGCAACGCCCCATGTCGCAGGTCAGCTTATCTTTCTGCCGGTGCTCTGCCAGCTCATGTCAACGTTCGTGAGACAAAGGTCTTCGTGTACGTCTTGGGGAAATCAAAACACAGAAGTAGTGATGTCCCATTGTAACTTTGAAGCTAAATCTAGAGTTAAATAGCTATTTTTATAGTCAGTTATACTTTGCTAGCCATATTACAAAACATTTTAGCTATTTTATGTCTAATTTGAATATTTTATTATTTTAGCTTAAAGATCAGGAGCCTTATCGAAAGCTTATATTCTTATATTCGTCTAGACGTACGCGTTACTTATTTATGTGGTTACCAGCATTTGGAAATAGGCAATAAAGTATCTTTTCGATAATCGCTTAGCACTGTTTACGGCAATAATTTGCCTTTAATAACGAACCTAATTTATTGCAATTAATTTTTTTTATCAATTCATCTTAAAAAATTAATTCCCAGGCGATTATCACCAGCCGGATCTCGTTATAAGCCATAAAAATTGAAATTAAAGCTTTACTTATTGCGTATCCACAAGGCGCTGAGTTGGGAGGCGCAAACGGTGACATTGGAGTCACGAAAAGGAGGAGCCAAGGGGCCGAGGTTCAGGGTCCTTCGGTCGTGTTTCCCTCCCGGGCAGCATTAGGCTAAAATTTATGTGCTTGACACACACTCCCGCGTTGCCGGAGACTTGGCCGAGAATGAAGCAGCCTCGTCCTCATCGGGACAATATGCTGCATAGTTATGGGGCCGAGAGTGTGGCGTTCTGCTGGCTGTCTTTGGCACTTTGGCAGCTCTCATTTTATCGCTGTCGCCGTAAATTATGTGGCCGCCCATAATGCCAGAACAAGACCGAAACGGCCGACAGAAAATGCCACCTGCCAGGGGCCAATGCATTGCAATGTGGGGAATCATTCCAGCATGTGTGTGTGCGGAATGTGTCACTTGGCGTCAATTTAGATCCTACCGTCCTAGCTGCTCGTGGCACTGTCCTTTTTGCGAAATGAAGTCCTTGAATGTGTGTCACTTTAGGGACATGGTATTAGGTTTCATATTTGCAGACTAACTCAGCCTAGGAGCGGAGGTCAGCTGGCTAATTAGCTAATCAGATTGTAGAAGCGCTTCTTCTTCCGGTAATGTTTATGTTTTGACTCGCTCAATTTAATTTAAGGTCAATTTAAGGTAATTTAAAAAATCAAATTAGATGGAAATTAATGATATTTTAGTCAGAATTCCTAACCTCGAACAATCCCCATGCCCAAAATAGGTATTTATATAATTTGAGTCCGACTAATCCTATCTGGGCGAAATCTTAACCCCTCAGCATGGAAATTAAATTGCGTGCACGTAAATTTAATTACGTAAAACTTTTTGTACGATTTGTTTACTCGTTCAAAACAAACTTTAAAACTTGCCGCCGAGTTGTCAATGCGGTTCTCTGTCTTGGCCCTGGTCACTTGCAGGCACCAACTTTATCCTTTCTTTCCTTGGGCAACAAAAAATAACAGAAAACACTAAGTGCGCACTCCAAGCAGCAAAGAAAACTGAAAACAATTTTGCGGCTAATTAGTCGCAGAGCAAATAATTAATTAGCTTTGTGTAACAGTCTGGAAATGGTGAAAAGGATTTAAGATCTTTCCCGCTATCGGTTTGCGAGCGTAGTTTATAGATAGGCATGTATAATCATACAATTGATGGCGTGCCAGGAGCCCATTTGAATTTTGAAACCACAAATCAGTGCTTAAAAATGTCAGCCTGCTGAAATTTTGAACTTCTTTGGGCTTGCAATTAAGACAAATTAGTCGTTCGCCGGCTTACGGAAATGTCAAGCTCGATGGGTGCCTAAAAATTTTCCGGGGAGTTAGGCAAAGGAAACAAGTACAAGACCACCGACCTTCAGCGCTTGTATTCCTAAAGAAAAAACTTTGACAACTTTTGCTTTTGCATCGCGTGCCGCCTTCGTACTTTCCCGTGGATTTATTTTTACCATATTTGCGTTGCCTGCTGTCTAAACTTTGACATATGCAGGCGATTCGCAGGCCTCCATCGGCTACCCCCTTTGTGGAAAATCAACACCCGAAACACCTGATTTTTAGCCTCCTGCCAATCAATTAGATTTGTGCACAAAGTGCCGGCTAAAACAACAGGTTTTCCCCGGCCTGCAGGGTGTGTACACACATGCGGGTGCACTCTCCAGCTGCAACGCCTGCCAGGAGGACACACAACATTCAACGTTTAAATTGAAATTGATGGCCGAGCGCCGCTTGCGGTCCGTGGTTGTTGATTTCGATTGTGCCTGCGTCAGCCCGTTGTTTGCGTTTTTGCGGCATGTAAAGCACACGGGACAGGAAATTAAATAGTGAATTATATTGCCCAGAAGGCAGTTGGGGAAGTGCACACACTTAAAGCCAGCTTTTAGCGAGGCTGTCGATGCAGCAAGTTTCCACTGTTGCTTTTGTCCCCACACCTTCTAATAAATTAATTTCAAACAATCATAAAAAGAATTATGGAACGCACTCAAGAGCATTTATGACGCAGCCAGGATTTATGGCCTTATAGAATCGAAAACCGAAGCCGCACTCGCACACAGAACAATAAAAGTTAACCAGCAGAAAAGGCTCACATGTCTGTCGGTTTTCGTGGGGGAAATATCGCAATGCGTGCTAGGTACTTGGAGCATGGAAATTAATAACAGCCGAAATTTTATGGTCACCGAGCACGCAACGAAAGTTAGCTGGAAATAATTGGCAGAATGTTAATAGAAATGCGAGTTATACGCGCTTTTAATTGAAGACGGTAACAGCCAACGCCACTCGTCCCGTGCCTGGCAAGCAAAACCCAAATAAAATGCGACTGCATTGACGTCAGAAGGGGTGCCTATGCTGTGGGAACCCATCACGTTACATACCTCATCAGCTCAAAGGTGATGCACAAATGCTTCCGGAAATAGGTGTAGTCGAGCATGTGTATGACATTGTGAGATCCATCCGCATCCTTTTCCCGCAGCTCGTCGAGAATGTTGAGCTCGACGACGGCCTGGTTGAGGAAGCGCTTCTTATTCCTTATGATCTTGATGGCCACGTGGCTGTTGGTCTTGTGATCCAGGGCCCTGATAACCTGGCCGAAGCTGCCCTTGCCAATCACCTCCAGGATCTCGTAGCGAAAGGCTATGTGATCGTGCTCGATCTGCAAAGGAGCGCACTTAGACACGTTTCCCAAAATAAATATAACATTCCACTTACGATCTTGTAGTTGCCATTATCATCGTCATAGCCCAGATTGGTGGTGTTGGCTGTGGGGGCGGGCTTGTTGTAGTTCTTGCTGGCGTGCTGTCCGAAGTACCAGACCTCCTTGTACACCTTCAGCTCCTCGAACTCCAGATCGGTTAGGTAGTTCCGGAACTTTTTCACCAGCTCTGCAATGCAGTTTTTAAATGTTTCATTTTAAGTAAGCTTATAATTCCTAAAGGGTGAGTTGATGCTTTAATCAACAGAATTTTCATGCATACTTCTCGCAGCTAAATAAAAGTGTTGCTTTCCCTCACTTTGTACGTGAGAGGGGATAATCGAGAATTTTCTCATGTGGCAACTGCCACTCTAAAAACCGCCTGACCCTGACCTCAATGCCATTTATTTTTCCCCCAGAATGTATACAAAAAATTAATTAGAGAGCAGAGGAATGATGGAGTGCGGTGGCTACCAAATGCCTGAAGGGCTTGCTCTACTAATTGGTATTGGGCTGCAGCGAGGCAAACAGCAAAATCACAAAGCCTGGCCAGGCCCCAATTTAGCAGCTTCTACAAGGGATGTAGAGGGAATACAAGGGATGGATCGAGAGAAAAAGTCCGAAATTATATAACGAACAAAATATCGCGCAAATATCATATTTTTTATATGATAATATTAATATTGTTAGGTTTGATGTATGGAAATTCGATATATTCTAAAATATCGCAATTAACGTTAATATATAGATATTACCAATAAGCTCCAACAAATATCCTATTTTATCTAATTTTCGCACAGTGCTATATATCAGCACGTTAAAATGTCGATATATTTATCGGACTTCGTCGAAAATATCAAAATTATGTGTCATCTCTAGCTCCTATTGTGCAATCTGTTGATGCATTCAAAGCGAAATAAAAACAGGACTAATCAAAAGCTGTTCTCAAATTATAAACAAAACAAGTCTTAAAAATCTTAACTTTTATATTATATTTTATATCTTAATATTTATATATTCTGATAAACGATTTAAAAATTTAACTTAAATTCCCCCCTCTTACCGGATGGCGTCATGGGGGTGTTGCACTTGAGCTCGGCGCTTCCAGTGCTGCTGGCCGAGTTGCCCGAGCTGCCGCTGCCGCTGCTGCTGTTGGACTTCGTGGAGGAGCCGCGCTCATTGCCGCCGTTGCTGCTGTTGGTAGTCGACGAGGACACTGGCGACCCAATGTTGTTGCCATTGCCGCTGCCGTTTCCGTTGCTGTTGCCAATACCATTGCCATTGGGCGCTGCGGTGGCGGTGGTCTCGCCCGCTGTCACATGGTTGTTTTGTGCGTCCAGGCGCCGCGACCCATTGCAAAGTTGCGGCAGGTCCAGACGGGAGCCCGTCAAGCGAACATCCCGGCGCAGCTTCTCGTTGTCCAGTTGGATCTGCAAACAGAAGAAACACATGAGAACGACACGAAAGTAAGGGGCTTCTTCTGCGGAGAATAGCATACTCCCGGGCAGCTAGCGAGGTCCGACTGCAGCAATTTGTTGGAGCCAGTTTGGCAGCACAGAACGAAGCATACTTTCTGGCTAAGGTTGCAATGCTCTGCAGTCGTTTTCCATTGCATTGTGGGAAATGGGTTCATATTTCCTTTATATTAATTTTTTATTTCATTTAAATATTCTGCTCGACTTTAAAAATATATTATATTGACAGGTAAGACTGAATCGTAGAAGTATAATGTAAAGTACAAAACAAAAACATTTAAAATTAACTAAGCTTCGGAAAGCCGAAGATTATATATGAAGAATATATATCGATTTTCATATTATTTTCCGTTTGTTTTTCGGAGCGAAAATTTGATATAGTCGTCTGACTTTTAAAAAATTAAAATTGTACATTTCAAATTATGCAAAATAGAAACACATCGGAGTAAATGCATTTTCCTTATATAGATATAGGACAAATCCGACCGGTGCCGACATAAATACTACCTAACAAAAGAACAGACGGCCATGGCTAGATCATCTCGCCTATTGAAGCAGATCAATGCTTATATCACAAGTTATTTAGGAAGATAATAAAATGGATCCATTTATATGTAGCACAAAAATTCCACAAAATTGTTATTTTTAAGATAAAGTTAAAAAATTAATTTAGGAAATGTTTTCTCAACTTAAATCTTTAGCTAAAAAATTACTGAATATTTCGTGTAATACTTTCGTAAAATACCTACTTACATAGCGTATGTAACAGGATGCTGAAGGAAATACAAAGGCAAGAGATCTAATATTACCAGTTCAGTTACAATTTTCAATACCTCCCCGTAATAATCGAACATCGAACTTACCGGCATTTCGCATCGATCCAACATTGTGTACCGCCTTGGCTGTGTTGTCGATTTTATCCAAAACAAGGAACGTATCCACAAGGAAGTGAAGCCCGGTGCCTATGTGTTGTCACCCTGAGCCCGGCGCTTAACTGGTTGAGTTGTATCTCCTCTTCCGGCGAAATATTATTGATAAGTTTCGGGGTAATATGTCTGTGGGGCGCACATTTGCATTTGTTTTCGTTGTTGGGGCCAACTGCAAAGAGGTAAAGGTAAAAGTCCATGAACAAAAATACAATAATAAGACAGAACGCGGGCGAGCGGAAGTCTTTAAACCATTGACTTTTAACCCTTTTTTCCGGTAACTAACGTCACCAAAAAAGAAGTCAACTAAATATAATAAAAATAAATAATAAAGAACCAGCGGGCAATGCGCATTCCAAGTGCACATCGTAAATAAAACGCTAAATGGTAAACAGAAACTCCCCCCGATATCAATGACATGTCAGAGCACAGCCCATAACTATAACTAACACAAAAAGCCGGCAACAAGAACCCTCAGTTAGCCGCTAGCAGTTAGCAGTTTTCATTGTCAAGGCGGGCGACGACAAGCGGCCTCATCAAAAGGCCCGAAAACTTTATTCATATTTTCTCCGCAAGGGTCGTAAAGAGCGGAACCAGTCGTAGCAGACCCCCAGAAACCCTACCCCAGATTGAAACCTGGCCCACTCCACAGTTCCCATTCCCCCAATTGCAGCGGACGGGACGGCTTGGCTGACAGGCATAAAAACTTGGAAACCAAAGTCATGGCCAATTATTAGCCTTTTTCTCTTTCGTTGTGTTTGGTTCGTTGTGCATTTGACAGTTGGGCGATTGGGAGGGGAAACCGAACTCGAACTCGCACTCAATATGCATAATAATCCTAACCCTTTTCGGCGGACTAAAGCCACCCTTTTCGGAGGGTAAGTGCAGCGGGAAGTTAAGTTTGTTCGGTAAGTTTCTCTATGAATAGAGCCATAATGAAAACAGTTATTCGGAAGTGCACTGCAGTGAAAGTATATGCATAGGTTGGAGATTTCCATAGAATTTTGTGAGTAAAATATAATATTATTAAATTAACATCCTTCCAAAAATGTCCATCATCTATACTACTATAAAATATGATATTTTTGTGGAATGTTCAAGCTTGTGGAATGTTCAAGTACTTCCAAAAACTTGGAACGATGTTACTAAGCTTGAATTTGTCACATATACCGCTCTAATATTGGTAAAGTTTACTAATTTGGTTTAAAAATATTTTTCTTGTATACAATTAAGGACTATCGATCTACCTATGTATTCTCAAAAAATTCAAATTGGTTCTCTATTTATATTCTTATATGAAGAAAATATATTTTTTATATTTAGAATTACAAATTTTAATTTATCAAAAACTTGGTTCAGTGTAGAGCTTAAAACACTTCCCGTACTTTCTTGTAGAGTTCCTATTTTACCCAAGCGTTTTCTCCCCAAATATTATTTTCCTTTTAGCCGTCTATCTTCGGTTGCTTGGCGGTTGGCATGCTCAGTTAAATTTATTGGCTTTAAAAACTCTTCTGTCATAAAATGATAATTTACAGCATTCGGTTTTTTCATCAAACTGACAGTTTCTGTGTAGAGTCTGGCAGCTGGAGTTGGGGTCGAGGCTTTTCCCGAGCCTTCCTATATTTCACGAGGTATTTCGGCATTGTCCGCCGGTTAAGTCGTTAGCTCTACTTGTTTTCCTTCCCTACTTGTTGGTTTCTGACGGCTAGCAGCAACAACAGCTTATAGAGTCATTCGGGTTGTCTGTCATTAAATGCAATTTTTGGTTGCCATTTTCCGTCCATTTCGGTTTCGCAATTCGCGAAGAAAGCGAAGAGCTCTTTAAAGACCAAAAGTCAGGCCGGGTTTCGCATTGTGCCTGGGTGTAGCTTGATAAGCGAAAGTTTTTTGAACCCACCTCGAACCTAAGCTCTTGCAAGGTTGGACAATTATGACCGCACTTAGAGCATTGAAAAGGTGTCACTGCTGACGGTCACAAGTCCGCATTGTTCCCAGATTCAAATGACAAATCAATTGAGACCGCACGGACAGACGACTGCTGTCAATTGTAAGTAATTCCAACAATTACACGCCTCGACAACCGAACCATTTATCGACACTTTATGACGCCGTTTTTATCGTTGAGATTTCGCATTGATTTCAACTGAGGAAACGTCAAGATCATTGGGGATCGTTTGTCATTGCTATGACACCCACCCAATGTCTGATGTCTGCAATTTCTATTAATGACACTGAATTCAAATGTCAGACTCAATGCTGTGTTTTTGGCTCAAGTTTGCGAAGATGTCTTTGGACAAGCTCCGTTTTGGCTGATTTGGCATTGAAGCTATCGAGCTTTGAGCAATGATTCCACGAGCTGTGGGCAAGTCAAATCCAGGTTTGAATTGAGAGACCTCCAAACGACAGATCGATATCAAAGCGGTCAATTCAAAGCTAAACAGCTCTGATTTATTCCAAATATCCCTCTGTCTTTTGCTTCAATTGCGGAGCTATGTTTGGAGACGATGTGAAAGGTAACTTTAACTTACTCAGCGTCATTTAATTTCCCCCGATTGCATAATCCGCTTAAAGTCGCTTTAACTAATTTCACCCTTGACGCCGCTGCTGCTCCGCTGACCCAGAGCATTAAGACACAATATTAAGCCATTCATTTGAAATTTCTACGCCAAGTTTCGGCGGGTACCATCAAACCGAAAAGCAAGGAGAAAATTGGCCACTCAAAGTAATTGAGTTGCACCAAGCTAAAATTTTGTTGCTTGTCTCCGAAATTAACAATCTCGAAGCAGCAGCAGTGGTGGTGGCAATAAAAATGTCAAGAAATTTATGGGAATGATTTGTCAATTTATTACACAGCCTCTTTTTGTTGTGACAGGAGCGGGAAAATCTTTTCAATCTGAAAAGGTATCCCTAATTGTGGATGCACTAATCAAGTTCACTTTGCTTTTTGACAAACGAACTTCCCATTCCCAGACCGCTGGGGTTATAATTTTATAGATTTTGTTGTTTGTCTTTAATAAATGTCAATTGCTCACCGAGGCGGTGAATTTGCTTGTGCTTCTCTTTTCGTCAGCGATGCAAACATTGAAGTGGAGAAAAATAAATAAAGACAAAACAGCAAAACGTGACATTTGGTTGTTGACTTTTGACACTTGCAATAATTTTGGGCAGACTCGAATCGAGATTTATATGCAAACCGTTGAATCGACATATCTTCATGTAAAGTGAGTGCTTCTTTTTTATTCGTTTTTTGTTTAATTTCGGCAGGAACAAGCTTTGATAGTGAGTGCAAAATGTCAAGCCTTCTTCGGGGAGTCTTGCCATTTGTAAGCCTCGTCTTCGGCCTTTCCCCGATTGGAATTTCGCTCTAGCGAGTCTCATCCTTTGAATTTCGATGGCCTCAGCGTGTCAATAAGCTGCCAGAAATTGTGCTGGGCACTCGGCTCATTGTCTGCTTTGATTTATTGAAATGTTTTCTTTTGATTTCTTGACGCCCCAAGTGCGGCCTGCCAAAGTCCGTGTCCATGTGCATATAAAACAGAAATTTTACAATACTTTTTGTACGAAATATCTCTCGTCTGCGAACGCAACACGTCCGCTGTCCGCAATGAGAATTGAAGAGACATCAAGTCTAAGGTTTTTATTTTATAGACTTACATGAATGAAATTGAAAACGACTCGTATCCATTGTTCCAATGGATTTTATTGATTCGTTTGTCTGTGGCCCAAAAATGCCAAACAATTTTTGACACTTTGAAGTTTTGGGGGTAAAAAACACATCAAAAAGCTTTGATCTTTTGGGTTATCCATGCGATGCGATGGGAATTCGAATTATGAATATTAAAATAAACAATAGGTTCGACGGAAGGCTTCTAATAAGAACTGATGATGAGGCATGCTGGATATCTAATTTTTTGTTTGAAATTATAGTTTATTTTGGTCTAAACTGAATTGTATTTCATTTTTTTAGTTTATTATTGGTTATTAAACTTTAATTTTTATTCACATTTACTTATAAAACAATATATCTGTAGTAATTAAAATTCAATTTACAATGATAAATATTTCTACCGGTAAGTTACTCATGTCCCTTTTAAATCGCAAAATTGTCCAAAAATGTTGTTAAGGTTAAGGATAAACTTGCATGTTCAGCTAAAATTTTTCTAAGAAATTGCAAAGGCATACAAACATCGAATTTGTAGGATTTTTTTTGGCACACGTGACCCAAATGGGCTTTACTCCATTTAATTATACGGAACACCGAGAAACGAGCAAATAAAGCATCATTTGTCAACCGGCGAAAATTCGGCTAACTATTACCTCGCGTGGCCCAGAAAAGTGCCAGCCCACGAAAATAGAAAATAAATAAATTCAAAATGAGCGCCGGCCCAGCCAGGCGACATGCTACAGGCATTTTGCTCATTTAATTTCGCGCAGACATGAAACATAAGTGAAATTCATTTAGTTTTCATTATTACGATTATTTTTGTATGCCGAAAGCAGGCCACCAATTGCATGCCACCTAATTCGGTTAGGGCCCGGCCTGCTTTACCGGGCGGCATTAACCAGGCGACTATCCGCAGTCTGGGCACCTAAAATGTGACCTCATAAACCATTGACCCACTAACCCCGGCCCTAAGTAATGACCCGGGCGCGAAATGTCAGCGGATCCCATATAGATTCCAGCCAAAGGGTGTCCGAGTGGGAGCGGAAGTGCTCGGGTCACCGGAGGGGAACCACTCCGTGGTCAGTGGTGGTGAGCGGCAGGCCACAGTTGGCCCAGGTCGGTGGATTTCAATTGAACGAGTTATTGTGGAACAACGTAGTAATTTATTAATTAAAATATATGCTTAATATAAAAGGAATGGTCAGAATGAAGGCGTGGGAAAAATATGGGGAATTTTGGTTGCTTACTTGTGCAAGTACTTCTTCAAGTATAATTATAATATTTTCAAATCTTGAAATAAACGAATTACATTTATACAAAATATATTTACTTTATACGGAATTTAACTGTACAATATCGTAGTTAAACCGCACAAATGGTCTCAGTTTTCAACCCATAGAAAAACCTGAGCGGCATTAAAAAAAAGAATGCAGCAACAGATGTCGTGGCGAGGTGTGCGCCTGACATATAAACCCTAATACCGCCACACCGACCCCCAACAGTGCTGGGACAACGCTGCGTATGTGTAATGGAATGGTCAATGCTCTGTTTAGATTGGAAAAGCTCTCCAGCCGTAACCCCCAAGTCGATGGGTAGGAAACCAGATAGGAAAAACAATAACCATTTTAATAACTTCCGTTCTAGAAACACTTTTCACTGGCCATCGACTACACAAAGACAATGGGCGAAATGGGGGGTTTTGGGCCAAAACAAGTGCAGGCAGATGACCAACGGACTCCAAAGGCCATGTCCGGTATCCAGCGGGGAGCATTATGCTTTATTGGACCCAATTGTGGCACCAGCAAAGGGGCTGCAATCGTGAAATCGCTAAAAGTGACAACTGCCCGCTTCGAGTGGAACGGAGTGGAGTGAAGTTGTCGCTTTTGTTGTCGGAAAATGACAATTACCCGTGTGCTTTTCCCTCCTCTACCGGCCCGCTCATTTGACAGTTGACTGCATTTCTCTTTGCCAGCAAACACAAACATCGAAAGCCAAATGCAAATGGGAATGAAAACAGTGGAAATAGTGGAAACAAATGAAAACGCAAATGAAACGAGCGCACAAACATAGAGGCATTTGATGTTGATTTTCGTAGCTCGTCGCGGAAGTCTTCGAATGCGATTCCAGATTGAGTAATAAACATCCAAGTATCTGTGCATCTGTGTATAACAGCTGCAGGCGCATTGCAGATTTTGGTTAATGGGTCTGTCGACGTCGGATGGATAATGCAGGAAGCGAAATAAAACTGTTACACTCTGAATTGAAATTAGCCACGGGGGGCTTTTCCTTTTCAAATAGAGTTAACAATGATGGCCGAATCAAGACCGGAGGAGGGAATAGGGTGGTCATATTCCCGGCTTTGATTGTTAAATAAACATATTTTTAGGCCGCGCTTTAAGCCACATCACGAATTAATGATGCTCGATCTCCTTTTTCAGGAGTATTCAAATTTTAAACCGATTTCCGAACTTCTATAAATATTTGCCACTTAATCAACCCATTTTATTGCCCCCTTTATTTGTGGCGTAGCCCATAATTACTTGCGACAATTTGCCACACATATGCTGGGCATAAATTTACGACACCCAAAAAAGAATCTTTGCCACTTATTCAATTCTCGGTTAATGGTCTGCCCAACCTTGGTGCTCATTAACCCCCCAGACCGCCTCAAGTTCAATCACAAAAGCCCCAGGGCAGGCCAAAATACAAAAACAAAACCAAAAAACATATCAACTAATCAAAATGTCACACTTTCCACGCAGAAAACGGAGAAAAAATCTGCTGACAGCTGACAAAACCGAATCGAAACCAAAACCAAAACCAAAGCCGAGTGACGAGAGCCGAGAGCCACTCACTACGAACTATGGGTGTGTGTTAGCTTTTGGGGGCGGCAAACAGGCGTTGGCACTTTACAATGGGCCAAGGAACGAGTCGAGCAATAGCCACTCAGCCACCGAGCTCGGATTACAGCAGACGGAGCAGGCGGAGGAGAGCAGAGCAACGCTGAGCGACGTTGACGACTCGCGACAATTGCCTTAACTTTGGCGTTAATGAACATGAGCACACTTTGCCAAAGCGAGATGAGGCGAGGCGAGACTTTTCCGTGGCTCTTCCCCCTTTTTCCCCATGACCAGCCATCGCACTTCAAGCCCGATTCCAAGACAGCGTAATGAATTGATGTGGCTACTGCCATGGCGATGATTATGATGAGATCGAGATGGCAACGACGATGGCGATGGCGATGAAGGAAGCACTACTCGACCATAAATTGTGAAAGAAGCGAACAAAAAGCATTTTAACATTTAATAATATGAAAATAATTGAAGCAATTATGAAAAGCGACACACAAGCCAGCACTTGAGTGCCAGAGAGCCAAGGCACGATCAACACAATTAACCATATTATAGTTTCTTCATGACCGTGGCTTCGCTTGTGCGACAGTTGTTATATAAAGTCGAGAGAGAGAGAGATCTGTAACTTTTCCAACTGGGCAGATGGCATCTTATAGATACTAAACGAATTATAATAGCTATTACAGCCTAGAGCCAATCACTTATGTTTTTCCTGTTGGTAACAACTTACCAAACCTTCTCAGTGATTTTATTCTATATCACTCTATGAATACTCTATATACATCTTGTCTAACTATACAATTTTGTTTTATTCATCCTACTTTCCACCATTTGGTAAATGATAGTGTTTCATCGACTGGCTTTTGTGATCGATTTGTTTTACAGCTCGACTTACTAGCTTATAAAGTAGATAGCTCGTTCTTTTAGTTCAACTTGGAAGAAAAAGCGAATAGCTAAACAAAACGAGAAAAGAAAAAGCAAACCACAGACAGAAACAATTGACATTTGATTGACTGACAGTTGTTTGTCAGTTTTTTGACAATTAGGCGTCAAAGTGAAATTGCTTTCGATTTCATATGAGACCGAGACCCGACCCCCATCTACCCGCTGATGGAGGGAGCCTTGAAAACTGATTGGTAAATAGTGGGACTAGCCCCGATTGCCATGAAACTATTTTTAACACAAAACGGTTCCGTTTGCTATTTTTGCTAGCCCAACGTCAGGCCAAAGAGAAATAGAAATTCGTCAGAAGGCGAAATTTCTGCTAAATTGGGTTACAATTCTCCCACTTGACATGTGAAATAAAAGAGGAAAAAATGGTTTAGTCTTGAATATAACACTAATTAGGGGGTTGCGCAAAGTCTTCTAATAAAATTATCAAGTGGTCGGCGATCTTCCAACAGCCCAAGATCATGATTGCCCCCATCGTCATCGCCCATGATGTATGGGAATGGATTCTTTCTCGAGAGCTCAGCGGGAAGTGAGACAGCAGAGTTCCCTGAGCCCAGCTTTTGTGTGTTATGTAGATAGCTGTAGCATTGAACCAGTTTTTGCGTTTGCCAACAGCAGATAAACACATCAATTGGCCAAGTTTTATGGCATTTATTTGGTCTTCCTATTTTTATTGCTAATTTTCACAGCTTGCGCTTTGCTTTATTACATTTTCGAGAAAAAAGACAAATATTTGTCCGATGACAGACAATATCTTACGAGTGCGGCTTTGTTTATAATACCAAATTCAGAAGTTCACTGAACTCGACCGCTCGCCGTGAGGAAATGTAAAGGAATACTTATCGCTGACATCTGCTCCGGATACAGATACCCAGTTTCTACATCTTGGACACATCTGAGAGCATCGGCAAATAGATGAGGCTTATCAAGTTCGGCGGAAAATGCATCGATTACGTGCCGAGAATATCCATAGAAGCCACAAATGGCACAGCTTCAGGTCTAAGCCCATTTACTGCACACCGAGAGGGCCTAAAGTGGTTGGGTGGGTGGCAACACATCTTCTCGAGTGCTGCAGCTGAGCCAAGTCCCACACGAAAAACTATTTGGGAGTGACTTTTATAACACCCCCAAATATTCAGGGCCAAAATAAAAATGCTTTTAGGAGGCTTCTTCTATTGTTTGAGATCAGTTTTCTTTCGTTATTTTTGTGTGCACCCGGGCAGCCATTAAAATTCGCCTTTATGTCGCGATTTTACGGCTACATTTTATTTAAATCTGGACCATTTCGAGAGCTTTCGTTGAGACTGGGCAAGGTTTTCATGCAGCGGCGAGAGAACAAGCGAACTTATTTGTTTACCTGTCGTGTGCGAGAGGAGAATCATTAAAAACTTGACCCAGTTTCTGGTGAGTCAAGCCCGTGCCGATTTCTTGAACTTTGCTATTGGGCATTGCATAACTCGCACCTGGCTTGCACCGAGCAGGCAATGACGGTGACGATAACGATTGCCATTCCGATTCCGATGACCAACCTCCGACTCCAGCCTTAATCTCCCGCCGTTGAACGGCAACTGTTGGCTGGCCTGCCTTTGTTTCTTATTTGTTTGGCAGCCAAGGCTGTAACAAATCCATTCACTCGCTGCCTTTGCAGTTCCAGTTGCAGTTCGGTTTTTAGTTTCTCCTTCATCTTACATCTCTCGAACAATGAAAAATTGGCAATCGTCATGAAGCCGAAAGACTGGCAAAGCTGGCAAACCGAAAACCGAAAACTGAAAACCCGCGAAGCGCAAAGCAATTAGACATGCAATTCTTGAAAGTACAAGTAATGTCAAAGTTGTAATTAAAACACGTCCGCCGAGTTGCTCATATTTTGAACGAGGTGAGGCAACCTCCACGAGAGAATCCTAAACGATTTTCAGTCAATAGTTGAGTTACAAAACTCCAGAAGACTCTGGCTCTCAACTCCGTTATACAACAGCTTCCAGAGTGACATATTATGCATGCAAACTACTCGTATTCATTCCGTTTAGGGTAAAGTCACCCCATATATCATTTTAAGCGTCGGGCCACTCAACAGCTGCAGCATCATCAGAAACCACAGCAGCGCGCCGACAAAGTAAGCTCTCACACAAAGATATATGGGAAAACTCGTAAATAAGAAATGTCACAAAAAATTTCCATATGAAAGGCTTTCTTTGGTGATGAGGAAAAAATAAGAGAAAAGTAAAGGAGAGCAGGCAAAAGTTACGAGCATTCAAAAGACTAAAAGTCAAGGTCTGTCAACTCTATCCCAAATGGAACACTTAAAGCGGAATAAATAAATTATGAAGCAATTGAATGGAAAAGCCGAACGAAAATGGAAAGTAAATGAAAACGAATTTCCACAATCAACCCAACGGAAAGTGCAAGTTAAAGGTCTCAATATTGCTTAATGAGCGTTAAAATCGACTGAACATTTTGTACGTGAAAATCTATTATGATGAGATGTCAATAAGATGGGGCAACAGCCGCGGAGAAACCTTTTCCAAGTGCTTAAGTCAGACAAAGTTGTACTAATTGTACTTGAGGAGTCCGGCTAAGGTCCCTAACAAGTTGCAGATCCAACTCCTACTGCCCGAAACTCGCTAAACTGGCTTTCGTGGCTCTTTCGCTGCCTCTTTCACATGCTGCCTGCACCGCACTGGCACTCTTCGATTGCAGGTTTTTGAAGATCATGGTCCAGCGAGCTAACAACTTGTTGTTTCTGCCATAGCTGTTGTTGTTGTTGTTGTCGCCAAACGCATGACTCGTTGCTGGTGTTGTTTGTGTTGGTGTTGGCGATGCACTTAAGTGGCTAAAGATTTTTAAGGTTAATGCACTTGAGTTCGTTGTCGCTTCTTTGCTGACCAAACTCGGTTGCCTTTGGCAGCGATGTTGCTCAAGTTGCTGCTGCAGCCGACTCCTATCGTGATCTTGTCGCAATTTACATTTTCATGCACCAATAAATGCGTAAATAATAATTACCCGTTAGGACCATGCACATAAATTGCCGCCAATTTGCCTGCCGATTTTCTCCGGCATCTCTTAGTCTGCGAGAGATTTGTTTTTGACAAATATTACGCATACGCAACGCTGCACGATGCGACATGTGCAGCATGCAATTCGGCACTTTCACTGGCTCACATCGAGCGATTAATTAAGGAGACATATTATTTAACTGACTAATTCGTTATGGCTTCGGGCATAAGACGTAAAGACGGGAGAAATGTTGTTAAGCCGAGTTTATTGACTTGAATTTCCATTAATTTTGCATCAATTTAGGTTGGTTATTCATAAGATAAGCTAGCTAAAGGCTACCGAACGCGAATATATATGAATAAAAAATTATTTTTTATTTTCGTTCGGCCCAAATGGGTCAGTGCTGTCAGCCTTTATTTGATTTGGGTCAAGTGTGCCCGCAGAATACTAAGCCAAACCGAAAAAGAAGCAACGAAAAATGATAATAATAATTATTATTACCATTCGCATGGCAATAAAAACCAAAACACAAGCGATGGTAGAAACTCGGACCGAGAGAGGAAGTTGTTAATTAATCCCAAAGACCAGAGAGCTGGAAAAACTTCTGGGGAGATCCGTTGCTCGGCTCGGCAGTCTGGTTTTTTTTTTTTAATTAAAAACTGGAAGCGGTTGGTTCTACGGTTTTATGTGTGGCCACAATTCTTTTTTATGCACAGGTAATTTGGTTACATTTGAGCTACTTTGCCGGGGGTCATCTTGTGCCTTAGTGTTGCTGTTTTGTAAAGAAATAATGGAACACAATTTAAGGCTATTTTTTGAGGCAAACAAAAAATCTAAAGTTCCAAAGAAACGATGACAGCTTAAGAAGAAGTTTTTCCATGTTCCTTAGTCAATATCGCTACTTACTCCCTTTTCTCATTCAGTTAACAGAATTTGTTTCATGACTTGCTTACCTGAAATGATAAGAACGAAAAAATTTGATGAGTAAAGCTATTAAATAAAAGAAAACAATTTTATATATATGATTTATAAAGTGCTAAAATCGGAAAGTTTAAACCTGTCTGCTGAGATAGCGCCACTTTTTAAAAACCACAAATTTTGTTGTGCTTTTCGAGTTCCGTTCTATTGATAAACCTGATCGGAGACAGACTTCCGCCCATTTTCAGGTCGGTGGCATTTTTTCTTCTTCTTGGAATCATCCCCTGCTTGTCTGGCCGCATAACTCAAACCTTCGGCAAACATCCGAGGAGCTAACCAGAGCGTGCTGCCGGCATTTTAAGGGCAGCCAGGGTCGCATTGGCTATTTATAAGAACCTGTGCGTATTTCTTTTCTTCTTTGTTTTTATTTTTTTGTCTTAAGTTGTATATTTGTGCTCTGCAGTACATTTGGTATGTTTTTTGGTCACTTGCAAAAGAAACGCGCCGACAGCTGTCAGTGTCTGTATCGCGTCGTCGAAAGTATCTCAAAGATACAAGCTAACGCTGAGAGATTCGCACTAAAGCGCTGATGAATTGATTTCCCTACAACATGCAACGTATCCGCCTGATTCCATTTCACTTTCCAGTGATTGCGACAAATGTTTTCACTTTTCATTTCCAGACAAACGAGCCACGCATTTGACAGCCACGCCCATTTCCTTGGCACTGCGACTGCCTGCCTGATTGATTGATGCATTGGTGCGAGTTAATCAATTAAATATGGACTGCCATTGTCAATCAGCTGAGCTTACATCACTGTGTCGGGCAGGCGGCAGGCGGTGTCGCATTAATTGCCAAGACGAGCCGTGGCTCTAATCAAGCTGCAGCTGCCGTCGAGCCAAGTCAACGAACCAGGCCTGCTCAACCCAATTTCCTATCCGCTGCCTGCAGTTTCGTTTTTCTGTTGTTGTCATAATAACAAAAGCAGCTCTTTTAATATATAACAGACGCGATAGAGTTGAAAAACAAAACAAGAGTTGAAAAAAATTGAAAGAGTGGAAGCATTTGATTTAACAACTGCCTGCAGCCACAACCATGGCCAATCAATTTTTATGATTTTTTCTCTTTTTGTTGCTGCTGTTGTTGCTGTTGTTGACCATTGACCAGCTCCACGACATCGTCGGCTTGGAGCCGCTGCCTAATCACAGTGGAGCAGAGCCAAAGCCACCGCTCCAAGAGCAAGACCAAGACCAAGACGAAGTCCCAGTTGCACAAGGAGTTCGCCTTATTGCGCCAGCAGCGGTCTATCTGTTTCTTTCTGCTGGCAATTTCTAAATCGCCACTAAGTCCCCACTTTTCCGCGAATGCACTCTATCTATCTACAATCTATCTATTGGTTCGACTCACTGCCTCTGACCTACGCCACGTTGTGCTCTGCGACTGATTATACTCTTAAAACTTTCCTATTTCCAATCCAGACATGCATAATTCGGCGGAGGCAAAGGTCTGGTTGGTCTATAAGTAATTTCTGTATGTATGTAGGACACTGCTGAATACAGCGGGGTAATACATATTTCATTATTTATACAAGCAGATAGACGCAAATATAGATCCAGAACAGAAAAGTAGGGAAATTAGATTAATTGTACAGAGTAGCAGTATAGGAATATGCATAAATATTCCCTAATTTATGCGATTTAAACTTCTCTCTTCTCTTATCTTAGAATATTTTCTTTAATTCCGATGAACATTTTCCCATCCCAATTGCATAGCTTTGGAAACCACCAGCAATTAGCCCACTTAGCCACCGCCAACCTGTTAACCACAAGCAAATATTTCTCAATAATCACAATAAATTTCTGAAGCGCAATGAGAATCTGCCAGCAAGGAGCTGGGCATCTGCATTGACTAAGAACCGAGGCATTTAAATGGGAATTATTAGAAACAAAAAAGCGGCAGACTGGATTCCGGAGCAGTCGGTACGGGGTGGCGCTGACGGACTTGGGGTTACCTGATGTCTAAGTAAATAAACACGAAGCAGCAGGGAGGAGTTTCGGTTCGGATCGTGCCGATTGGATTGGCCTCCAAAAGATCGACGATCTAATCCACATTGAGCGAGCCAGACGCCATCTAGACCGACCCAGTGACCAAGTTGCGCTGGTCTGGAGCGGATGGGATGGGGCTGAAAACGAGGTGGAGAAAGGAATTCGCATTTCCCGCAGTGGAAGGAATTTATGAGAATTTTCGTTTGTGCCCGAACACGTAACACGGCCATAATAAACGATCACCGTTCCACAACAGAGGGGGGTACTCTTGAGGGGGAGATTCAAGCCAGAACGAACGATTAATGGGAACAGTGGTCAGGGTGCCAAGTGTGTGTGTGTTTGGTGTGTGGTGTATGGCGCCGCCCGCTGTCGACAAAATTGTCATTGCATTGAAAATGAAAAGCGCGAACGAGTTTCGAGATTTTCCACACAGTTTTCTGCAGGCGCCGGTTTTTGCTTTCCTATTTTCGCAGTGAAATCGATACCGATGCGCCATCGATGTGTGTGCGCGTTTTATAATTTTCCCAGTGAAATTTTCTGACTGGAAAGATGCATCTTGGAACTCTGCTTTTTGTTGTCTGCTTTTGTTTATGTTCGTTAATTAGCGCTTCTTCTGCCCGTTTGAACTGCTTTCCAATTGAATTTTATTTTTTCATCAAACGAAACAATTTTCACGCGCCAATTCCTGGCATTGTTTTATTTGGCCTGCCTTGTTTGAATCGGCACGTAAGTAAAAAAGGCTTTTATTTTTAGAAATAAAATGCGAACAGAAATGCTGCAGACTCGGGGGGAGTCTGCTGATTGCAAAAACTAAAGTAGGCGATGTTAGTTAAATTATAAATGTTATAGAAAAATGTATAAATAATAAATGACTACAATTAAGGTTAGGGTATCGCAAATATAAATGAGTCCCTAAAATATTCAGCTTAATCTAAATTAAGTAAAAATAACAGGAAGCTGAACAACCAGTCTGTTTTCCAGAATTTTCCCTGCAGGAAATTACACTGCTTGTTAAAATTAAAACGTTGCATTGCACATTATTTTCGTCTAGTTCAGCCAGATGGCTTCCAGAATTCCCCGACAATTCGGGCAACACTTCCATCCATCAGCAGTAGACGAGAGCTGTAAATTTTCAACAAATTTGTCAAAATGGCCATTAAACTGTTTAAGAGGCCCGAAACACATTTGCATTTGAAAGGAACTTTAACGACATGTGGGTCAAAGAGAAAATCGGAGGGGCCACACACAGCAACGGCCGAGGCAGAAGCAGAATCATAAACACAACCGCTGCCAAACACTGACAAAAAGATTTTTGAATGCAGAGAACCCCTCAAAGTAATTGCATTTCCTGTCGGCTCGCGGGAGGGGACTTCCACAAAACGCATAAATTAACAGCAAGCGCAACTTCCGATAAACAATAGAGCAAAATAACATGAAATAAAATGGAACAAATGAAGCAGAAGAGGAATAACAATAAAATAGGGGAGAACAACTCGAGTTCCATTCATCCCGAGTGGAACCAGAGAGTTCTATTTGGAACAAATTCCAAAACAGTAACCTCGGGGGGGAGTTGTTAAAGCGTGACGAACGGAGTTTTGACTGTAGTTCTCGGGGCCCCATCAGTGTTGAACGAAAATGAGCGCCGAGCTGTGGTTAGGTCCGAGGAAAATATGCGGTTTGACTTCAAGAATGCTAATTTAATATATACGGAAAGTGACGGTTATTATATACATATATGCTTTCAGGTATTTTATGTTTGATTCTCTTTCTTATTTCGTGTTCCTTTCATGTTGTTTTTTTTTTCTGAGAAATACATAAACAAATATAAATAAAACATTATACATACCCAACTGAGCTTTTTCAAACTTTACCAAGCTATACTGCTGATGAATAACTTTATTTATTAAATTCTTATAAAATTAAATAGATCTTAAAAATTCTGAAAAGTTGTTTTTAATTATCTAATTTTCTACTTTTCCAAATGCATATTTACATTAATAAATACATTAGAAACTTAGACTAATGACTAATATTAGCTAATCGAAACAAAAACTAAACAAGGCCTGTGCTGAAGTCCGACTGGTAGCGAAGTTTACTGATGAGATTTCGTAGTGAAAGCGAAACAGTCTATACAACCAACCTTCTACGCTTGACTCCTGTGTGTGATTTATCCTAGTACAAAATTGTAAAATTGTATAGCCTGTATTAAAATTTTGAATAAGGTTTAGTTTAGATTTCAATAGTTACATGATTAGTGAAGCGGTAAGGAACGTAATTATAAGAACATTAAAGAAGAAGTGGGAAGTAAAACACTGACAACGTTAAGTGACGTTACTAATACTAAAACAAAAACAACAAATATGCTTCACTCCTGTTAATGCGAAATTCTGGTGGAGTTTGAACATCTTTGGATGTATTTTTTTGATACTTCATTTTTTTTCCTAAAGTTTCATTTTATACCTCGAGTTGTAGCCAACCCATTTTAACCGCCCGATGTTTTATTTTAAAGGTAATAAACCTGATAATATTGTATTGGATAATAACTTTGTGTGCTGGATCCAAATTAACTTATAAAAAGTGTAAATTGTAATCCGTTAAATCGATGTTAGCTGCTAACATTCTGAGTAAAAGTCTGTTCAAAAATCAGGACGTGTGTTTTTATAATGTGGCTGGTCCAACGTAAAATGTACAAAGCGGCTTGGCGCTTTTTAATAATTTTAAAACAACAAACAATTAGCCATAGATGCATGTGTCGTTACTTTTCTTAAGCAATTTCAATGCTTAATATTCAAACAATAATAATAAACATTCATCACTTCAAAGCAAACAAAATTATGTATAAATCAAACAAGTTAAAAAAAAACCTTGACCAGATGCCAGTAAAGACCTTCGGATGCAGTTGCAACGTCATTTTTGCAGCTATTAGCTAACATTGCATGTCTCTTTCAGTGTGTAAGGTTTGTATCTTGATTTATTTATAGGTTGTGCCACCGCCTTATCTAACCCACCGAGTGACGCGAGCCTCGTCTGTTCTATATAGAATTACGCGTGGCACATTCACAGCATCGCTCAGCGGATTTCGTAATCTTCACACAAAAGTGGGTTGACTCGGGGGTTTGCTCACTGTGCCAGTCTAAATATATATTCGCCGTTCATTGTTTCGCTGCATTTCAATTGTGCATTTTATTCGAGCACCGCGATCTCAAGAGATCTATGCCAATTGATCAACTGATGGAGGGACGTCTGTGGGAGCCAGAGGCAAATGTCGAACTATTTTGTAATGCCTTCTTATCGCTCGAGATCGTCCCATGTGGCTTTGTGGGAGTAAAGCAGATGTGAGTGCCACGTATTGTGATCTTATCGAGAATGGAAACAATTACACAGGCTTTAAATAAATCGATTTATATCCATCTACATCTAGGCCGGATATCAGGCAAAAAGCAGTTCCAAATATATTTTTATAAGCCAATGTTTACGAGTAGAATAAAAGAGTTGGCTTCTATCTAAAACAAGAAGGTATCTCAGCGCCGTACCGTAGCTCACTGACGATTTCCATGTGAGATCTTTAGCTTAATTGCTGCTACGTGTATTTTGAGTAAATGTTTGTTGTCTTGGGATAATTGTTGCTTATTTGCCTGCATGCTTGCCTGCTGATCGTTTGACCGATCCGCTGCGCATGGCTGTTGTATAATGTCAATTACTTGTGATTTACGACAGTTTAATGATAGACGACGGTGCCCATGGGCCTAGAGTCATACGCTCCTATGGCGTGTATGCGTCGAGGGCCGGTAGGAGGCGAAGGACGAGGGGGCTAGTCGTCGCGTCGCATTCACATAATAGTGGCTACATGATGCGAGCTTAGCATGTGATGGATGTGATATTTCAGTGCCTCGATAGTGGGTTCTTGTGCCCAGTGTTGCATGTAATTGGCTCATAAAACTTTGCCGGGCAAAAAAGGAGAAAATAGCCGTTGATGGTCACAAGCAACTCCCCTCAAAGGGCAAATCGATTAGGGGCCAAGCTCACTTACAGATATGTCACCAACTTTTCTCATCAGCCAAGTGTCAAAGAGTGTGTGGGACGCAATAAAGTTAGATGAACCCGAACTGATTGTGATCTTCGTTTGATTATTCATGAGTCAAGTCCGAAAAATCAGGTGTTGGTGGCTCTTCCAGTCGCACTAAATAACAATTAGCTATATAAGGGAATTTCTTCTTTCTTTCTCGCTCTCAAAGCTAAGCTATGTATGTTTGCCTATTTGGGTAACAAGTTTTTAAAGAGAAGCCGCCAAAATTTCACTGTTATAAATTAACTGAAAAAAAGAACACAGCTCATTCGAAAAAAAACATAATGTTCTTTTATATATAGAAGGAATGGCAGAAAATATCAATATATCGATACAGTATCGATATTTTACTAGAAGGTTGATATATAAATTGATATTTAAACGTTCCAATATATATATGCAGTTAATGATATCGACAGTGTTTAAACTATCCTTCTAGAAAAATATTAAAAGTATGTTATCCAAAATTTTGTTTTCAAAATATATTTTACATATAATCAGTAAAAATGCAAATGAATGAAACATTATCGATATTTTGCCATATCACAAAATTGCTATCGATTTACAATCCTATCATATACCCATCGGAAGTGAAAGTGATTATTTTTGTTAAAATCTCATAAAGATGCATTTAAAACTTGTATTTGCATTTTATAGCAGTGATAAAAAATTTAATAATATCTGAACCTCTGCAATAAAAACAAGAATAAACAACAAATCAAAAATTAAAATACTTTCTCTATACTATATTTCTAAAGAAAATCAAGCCACTAATGATTATAATTAAATATAGAAAATTATCAATGTTAAAATCTTTATTATCTGAAAGCCATTCTAGATTTCGCTCAAAGACAATTTATTCATCACGGAATTTGATCGTAAACGAAAACAAAGAAATTGGTATATCATATCTTAAACGCAGCTTATAGATATTACAATATTTCGCCCCTTGTTCGCTTTAAAACAATTTTTCTGAGATGGCAACATCATGAGTAAGCCAACAAGTTCTGTTTTAAATGTCTGCATGATGTTTTACTCTTTTTTGCTCGTTTTGCCGAATCCATGTTTTGTTTTTTTTTTCTGGTTCTAAGGCCGACACCGATCTGAACCGACCGCCGACTGACTACCGAAAGGGAAACGAACTCATTGAAATTCTTGACAGGTTAGGCGCGCGAATTGTGTGGAATAACAAAAGAAACACATCAAGCCCATATCTAGCTGGGGAGGAACAGAGATGGAGTGAGACACAAGGAGACTGGGGGGTGAACTACGTCAGGTCTCGTCTGTTTTGGGAAGCGCCTTGGCGGAGGACCACATGTGGTGAGTCGCCCGAGCCTCCCACATTTCCCACCTCTCAGCGACGCTTTCCATCATTTCCGTTTAAGGCGGCGCCAAGTGGAAACCTTCAGTAAACCAAATAAGCCCATCGATATGTGGGCTTCTAGCTGGCTCAATAGAAAAGTTTTAATTATAATAAATGCCTAGCATTGTGGAAAAAGTTCAGCGCAAGAGTTCAATTCTGACGGCGGGAGTGTGGGCTTGGGCCAAGGACCTAGAACAAAAGGCAGGGCTCAATGGCAGGAGCTGCAGTAGTAGCAAGTATCTCTATAGTTGACACATATTGGAGAGCATTCATTGTTTATCGCACACAGGAAGCGGGGGTTATTACACTCGCAGCAAGCGCCAGCCAGCTTCTGTCAGCCAGTGCTCTGGCTTGTAATTGTTTTCGTTACTACTCATTTGCCTTCTATCTGGGCTTTGTTTATCAGGCCGCAGAGTTGTTGGCTGATTTGACAGTCGCGTCGCGTTGCCGTTGCCGCTCGGAAGTGGGTCACTGATTCGTTGACTCAAAGAGACGGCGGCACCGCACAAAGTGTCTCCAGTTGATAACTCCCTCCGCCAGTTGCACTTTCGACTGCATTGCACATTCGGTTTTCATTGGGTTTATTTTTTTTAGAAAGGTTTACTATGTTTATTCCATATCAATCATGGGCTTTCGTAGCACTAGGTTAGTAGAGCAAACGGCGCACTGATAAGACTTATTTCGATTGAGGTTAATGAGAGATTACTGAAACTACGACGACCAATGACCCGCGTCGGGATTTCGAAACCCGAACTTGTGCAAGAACTTCTTTGGCATTCGATACGCCCCGCAACAAGAGTCGATTAATTATTCGTGTATTCCCTGTCGGGCAACATGACACTTCATTCGGACTGCCAGAGTTCAACTCACCTTGTCCAAAGCAGAAATGTTTATTCTTGCGCAATTTCCTCGGAGGTCTGCAAAAAACAAGAGAAGCACAGACAATGGTTAGATAAATGCCAGACAGAATTACCAATCAAATAACAATAATTAATAATTATAATCATCGAGACAACTTGTTCTAGCGAGGCCATTAAAATTAATCAAAGTCGTTAAAGTACAACCCATTGCCATGTAGGAGATAATAAATTGTATTACTTATTCTCCCCGAACCACCGCCCACCACCAAGCAAAACTTGTCAACTGTAACACAAGACAATAAACGGAAAAATGCATAAATTAATACGAAGAAAAAAAAGGAAAACTAGTAAATAATGCTCTGAAATGATATCGAGTGCGATGACGGGCCGTATAACTACGCCATTAAAGCCCACAAACTGCAAACTGTCATGGCAGTCGGGGTTAGTCAAGGGAGTGAACATGTGCGTGGAGGGATAGGATACTTCTGTCTGCAGCAAGTAGCTAATTTCATGCTCAGTGGCGCAGTTCTTTTATAATTGATAGAGTCTGAGCCAGGGTAGTAAAACCAACTACAGCCAAGAGTGGTTACATGATATCACAACAATCTCCTGACAAACACAATTTGACAAAGTCTGCGAACTTTGTGCCATTTAATTCTGAAACAGAAGTTCACAGTAGCCTTGGACCCCCAACGGCATATCATACTATATTAACCTATATTTACCAGATTTTAATATCTAGAATCTCGTTTAATAAAGTCTTATTTACTATGACACATAATACACCATATCTATTTATCCATTGACAAAGAACTTGCTAACTCTGCTGCGGTGTCTATACGTGAAAATAATACAGTTTCAATATAACGCCACAAATTCGCAAGCCAAGCACCCACAAAGAGCCCCATCTAGATATCTCTCTTATGGACTTCATAACAATTTCTTTCGCATTATCGCTTCTGTGACGCACTCGGTCCCCATCTCTCTATCCGCCTATCGCCGTGACCTCAAGTTCGTTAGCACCCATAGAACCCCTCCTATTATATTAACCCAAACTCGGGTAGTTACTACAACAAATTGGCAATCAACATTCAGCGATTGTCGTAGTAGTTGGCGTTGTCCTCGTCGCCGTCGTTGTCGTTCGTTGGCCCCAACCAGGCGACAATACCCATGCACGCCCACAACCAATCCTCCCCGATGTAACAGCTGATGACACGCACTTTGCGTGTTTATTTAATAAATAAAAATTTGCATAAATTTGCCAATGTGTGCGAACGAATTGCAGAAGCGCTCTGTTGACATTTCTCCCTCGCTGGCACTTCCATCCTCGAAGCGTTGACGCAAAGTCGAATAGAAATGCAAACAAATTTATTCAGCCATTTCAGAAAAAAAGGATTCATTGTACTGTAAAATCAAAGTATAAAAGATTTTCTGAAGCACTTACAATAAGTCATAAATTCATAATGGACAATAAAGTTAAATCGTGATACATGGGGTAATATGTATGGCCTTTAAAGTAGGTTTTGGTAATCTTATTAAATTTAAATTACATTTATAATTGAGCCAAAAGATAATGCTATATCCTAATAAGTATGCATACTCTCAGAAATAACTTATCGCAGCTTAGTGGAGCACTTCCCACAACCAATTTGAAGCTACCTTGAACCCGGCCAAGCCCCGTCTCATGTCGGCTTAGGTTACTCCTCAGCTGGCCACTCATCATCATGTAAGCGATCAATCACCAAGTGCTTGGCATCATAACTTGGGCGAACTAATAACCCGCCATCAGAATTCTGGGCGCTCCGCTAAAGTGTAACTAATATGCGATCTGTGGAACGGCTAGACTATAGTGCCTTTTGATTAATGAACGCCGCTACTGTGGAGATTTACAAAGGCATAGAAATTTATGCGCGTTTTGATTCGAGACGCACGACGATCGCAACGGCTGAGACCTCATCGGACAAAGAGGAGAGCCAGAGGCGCAAAGTGCAAAATTATAGAAGATCGAGATCGAGTTCTCCCCCTTGATCCCATTCCCGATATCGTTCGGTGTGGGCTTTCATTGGGCCACGGAGTTAATCGACCTTAAGTGATCGGTCTGTGTGCCTTAAAAGGCCGATTGGCCACAATGTTAGGCATTTATCTTCTCCTCGGTGGCTAAAGTTTGAATCTAGCTGGTTTCCTTTCCTTTTGCCTGTTCAAAGCTCAATTAGCGACAATCATTTTTCATTTGTCAGCAATCAGATACGAGTCTCGCACACAGGTAACTGGAATCATAACTAGAGATGCCAGCGTGACTCTAATTCTCAGAGAATCGATTAGCGCAGTTCTAGTAAGAAAACAGTATTATTAGTGCTATAAGCATAGCGAAGTCGTTGACTCACGCACTCACCTCCAATATGAAGTGCAACTGGTTATCTGGTCATTATCTCTCAGCTTCAATGTCAACTCAAGCCAAACCAACCAACTTCAAAAGTCTCAGTTGTTTTTTTACCCAATTCACTGTGCAATTTCGTATCTTAAAGATACAAAAATAATAGTTGGGCTCTGCAGTCTTGTGAAACATTTGTCATTATATAACGGGTTTTGGCGCTATTGTTTCCCGCTGCTCGCTTCGGCATAATTATGCCAAATATTCAAATAAATTATCAACTAGAACAATTGGCTGGGTGGAACCAGCTGAACAGCTGCACAGTAGCTGCGATTTGCAGTCTTTTTGTTGTTCATATTGTTGCACAAAAGTTTTACATGATAATAAATCTGAGCATGGGGGCGAGCGATGGAGATGGTGGAGAGTACGGGTATCTGTGTCGTGCGAGCCGTTTCTATTTTCCCTCTCGGAGCGAAGCAAATACGCAGCAGCTTATGGGATACTTGGCTTCAAAATTAAATAAAATGAATAGATGCTAATTGGATTTTGGAGGAATTCAGAACTATTGCACTTATGAAGTCAATTGAATCTATTAAGCCATGGAATACGTCTAACGCAAAATAATAATGAAGTAAATCAAAAACTATAATGAAGATAATATTTTATGTCAAATAGATCTCACAAGTAAGGAATAATAAAGCAATTATTTCTATTAAACTTTCTAATGCAAGGTTTTTAACGATTATTAGCTGAAAGCATACCATAGAAGAGCTCTAATTAATTTGAAAACAACGATCAAAGTAAGCTAATTGTAATGAGAAATATTTATGTTCCCCAATCAAGATGTGGTTTAATTACACATTACGTAGGAAACTAGTCCTCTTCTCCTCATGCGTAACGAAAGCAAAAACCTTTACAAAGATGATTAGGCCATACTCATTTCCGGACAATATACTTTGCATATTGAAAAGCCTTCGAGAGGCGGCATTAGCGTGAATAATTATTCATATTCATAATCGCCATTAGCCATAGTGCTGATGAATGGAATAGTTTACACTTGTGCCGCTTTGTTTTGTTTTATGCTCCGTCGTGTCTTGTCTTTCCCCATTTAAGTCTTGGCATTTTCCGACTGCGACCAAAAGAAAATGCAACGCGTTCGAATGCAAATGCCAAGCGAATGCCAAGCAGTCGCCTTGGGATCTGAGGTGTTGTCTTGGCTCTCGATTAAAATGCAGCGTACGCAGAGACTAAGTGCGGCTGCAACTGCGGTTCATGGCGCTCAGCCACTTGCGATTAATATTAATCCGGGAATTTGCGGAAGTTTCACCTTACCTAGCACACCAGTTAGCTTGGGGGTGCGGTTCGGCAGTGAGAACTCCGACAAGTACCCGACAAGGCGGGTATCTATTTCGTTTGCGGTGAACCGATCAAATATTTAATTATCGCATGTTTTACCTTAAAATTTATTCTTTTGCAGTTGTTTTTAGGTTTTTGCTTTTATGAGCGCTTCTCGTGTGCAATAACCTTGCTGGCAAAAGCTCAACAAACTTGACATGGAAGCCTTTCTACACAGTCAAGTCTCAGCAAAGAAAAAATAAGGAATATAAAAGCCAAGCGCGCCATCTAAGATAAGTTCAAATTGGCGTTAGTTTTTATGTATTTCGTTTTTTAAGCGAACTTGTTTGGCGCGGCAAGCATGAAAAGTGGCTCATTGAATGGTCTTGTTTAGCTTGATTTTATTGTACCGCACATTCGAGCACAATCGCAACTTACGCTGTTTACATTTCACTCCGCTCGTTTGTTTGATGCGATTTATTTCGCTTCCTAGCCGCACAAGGCTGAGGTTGACTTTCACGCATCATGAAAACGTCCGTATCGTGTTGAATTCCATTTCATTGCTTCCATTTACAGTTCTGTATTATTTTGTAATTCGAAATCGATTCCGTATCGCAATTTGTGGGGAAACTGAATGTGCAACAAGGTTGTTTTTACTCATCGAATTTTGTTGTAGCTCTACGGTTTCGGTTTACAAAATATCTTAACGCATTAGGGTATTAAACGATAAAAGAGCCTTGATACTGACACCCCAGTTTACTGTTTAGGTACTGGAAACAAGGCTGTCATAATTTTATGTATCTAAACAGTTTTTATTGTTTTTCTCGAGGGTTTTCTGAAAATTAAATTATAGAATCCACAAGTACTTAATTGTTGTTGTTGGGATGCTCAGAAATCATGCCTTAAAATGTCTAAAGGTAAAAGGCACCAAATTTAATGTAAATTTGTTGCAAACGATGTTAGCTTTTAGCATAATTTTGGAGCACCCCGAGGGCCGTGAACTTTACCTAATTTCCTCATTAAATACCATAATCACCATGTTTGTTTTAAGCCAGACTTCCAGGAACATCCATGTAGCATTTGTTGTAAAGTTCAGTCTCATTCGATTGCAATTAATGAGATTTGCGCCTTATCAGAACAGCTCGTTTCCAGCTGGTCTCGCAGCTTACATTGAAATATGCGAGAAGTGTTATCGAGAAATGGCAGCCAGCCCATAAACAAAGCTGTGATTCAATTATATTATCCGAGAGCGAATTGCGACGCCAGCAAAGTCATAGAAATGCGTATTTAATTCAATTTCTGTAGGAATCGCCTCAAAATGCGATAAACTGCAATTACTTATTCATGCATTTTTGAAGCCTCGCCAAGATTAAGAAATATGAGAATAATCAAAATCTATTCACTTATTATTCCCCTCACAGCTGTTTGAATTTCATTATGGCGCAAATAGCTTGAAAATCAGTTTCTTGTGCGACAGTTTATTTACATTAAGCCCAAGGGGGAAAAAAATATAGCAAGTATTATTTATCTTACCGGAAATTACATATGATCCCTTTAAAAAAGTTTCTCCCAAAACGCTCGTTACAAACACAAAGATCTCTGTAAAGAAAAATTATATTTGTGTTTAATAACTATGAATTTATCAATCAAATATAAGTATCGTTAATCCTCCTGTCACCCAATTTTCGACCTAGTTATGTCACTCTGTGACACAATTCCCATGTGAACTCGCAATCTTATCTCCAGTTTACACCACTTACAATCCCCCGGCATGGGCCAAGACAAATAATTGTTAATACAGATCTCACAATAAAATTAGACAAATAAAATCAGCCACTTCATTTCGTTTTACCTTATCGCGGTGCGTGTCTGAAGTGTAAATATATAACTGATAAGTAAGGTGAATTCAAATCTGTGGAATACCAGTTTGCCTAATCAGTAATTGGGGGCGTTTGTGAGTCAGCGGTTGATAGCATTTGGGAATCCAACTAGTTTTTATCAGGCTCGATACACTGACCATGTTTGTGTACTTAAGTTCACGTAACATGCAGAAATGTCCCTACAAAGCAATTGAGGCTCTTCTAATCCCATTCGATATATATTCGAATTCTCCGAAAACACTCCGGAAATTCAATATATTAACGGCTTATCAGCTGAAATATTTTCCCCTTCTTATAGGAGGAAATTATCTAATGGTTTGACAATGAAATATATATATCTACAAGGCTAACGAATCTCTTAAACTAAATGGAAACGCATTTGCTTGTGGCGCAAATCGCGTCGTATATTCAATATATTTTGTTTGTTTTGTTTCGCTTTATAATTTGCAGGCTTCGGCAATTTTTCATTTTATATTTACCGAGCTTCCTTTATTTTCTCTGTTTGTTTTTATTTTGCATGCACAGAGCTGACCAAGCCCCAAAAAGCCTGAGTCAGAAACTCAAAAAACCTCTCCGTTTAATTGATGGCATCCCGGCTTTACTTTTGAATGAATTATGAACAAATCTTTTTCTTATTGCATAAAACAACTAAGGCAAATAAATATTTTCATTTTTTCATACGCCGACAGAGTCAACAAATGGGGACTAATAAAAAACACAGAAAAATGGCAAGTGAAAGCGCCAGCGCAAAAAATACAAATACATATCGAGCAGCTGTTTCAGTTTATTTTGATTTTGAATCTATTTTATGGACGCTCGAATGGATCTCTGTCGGTCTGAGTGTGCGCATGAAGTAAGGCACGCAAATAAATTCAATTTGAGAGCTACTCCGAATGCTGGTCGTAAAAATAATAATAAATCATTGCCATCAATCGAAGACGTAATCAACAGTGCTCTTTATGGCCCACAAATCATTAAATTAATATTATTATTTTTACTTTAAATTAGGTGACGGCGCTTTCACGTACGCACTGTGCACCGTACGCGTGAAATATCTGTTATGAAATAGTTCTCAAATCCAATTGACACTGTGGACAATGACAAACTGAAAGCAGACGTGGACAAAAATGTTTGCCTAGACGGAAAATCCAATTAGGAAAATCTCATAGAGTCGGCAATGCGCGTTAAATCCAAAAGACCCTAACGGAAAGCGTTAGGAGAGACGTCACTTATCAGCAGACCCCAGGGTCAGAGAGGAAAAAATAGAAATACAGAAAACAAAGCATGAAACACTGCGAACCAAACAATGTTAAGCTCCTCTTGCCCACTGAAATATCCTGAAACTACAAAGTACGGCTGAACACAGCTGCTAATTTAACAACAGACAGACGGGTAGAAATATGATTACCCGCAGAGTAACGAGGCGGCAGGCAGTGAAAGATACAAAATGGGTGTTGCAACCAGCAATCCAAGTGTGCAACTGTCAGATACAAGCTAAGCCGAGCACAGCCAAGTCGGTCGAGAGCTGTGGCCATTGCACGATACTCAGCTCATAATGAAACCGAAAGCAGACAACGACTCCAGCGAAAATATACTCAGCAGTCTAGGCGTAAATTAACGTAAAATACTCAAAAACAGTTAGGCCAAGACACCAGACACATTGCACATTGCCCCCATGGATAGTGAAGTGCGGATTGCAGTTTGGCTTAGCCCGACTTTGTAGCTGCCCGAGCACACCTTGATTTTTTATTTACCTGCGCACAGTAGTCACTCGGGCACTCGCAGATCGCTATGTCTCTGTCCTAGCCACCATCTCCGTATCCAACTCGATCAGCAGCTACCGATCCCCCGAATCCAGCGAACACGATCATTATGAGAAGTGAACAACATCTAAACGATTATGGTTATGGCGGCAGCAGCGGACAGCAACTGTGGCATATATAGTTTAATTTGTCGCTGGACTATCTCACATCTTGAGGTATATCCTTAGGTGTTTCAGGCAGAAGACGGCAGACGGCAGTCATTTTGATGGCGATAGCAAGGTAAGCTAATATTTTTGATGTGCCACAGGAGACCTAAAGTGAAGCCCCACGCTTACAGAAGATAAGGCTAGCAGAAGTTTTTACTGTTTTATAAGTTTTAATGCAATAGATTTGATCTGTTTAAAGAGGAAGTAAATTTCTATAAACAGGTTTCTTTTCATTGCAAACTAGTTCCTTGATAATATGATCAATAATGTTGTTTTATTTTTTTATATATTCATTAAAATTACTGTAATCACTGAAGCCTACTTGAACAAAACCTTATTAACATGATATTTATTTCCTCATTACTAGAAAAAACAATCAAATCATACAGAAAGAAAGTATGCCCGAAAAGGCACAAAAATATTGCAAAAAATGCCTAAGTGAAAATGACTATGGTAACTGCACTATTTTACAGTTTTTATTTTATTGCAGCCCCTCTGTTGATTTTACGTAATTTCTTATGTGGTCAAAATAATACCGAAGAAAGATAGGTTTAAGGGGTAAGACATATTGCATGCTCTCCAGAGGCATGCACCGTTGATCGCTCCTGCATTTGGTGGAATCAGTCGGCTGAAACCTAGCTAAAAGTATGATTCAATTAATCTTTCTTTGCGTCTGCGTTTTGGCTTCAGTAGCGAACTAATAGATACAATATTTTACCTACGGACACTCTTGTGTTTGTCTGTGGGCGTCCTAGCCATTTTGTGCACTCACTTGCCGCAAACAAGCGCTCGATGAGTGTCAAGAACTTGTCTTGGCCATAAAGAGGAGTCGGCAGAAATGTGCACCAAATGCAACAGTCAAACTATTTTGATTTAAGTTTTTCTTTTTTTGCAAAAAGTTTAACCAGTTTCCCCACCCCAGTTGACAGTTGGCAATTGAAGTCTTTTTATGGCAACTTGCAGAATGAGGAATACGTTAGCTAGCTGACAGCCAAATGAAAGAGTAGGCCGCGGCTCAGCTAAAGGTTGCGATCATGGACCAGAAATACCTCGGGGTAGCCAGCAAGAGAAACCACATTGGATAATATGCTTCCAAAATAGCTCCTACAAGGCCAATAAACTTTGGATTGGCTTACCATCCCACAATCAAAACGGAGAACAAGCTAAAACTGATTCTCCATCAAGATATTCAGGTGATAACCCCCGCAATAGCAACTGCAAATAACAATTCCCAAGTCGAAACAGGGGGAAAAAGGCAAAACAAAAACTAGAAGTGCAGCAGTAAATGAGAGAGATATATACTATACAAAGCTATAGCTTTCAAACAAAGCATCGCCTATGAACCTGGCAACCGGTTTTGCTCCTCTATATAAAAAAAAAACAAATAGTGTAAAAAACACAGCTTGCGAGCCATAAACCAAACGAGTCGCAAAGGGCAGGCAGCGGAGCACCGAACAGAACTGGGATCGAGACTGGAGCCAGACTCAAGATACTCGCACTTTTGGGATAGATACAAAATCAGGTTTCTCCAGCCGAGGAAGTCCAGGAGCCTTTTGGTCAATGACTGTCGCTGCAGAGAGCACACAGCTCTGTTCTCCGGTGCTTTTGGCCCCTCGCAAACAGTTGACTTGACCATCATGGCCATCATTCATTTTTCATGGCTGAGTGCCTGGCAGGCAGTTAGCTCTGATTGTTTACAGCTGCCGTAGTACAAGACGAGGCCCAAACTGGTTATCCGACCAGCTGTTCGCCCGGGTCCAGAAACTCAATATGCCCAACACAGGATGCGGACAGACACTGAAGTGGCCGGCGAGCCAAGGATTGCGAGCGGGTGCGGTTTGACCCAAAACGCTTCTCGAAGACAGTACTTTAAAGAGAATGATGAAATTCTTCGGGTCCCAAAAGCCTGCCTTTGTTCTGCTTTTTTGGTGTTGCGCTGTTGCTGTTGCTGCAACTCATTATTTTGCGGTTGAAGAGCCAACTTTTGTTGCGGCGTTCAAGTGCATAAACATCTTCCTCCTTCCTCGCCTTTTAAACGGTAAATGATATACGCCGATGTTGTTGTCGTGGCATAATCTCGGAGGCATTAATACAAGTCCGCCGCCTTAGTCAGAGATCTCCAGCGAGATGAAAGCGGTTGGGCTGGGGTTCTTGTGGGTGATGAAATGTGATGATTGCATTTGCGGTCACCGGAGTGAGTGGGGCAATAAAAAAGAAGCTAACGGAACACTCGTCTTATACGGTTTATGGACACAAAAAAGCACGGAAAAGATACGTGTTTTAATCATAAAATGTAGGTTTCAGATCATCCCAACATTTTAATATATTTTAGAAGCAATCGCACATGTAATGAATACAACAAATTTAATAAGTAATAAATAATTAATTAATTAATTAAAAATTATTTAAATTAACTACAGTATCGAGCAAAAACATAAAAAATTCGATAACCACAAGAAGGTAATAAAAGGTCGTCTCCAAAACAGATGAATTATTCGTAAGCTCCTTTTTTGAGTTTCTTATTAATTAAAGTTGCAGTTCATTTTCGTTCTTCCCATTTCCATTTCTGTCAGTTATAATTAAGCTTAATTTACCGACAAATAAAGGCAATCAAAAATGAAAATAATTATCAATAAAGTGCACAACGAAGAATGGAGATTAATTAGGTAATAAAATAATTAAATCTCATCGCTGAGTCATATCTCTTTTTTAAAAATTTCACTACAATTCCTTTAACAACGAGCAAATCTTATCTGCCGCAGTACATAAGTGCTGTCGACGGAAACCTACTGGCCAGGCTTGAAAAATGCCATTTTTATCCCCCGTAAACATAGGGTACAGAGGTATTATAACTTAATGCCGACAACAATTGTATGTAATAGCTAGTAAGAGGCGTTTCCGTCCAGACGACGAGTCGACTATCAAAATGAGTTTTTATACAAATAGAATATTCGGAAAGACAAGTTTTGTAAGCAAGGACAACATTAATTGGATCTTATTCCTTTTCGGCAGTAGCTGTTGTACTTGTTAATCCCATCAAGCCAGGTATCCTACAGTCGAGCACACTCTTCTCTTCTTACGTGTTTCAATCAGTTTTGATTTTTAAATCAATTTTATTGTCTAAACAGGGCCAGAGCCGACTTGAGCAAAACGTAATTAGGCGTCTCTCTCTGGTTTGCTAGTGGGCAGAATTCATCTCACCTGCCATTATACCAGACTTTGCTCCATCCATAACGCCTCGTCGGGTTCTTCAGTAGGTTGTGTAATATTTTGAGTCAAGCTGAAAAAGTCAGCTGGGGCTTGCTTGACACTGCACTTTGATGCTTATGGTAATTTGATCTTAACTAAAAAGGGGAAGTAGGAAAGCTATATTAGAGTTTGCCCTACCGTAATTACCTGGTACCTAAAGCTACATATGTTTATTAAGTTCAGATATAAAAAAAAACAAGTAAGAAAGCTACAGTTAAGTGTGCTCGACTGTTAGATACCCGGTACCCAAATTTTAAAACTAACTTGATCTGCGTGCAACATATAGAAGATCTGTTGTTTTAAAAGGACTTACGGACATGGTTAATCGATCATAAATATATATTCTTTATAGGGTAGGAGATGCTTTCTTCTATCTGTTACATACATTCTCGGTATGCACAAAGCTATGTATAAGTTTCATTGCGATATGAGTGAGAGACTGATCGAAATGGCTATAGAATAACTTTATTGTCTAATAGCTCAAATGTTTACAACCAAATTATTATTGTAAGTCCGTGCTATCTATTATTTAATTTGTTGTGGTACTAACGAATTTAATGACGTAAATAACCTTAGTTAAGCAAAAAAAAAAAAGAAAAAATAGTAGTAGAATTGAGGGAAGCATAAAACAAATGAGATAACCATAACCATCCGAGCCTTCAAATTATTTACGGCTTTCAGCAGAGTTTAACCTTAAGCCAAACTTTTAACGATTTTATTAAAAGTTTCACCCAACTAATGACATACGTATTCCTCGCCCTGTCTAGACAAAAACCAATGACAATCAACACTGTTGCACACCAAGGTGTTAACATTAGAAAAAATTGAAATAAATAAATAAATAATTAAGCTGTAAGTACAACATCTTATCGAGCTACTGGAGGGAAATGCAAATCACAAGCAGCGGGCAAAGAAAAAAGTCGACTAATTGCTAAGAATCTGACGACAAAAGTGTAAGTGGTAATTAGAAAGAGGGAGGGAAGCGGAGACGGCGGTGCAAAACATGAATCAGGTGGCAGCAAACCAAGTGTCGATGATTAAGAGTTAATTACAACTTTTAAAAACATTTTGCGATTTCACTTTTTCTAAGGCGAAAAACAAAAAACGCAGAGGTTGCCTTCCAATTTAGACTTGACCCACATATCGGCACATTGAGAGAACTACGAATCGCAGAATTGAAAACGAAAATATTCAAAGTACTTGGCGAAGAGTTGTTCCCAAAGTGCGTTCCGCCCCCGTGCGTGTTTCTCTCACGACCAAGACCCAATTGTCGATGACAAAAGGAAAACGACTTCGCATTGGGCCGGCATATTGAATGTCTCTTTGCGTGGTCTCGATTACAAAGGCAGAAGCTAAATCTAGCAGAGATCTTGGCGACAATTATAATATTATACGGATACGTACACATGTTTCTTTAATTGTCTTGGCCCCAAACACGCAAATCTCGTTGGACCCCCGCCATTGCCAGTGTATCTGCCCACTGTTCGGTGCACTTGAAGTAGTTCATCACCATCGACCGACCGACCACCTACGAAAACACTTCCAACTTGGAAAGTCCACCGAAGGTCTCCTTTCCCTTGTCAAGGCACTAAGCATTGGGGGAAATTCCTAGAAATCTTTTATGAAAATACCCATTTAGCATTGAGATTTAGACACTTAACTGTATTAAATCATAATTGGTTGTCAAGACTTTGGTTTTATTTCGTTTTGTAGGCTTTTCTTAATTAAATAAGTGCGTGGATGATGCCGTCTTCATAATCAATTTCAATTGAAGGTGTCAGGCTAGGCCCAACTGAAATAGAAACTGACGTAGGCACACTTAATTGTCTGCCAGTTGGAAATAAGCATGCAGAAGGTTATATGTGTGATACAAAGTTTAGTTAAGAAATCATAATTAACACAAAAAAGGGAAAATATTATTCAATGCTTACCCAGCTTAAAAGAAAATCGATTCTAGAACCTAAATCTTTGCTGTACCCTGATAATTTGACTCACCGAAACTGCAAATAGAAAGGTAAAATTAAATTAAGATCTTGCTCATAGAGAAAATGATTAATTGTTTAAACAAATTGAATTGCTTAGCAAATTAGAAAAGGAAATGCCATTTTTACTATTTGCCCGTTAGCTATTGATAAAAATAAAATGCATTCGCTTTGTGTGTGAAATGTTAACGCTCTTGATTATTCCAATCGGTGCTTATATCTGGCTCATTTATCTATCTAATCATGCTAAAATTCTTTATGCAAATTGCTCGGTTCATTTTCATAGCCCGCTTTTGGGTTCAGTGTGGTGCGAGTATTTTGATTTGCTAAAAAGTTTCTTTCCGACGACACATGCCACTAGCAATTTAAGCAAATTTGCTGTAAATGTTATCGCCGTCCAAGGCAGTGATAAAGAAAATATGAGCTGATAAGGATTGACCGTGATAAGAATATTAAATGGCTGCGGAAAACGAGAGAAAAGTTCAGAAAGAGGGAAAACTGCGGATTTAACGCTTCCTATAGCACTTGTAGACAATCAGCTGATTATTATTAATACGATTAGGATAGATCAAGAAACCCTATAAATAACAGCAAACACATATACACACAATGAACCGTACTGTTTACTATAGCAACTAAAATTCTCAGAGATCTGTGACGCACTTGTCCCTCCGCGATCAATGCTAAATTTAACAATGGAAATATCAGCCTAGCGAGAGGAACAATAATAATTTCGCATGGGTTTTTGTTAAATAATCAGCTGAGCGACAACTGTCTCAGAGACACCTGTTTTTGTACCGTACTATTCAACCTTTATGGGGGTTTCTCGTTTGTATTTCGCCGGATTCATCTCGCACTTCATCGGAATTAATATATTCGTCACCAAGCTTAAGCGGAAGTTCATAAATACTTTGCCTCCCGCTTTCTTTGCCTTGTTAAGTTTACTTTGTTTTGATAACAGACGTGATTTCTCATCAATGACGTAGAATTATTAATCGTATTCGGGGTTTTGCCGGGCTTTTAACTGCTGACTTGTCCGATTAAAACTTGATTATCAGTTATACTCCGAATTTTTAATCTTTCTTGGCCATCATATATATATTTCGTTGAAGATACTGTTCCTTTTTGCTAGTTTCAGTAGTCTATCAAATTGCCGTTAATAAAATATACATATGTACATACAAATGTATTTAATGTAGACAGAACTTTGCACTACGATTCAGCCTTAGCTTTGCGATGATTTCTGATAATACTACGGGTGTGAGTGTTTAGTCATTGAGTTGTATCTAAGTGCTAACCGTATGCTCTTGAGTTTCGAGTTCTTAAAGACAGAATAGTTTTGTTTATTTATTTCAAGTACCTTTTCTAAAGACAGAGTTCTCTAGGTAAAGGCAACGAACCCGAAAAGAAACATTCTTTGGGTAGGTCTGTTTCGGCTTCAACGTGAATAAAATAAACAAGTCTTGTACTAAATATAATCTGGATTGCTGTAGCTTGTAAATATCTGAGCAGGTAAAGACATAAAATTGCTTATTAATGTTTCGAGATTCCTCTTCCATTTTGAAACGAATGTTCTTCAAAACATCTCATCGAGTATACTTCACTTATTCCACGTTCTTAGCAGCCACTCAGCATTTCCACTTTGATTGTTTTTGCTTTTCTTTATTGCCACATTTCATGCAAATTGGTTTGGCCCTCGAGGGTTGGTTGGGGTCACCTAACGGCTCTTTCATCGCTGCTTAGTTGCCCAGACCCGAAACTTACTCGACTCCTCTTGAGACGAGGCCGCAAAAACTTTTGCGCACTTCATAAAAAATTGCGCAAAACAGAGTAAACAATGAAGAAAACTACAAAATAAATACTTATAATAATAACATTTTAGGGTCCGTTAGGAAACCCCTTGTGGGCCAATGTGGGTTACTTTTTATGACACTTCACCCGGCCGGCGCGATACATATATGTACGTAAATATGTATATACTTATGAAGATCCATATGCAAATTGGGAGCCGGCGTAGGTTCCTCCGAATCACACCTGAGGGCATCGCATAATTGTGTCACTGTGAGTGAATTTCATTAGAATTTTTGAGCAGGCTTTCATCGGAACGAGCCAGCACTAAAAAATTCATTTAATTTTCTTTCATGAATTTGCATAAGCTGATGAGTTTTGTAGCAACCAGACTCATACTTCTTTGCTGAGTAAATTTGGGATTGGCAGCACCATCGGGCGGAATGCTTATCCCAGTTTAATAACAGGCAAGGTTGAAGATTAACTAATTAGATTCTATAAATTCTAGATGAAATATGTTACCTACTTCAGTAGAGTATATATAAAAGCAGAAAAAATCTGCGCGTAAAAAGACTATTTAGCTACTAAGATATAAGCACCTTACAAGGCGCTTTAGAAAATACAACAGCCTTCAGCATTTGAACGTAATTAATTACATTTCTCAAATCCAATTAACACCCAAAGTAAACTTTCGAATGCCTAAATGCAAAGATCACTCGATAACCTTCTCATGGAAATGAAAGATGGCTTCAAAGTCCGAAATTATACGAATTTTGACGGGCTGCGGGCGAGGACAGAACAACACTTGAGTGAAATGGAAAGCTAAAAGCAAAACAGAAAACACACAAAACGTGTTGCAAATTGTATGCAGGCCAGGAAAAAACACTCTGGAAATGATTAACAAATCCGAAAAGATTAATAACAATGGCTGGGAGACCCGAGACAACCACGCGTTGATTAGCAGCCGGCCCTAGGGCAACAAAAACAGAGGAAAGTATTTAAGAGATATGGGTGAGTGTGGCGAGAGATTTCACTGCATCATGAATTTTCAACGTGGTATCTCAATCTGTGCCCAAGAGTGACAAGACCTTTGGTTAGCAGATTTTAATCTTCTTAGCCACAGATGGCTATCGGAGCTGCGGAATCTAAATGGCTTTGTCTTATAAATTGGCCTGGTTCGTCTTCTTGTTTTTTATTTGCTTATTGGCTTGTGTTCCCTCTGTTTTGTTTTCCTCCTATTGATTCTTCTTGAAATATGTTTGACTTTGAAATACAGAGGCAAAAAACAAAATTAGAATACGAGATCCGCTTATATCTATCCTCCGCGCAGCAGTATTGAGTAGGTTCTCCGGGAAGAGGGCCATAAATATAATTTTAATGATTTTATGTGGTAACCATTTTGAACGGCATTTTATAAGTATAGTTTTTCATTTACAGATCTGTTGGTCACATTTTATTATAATACAGGCTTCTCTTAGTCACTAAAAAATAATCTGATCTACCGGCTGTTACCTAAAAAGTTGTTTATAAACAGACTCAGAGAGATTAGATGAATTTCAATGAGCACGACAAATTTGTGAATAGTGTAATATAACACAAATTAAATACATCTGTACAATGTGGCGAGCGATAATGAATACTAAACGTGTCATTGCCCCAACGAATATGTTTCTAAAGCGTTATTTTGTAATTAAATAATCAGCATCAGCTGAGATTTCAGATAAGGAGTTACAGCTTACAAAGTGACTGTAGCGCCGTAAATATTAATAAACGCGGGATTTGTATGGTTTATTATTATTATTATAATTATTATTATTATTATTACGATTATTATTATTATTATTGTTATTATTATTATTTTATTATTAGAGGAATATAATTTTTTTATTTATTTATTTTATTATTCTAATTTTTTAAAACAAAACTCACAAACCGATGCGGATGGCTTTCGTTTTGCTTTGCACACACTTTCTGTCAGGCTCATGTCTTCAAGAGTTTTTTTCGTTTGTGGTTCTTGTTGCAAGGCTCCAAGTTAAACAATTAGTGTCCAACTCACAATAGTGTATTTGTATAGAACTCGAATATTTGGAATAAAGCATTTATTAAGTATTTAAATTGTCATATGAGTACTAAAACAAACAGAGAGTTCGATGATACAAATTTTCCACCTTTTTAGTTAAATTCTTTTAGTTTCTCCTCTACTTAATATTCACTTTCCTCTTTGATTTTCTTCACCCTTTCGTACCAAGATTTCAATGCTTTTTCTCAAATGCCGCTCTCAACATATATTTTTTGCGAAGGACATTATTGCAAAACTTCTGCACACTCACACACACACACACACACACACACACAGAGGGACGCACAAATATCCTTGTGGGATGCTGCACAATTCTCTCAATCGCTCTGCTCTCTCTCTCTCAGTTTCTGGCTCTCATCCGACATAAAAAACTTTATTTTGGGAGTTTGTACATGGTAGATCTCTCACAACTCTCGTATTACTGTTGCTCTGGCACGAAGTTAGGCGAGGGGGAAGAAGGGAGGGCGGGCGTTCGCCAACTCCGTGAATGTGTATACCTTTATGACGGGACCAAAATTTTAACGTATTTCGTACCTTCTTTTGTCAATTGACTCCGCCGAATCTCCTTCTCTGTTTTGGTCTCTGGTTTTCTCAACTTTTTTATTGCACACCAAAATTCAACGATTTTCCTCTGGTTGGTGGATTTAACTGTTAAACACTATAGTATTTGCGCTTCGCAATACTATTTTATATTTTTGGGGGGTCGGGGACTTGGATTGAATACAATAATTTGCAATTGGATTTGATTAATTTAGCGTGATTGGGGTTTTGTCGCTATTCCATCCATTCATTCAACAAAAATTACTTTGCGCGTCGTCGTCGCGTCGTGTTGCGTTTGCTTTACCGTTGGCGCTGGCTTGACGAATTTCACTTTCGACTCTAGAGCGCGGACTCGGATTCGGATACTGTAATGCACTAGTTCCGCCTCAGAATCTCAAATTAGGATTCCGATTTTCGAACGCCTGCAGTTCTCTACCCGAACACAGAATATTGAACCTCCGCGACAGTGTGAAAGGAAATCGCTTTTTTTCCGCTTTTTCCAACTCGTCCGCTCCGCACAACCGCACAAGCGCGAGAATTTGAACCGAATGAACACAACGGAACGAAACAAACCGAATGGAGCAGCTGCAGGCGCAAAAAAACAAAAGAAGACCGCTGAGGCCGAGTGCGTCGACTGCGAGTTACCCATTACCCTTCCCATTTTGCAAACTTACAGTTAATATTATAATTAAGAGTCAAATTCAAATGAAATTCCAGAAAAAATATTAAACTTGTTTTAATTAATCAATTGTGGTCCAATTTACTTCCACAGTGCACTTCAAAAACGTTTTCGATAATAACTTTCACAATGTTGAGCAATAATGCCACGCTCAGTATAAAGATTTGTGTGGCTACGGCAAGCTATGACAAGTTGACTCAGTATAAAGATTTGTGTGGCCACGGCTAGCTATGACAAGTTGCACAGAATAGAAACAAAGCTCCTTTGCGGTCACAGTGCAATTCTTATAATAACGTCCCTCAGGAAGTTACTTCGTTCTACTTCTCACGCAGTACAATGTCCGCATGCCAACTAATTGGTGCCCACACAGCTTTCCATAGTCTGGCCGCACCGCTATATACCCTTCATGTAACGGGTATTAAAACCAGAAAGCAAACGCACCCCATCAACAACAAAACGCTGCGTGGCAAACACAAAGAGAGCGTGAGAGACCCGGAGAGCGTCGCCTACGGGAGAAAGAGAGAACAAGCAAAGTAAATACAGTGGAGCAAGCAAATGAAATGAGGGAGCATTGGTGAGAGGGGAAGCAGCGTCAGCTCTGTGGGAGAGTACATGTGTGCGTGTTTCTTGTTGTTGCTTTTGTTTCTGGCAGACTTACTGTTGTTGCAAGCGCTGCGGCATTGGCAACAAAGCACAGTGGGCCAAGCGAGGCATATTATGAGATACAGTTAAATATGTATCAACAGCTTTGTGACTTGTTAAAAATTCCAGGACTCATTAAAATGAATATAATATCTATTTTTATATAATAAATAATTAAGAACACCAAAACATATCTGTAGTAATTAATTGCTTCAGCCAAATAAATGCTTACTTATGTTTGGAATTATACCTATTTAAATTCTATGTAATTTTCATTAAAAATATACCCCACACCCGTCATCTGTTAAAGTTCTTACAAACTTCTCCTTTGGAGTGTCGCCACCCCTGCACTTAACTAAAGAAACCACAACAAACATTACCCAGCCCACATTAAATAGAGGCACATTATGGTACAGATCGATCATGTTGCATGCTTCCAGCAAGCCAGTGAAACCACCCTTATGGGCGTTCGTAATGACAACTCATAACTTGCATATCGGGAAATGTGAAACACGAAGCACTTCAAACGTGATACCCGCATTCGACCGCTGGCCATTGAAAAGGCATTATTACGAGATTGATTGGCCTTCCCACAAGGAACGATCAAATTCCACCCCTGGCTGTTGACAATTTTCCAATTTCCAAGGCTGCGGCGATCTGAGATGATGGAGAATTTATCGAGTTGGACCATCTGGTAACACCAAAGTCAAAGCCCAAACACAAAAACAAAGTCAAGCACAACTTCATTTGCAACTCACGTGCCAGAGAGCAAAACCAAGCAAACACAAAAAGTAAAAGCAAACAAACGAGCTGAGCTCTCTCTCTTCCTAGTTTGCTCTCTGCATCACTCTCCTGTAGTTAACATCGCTGCGGGTGGTTGACTTAACATCGCACTGTTATCTCGGAAGACACTGTAATGCCGGGGAACAGAGATAATAAAGCATTTGTTCAATTTTAAACACATTTCAATAATAATAATAATAATTAACAACTGAAGTCGATTCAAAGCCGGAATGGCTATGGCTTGACATTTAGCAATCGCTGATAATGCGGCAGCAATTCAAAACAAAGATTCGCCGTCTCGCAATCTCCTGCGGCATCCAACCACTCTTATCAGCAAAACAAAAAAGGCAAGAGCTGCTCAACAACAACAACGGTTTGTTTATTCAAATTACAAAATGTGAACACAGCTGGAGCTAAAAACCATAAGAGACTTGGACAGAAGAAAGAAAAATAAAGGCCAGCCCCAAGAAAGCAAAACAAGATCACTACTTCACAAGACGAAAGAGGGAAGATCGGCGGGGAGCGGTTGTCTTGAATGTTTATCGCACGAAATCGATGATAAAACGCGATTTCGTTCGACTTAAAAACTCTCCCACATATTGAAATGTTGTCTTAAAGTCTGAATAAATACAGAGAAACAAATATATAATAGTCCTTAACATTTAAGAAAGTTGTACAAATCAGATGATTAGTAGCTGTTTTTAGGATCATTTATATTAATTTAATTTGAAAAAAAAAAAAAAAAAAAAAAAACACTTCATTTTTTAATGATATTTATATGCTATCTATGTACATATGAAATACTATTACAATTAATTTAATTATTTATATTTTTCGCTCACTACTTACACTAAAATCATCTGTAAATCAATTAACTCTAAAAAAATAGTACAATTTTGTGATCTACAAGTTATATTCTTTGACACGAACGGAATTCTTCGCTTACAAGAACAATGCTGGGTCTAAATGACACATTTTCCGCATATTACATCCAGAACTCTCCCACAATTTTTCTTGTAGCTGTCAGGGGCTTAAATCTTCACACATCACCAGAATCATTTGGGCCAAAAACGCATCTTGAATGATAAGTCAAGTGAGCAAAAAATGAACAAGAAAAGGCCACAAGCTTCCATTAGGGAGACAGAGCTGGTCCCACTGCCATGTTGAACGTTTTGGACGTATCTTTTGCTTACAACATTTACGACAGGAAGAAATCCATCAACACGATTCTTTTGGCCTAGGCCTGCCTTGGGGCCAAAAGACTTTCCACCACAAAAAAAATCCAAGAGAGAGAGAGAAAAAAACATGAAATAAAAGTTGCATTCAAGACTCGCTTTCTTTGCGAGTCATGTTGTAATGGTCGCTGGAGGGCCTGCTGACGACTGGTCGGCCCTTAAACATTAGTTAAATCCTGCACTCGAAAAAACGTCAAAGTTGCTTCTATATTGGAGTAGAGTGTTATATTCATTGAACCACTATTCAAAATTAGAAATGGGTTATTTATTTATTATAGAAAGATACATACTTGCAGTGCACACACACTGCTTTTGTTCTTAAATTGTGTCGGTAAATAGGAACCAGAAATTTTGTTCATGGAATGTGTTTGGATTTATGGTTTCACAGGTAGACACAAAAAAAAAAAACCCAAAAAATTTAAAACTAAGGGATCTGTCCGTTAAGCAAATTGAAATAAATTTAATAAAATCTACAAACAAAATATTATTTATTTATTCAAAACATTATTTACATTAAAATTCATTTTTAGGCCCTCATTTACTAATTTCTTTCGGTGGACCCACCAACCTCACACTGATACCCCTAAAACACATTTTACACTGTCACGGGAAATTGTTTGTTTAACATGCGCGGCGCGTTTAAAATTACATGATGAGCCGCGTTTATCAAAAAAACGTAAAGTAATCAAAACAACCTAAAGGCTGTGAGGAAGCAGCGTTGCAGCTGCAATGTCTGCGCAAGCTCTCGCGGATCCTACGCAACTTTCTGCCTCCACTTTGTTTTTTCTTGATTACAAGTATATTTAGCTACCCGACTGAGTTCTTCGTCGGGGTCGGGGTCTTGATTCAATCGAACGAGCGACGAGACAACGACCCCCTTCTGACCGCTCAGCAGCCCCTCCAAGACCCACGCCCATGGGCAATCATTGGCGCTGAGCCCCCAGTCTGGTCTGGCGACCTATGCTGATTTCTCGGAAAGACATTATGATATTTCTTGCGGTCACTCGATGATGAGTTGCCGTTGTCTCATGGATTCTGGAAAAGAAAGAAGAGAACTGCTGGCTTCTGGGGATTTTTTTCACGGATACATCCACCCTCTCGCAATTAATGGCAGTCGTCGGGCTGATTACTTAATTGAAGCGATCAGCAAAATAATTATTGTTCAAGCAGTCTGAACTGCAGTTTTAAATCTTTTTGATGCAAAGGTATATTTGTATGTATGTTTTTAAAGAAATGTTGAAGTGCTTCGTAAAAACAGACTTCGCAATCAGAAAAGTCCTATGAAAATTTGGTTATAAATGTGAGAGGTAGCTTTGACAGGAGCCCAGACTCCCTGCCAAATCTTTTCCGGCTCGGAAAAAGGACATTTGTCTTATGTGGTCTATACAGCATTAATCGATAATTAACAGCACTGTTAACTGCAGTTTGCTATTCTTTCACGTTCAGGAGGGTAGAAGAAAGAATTGTTTTACGGCAATTTTATCTGGTGGTTATCTTTTCTGGACAGATAGCTATCAGGCACTTTGCCAGCAAGGATGGAAACCCGGAAAAACAGTTCATGTAATAAGTGTATTTATTTAAAAAGTCAACAAACCTTCAAGATGTAATAAGAAACATATTTAATTAGGCGCTTAAACTTGGAGGAAAGTAAACTTTATGACATCGTTTTGTTATCGGACTTGATTTCGTACTGATTTTTAATTGAATTGGTACCTTCTTAGATGCTACTCACAATGCATTATAACATTTTAAAAATGCAGCAATATTTCCCTACATCACAGATTCAATTTTGGAATATCACTCCACGAGAGTCACATTTAAATGGTAATTAAAGCTCATTACGCTTCGCAAATGAGCAGAAATACTAAGCTAAAGGAGTACGTCCCAGACTGAGTTCCACTTCCTTGACTCTGCCTCCATAAATATCTGAGACACAAGCGGGACTGGACGTAAATCTTCATTTAGTCTGGATTGTTCCGAACTTTCCCTTTCCTCCATCCTTTTCCAACTCCCCCAAGTCAGAAGTTACGCCCTGTGTGGATAGTTGCTTGTAAATGTTGACAATTAATCACCATATTCAGGGGTATGGGAATATATCCATACAGTGCGTTGCAAAACGATAAAACTGATGTTATTGGCAATTTATTAATTCTAATAATAAACCTAAAAATTGATTAGGAATTTTAGAAAAGACTTTCTTGAGACCGGAAGAAGCGAAATTGGTGCAAAAATTCTGTAGCTCGCCTGGGGAAAAACTAGACGAAATCCCATTGGTTCATTTACTTTGAAACGCACTGTACATGCAGGGTCCAGTCCATAATTACGAGTTTGGAGTGGCCACTTCCACTGCCACTGCCCCTTTCCAAATTCCCCATCGGATTGCCTTTTCTCTGACACACCCGAGCTCAGTCCGCACTTGAAGACTTGAACTTAATCGGCTCGGAAAGACGAGATAAGACAGGCAGTTCCCCGCCGATTCTCCGCCTGGCACTCATTATCAAGTAACGGTTAATGCACGCATAAATTAATTATTTTACAGGCAATCAACGAGGAATCAGATTCGAACCTCGAACGCCAACAGAATGTTAATTACCAGATCCAGAACCAAAACAGAAATAGACAGGCCCATAGAAAGAGTGGCTCCGCGAAGAAATGTGTTGGTTATGTAAACTACAGATCAAAGTGCAGGCGATAAGATTCTCCACTCCACTCGCCCATTTTCGATTCTTGAGTTTCTCTGCTTTGTTTTTCAGAAAGAATCTCAAGTACCGAAAACCGGTTCAGTTGGTGGTTCATGACAGCAACGCTGTCAGGCTTGGGTCAAAGTCCCACCCATGGAAATTAGTCAAATAAATCAGGGGGGAAATGGTTTTTAGGATGAAATATGGAAAAGTTCTCGGGGGTAATGAGTGTGCCCCCGTCGCTCAAAGTCGCTGGGAAATCCAGCAAGTACATAAAAAGAATTTCCCATATGCTTGAACTTAACTTGAGCCGTTCTTAAAATTACAACTGCACTTGTCCGTCAAATACTATCCATCAAGTAATTTGACACAGAAATTATTCAGAATATTTTTTTATACAAAAATGGTGTACAAAAGGGTGCTTGCTTCTATTTAAAAAATAGCCCTAAAAAATTACCTAAACACAATAAAGTAGTAGTCACATTTTTGTGTCTTTGCATGGATGTTTCTATCCTTTGCGTCGCTTCTGATCTTGAACAAGTATAAATAGAAATATACACATGTATCGATGCAAAAACAGTCTTTACCACTTGACCTACTCTCAGGGCAATTGGCGTAATTAAAACCTTCAAATAGAGGTCTCCGCACTGGAGTAGTTTACAGTCCAGAAGGCACGAACAACGAGACCCAGACCCAGACATAGACCTTACACAATCGCCGGGGAGATCAGCCAAGCGATCCGATACCCAGCTCCGACCCACATAACATTAAAAGGCCGAAAATATGAAAATAGGGAAATTACTACATTTTCTCGGTACGAGCAGCATAATCGCAAATTAAGTGAAATTTTTCAGTTGGCTGTACTGAATTTTTGCGTCATTCAAAGGTCGCTTTCTGAACAACCTAATGGGTTAATTACGGCACAAAGGTTGCAGTTGGCAAAGGCTTTACCTTGCAACTCTGGTTGCCAGTTTTGTTTGCTTTTCAGCTCGCTGAAAGCTAAATAGAACGCATCATAAAGTATTCCCACTTTTAGCTTGCATTCTTTTGCTTCAGAACAGCGTGAAATTTGCCTAAAAGAGCACAGAGACCTCTACTCCCACGGTTCGTTCACTCAACAACTTTGGAACTATAAAATGCACGCGTTGCAGTTCACAAGAAAAAAAGAAAAGAAAATATATAAAAATAAAAGTACAAAACAAGGCAAATGAATTGCAAACAGCGAAAGAAAATCGTTTTTAAGGCACGCACTAGTCCGAGCCAGATGGTTTGTTTTTCCCCAGGCAGGAAAAGTGTGAAAAATAGGATTAGCTATTACAAGAAAACTTGAAAACAAATTAAAAATAAAACAAATAAAATAAAATAAACACAATACTTTGGAAATTACTGAGCCAGATTATTATATTATATGTACATTCCTCATTTTGAGATACTATGAAGTATTTAGTATTTGAACTATGTTAGACTTTATAAAATACTTTTAATAAAAATAATGCAATTTAAATATATATTGTTTTAATTAAGTTTACTATTTATTTTATAATCAAGTTAATGGGAATAAATACGGTTTAATTCGAATACGTATTTTTTTCATATTTAACCAAAAGGCAAAACAGTTTAATAAAAATAAACACATAAATAAAACATAAATGTTGTTTACGGCCTAAGTTATAATATCCGAATACCCTATAATTGCCAGGTATAAAAACGAAACTTTTATGTTATTTTAGCCTTTTGTTATCATAAATATTTATGATATGCATTCACAGAGGAAAATTACCCAAAATATATCGACTGCAATTGCTGCCTCAAAGTAAAAAAAAGTTAGAAAGCAAAATTCAACTAGGCTCGACTGTAAGGTACTCTGTAAACAAATCTTTGTGTTCTATTCTTGGACTTTGATGCACTGCGGTCAGTACACTCAAGTGGCCCGTGCGACACCAAGCACGTACTTGATAGGGTTAGGTATTAGTAGGCGCGATAGGAGAAGGTATAGGTAAAGTTTGCGAGGAAATTAACTACTGGCGTGCTGCCTGAATATTTGGTTGCATACAGTGGCGCAACACTAAAGGTAAATAGGATCTAGTATTTATACTCGGTACGTGGAAATTTAGCTGACCTATTAGGTCATATTCTAACGGTTGGCTAAGGATAGTATTAGCAGAAGTCTACTTGTATAAGCGGGTAACCTTCGGTCCAAATAAATAAAGGCAATCCCAGCCCACATTGCTTGGGTTTCATCATCATCACCTCGCCTGAGGCTTACAAAGAATATATATTTTATAGGGTCAGGATACCTCGGTTGGACCCAATGGGTGTATCAAAATAAAAATATTCCTCTGATTTAGGTCCGTCAGGGGAGAGAAGAGTGGCGGAAAAATTCCAAATCCAAGCCAAATGTTGACCCATTTAATTTATGTGCATTTTGCGAGTCTTGTATATCAATTGCTGAATTGGAAATTTAAATGTGCATTTCACTCCAGACATTTCGCAGAAACTAACGACTCGGAGAAAATTCTTGCAAAATATATTTACAAGTTTATTCACTCAGTTGTATTTGCTAGGGGCAGCCTTGAGATCTAAACTCTAACTGACCCGATCCCTCCTACTAATGTATGCCCATTAATTCGTACGCTCCCTCTCCTGGAGGCGGGACGGCGGAATTAATGAGTTGCTACTGATGCATCATCAGTAGCACAAGGGGAGCCTCCTCCATCCGTCTTACGCCTTTCGGCTTAGCTCCCTGGTTTCTGTCCCTTGGCCACTGCAAATGTCAGACACTCAATCACGTACGGATTTCCAGGATGCGACAGACTAAATGTAGGCAAATTGAAGCCCAGACCAACAAGACAAGGCCATGCTGTGTCTTCCTTTGAGCTCCTCCTGTCAGTGGCAGGCTCCCGACAAAATGTGCCAAGATAGGCGAAGCTGGCTAATGATTGATGTCGGCGGATCGGATATAAATAAAGAGAATAAAACCAGAAAGTGTCACTCTACAATGTGTCAAGATTTATATGTTCTTGTAATTACATATACTTCTGTGTTTGCTTTCGCAGATCTTTTCATAAACATTTTTTTTTTAATTTTAATTTTAATTTAATTTATTGAAGTGGACTGGCTTGACCATAATTTTTCGGGGAATTCCATTTAACGGCCTCTTAATTGAATCACTTACTTTTGGCCAACAATATGGGAAATTATTCTTGGAATGCGTTATACACCTGACAAATTGTGAAAGCGAAATACTCAGAACTCATAAGTATATAGTATGTATGCACAGAAATACCAATAAGACTTTCAATATATTCATTTGACTATATTTTTTCCTTTGTTTACTTAATAGTATACGGAAGCCGGTTTCTGGTGAAAATAGCCAACGGAAAATGCGTATGTATGGATATTTTTGGCATTATATATCCCATATTACTCAATTATTTCGGGCGAGAGCGAGAACAAAGCACGAGGAAATGGGAAAGCTGCGGGAAGGTCAGCAACCTGAACCCGGGCCGGGATTTCGCTTTAGCCTATTAATCAACTACTGGCAGACTGTCACCCTGTCCAGACAGGCGCGGCTTATGAATCAACGGCTTTGTAAGCAATTTGATGTGTACTATACGTATTTCTATCCATGTACACAGCTCCCATGAGGTCTCTCGAGTCACGCAAAAGTTGTGTCCAACCCCGGGAGTCATTGAACGGCCAAGGCGGAAATGCAGCGAGTCCGGTAGAAAAAAAAGCAAACGGAAGTCTCATTGTAAAGGATAGCTGGTAAATGTATCCGTATCTTATGGACAGATTGCATGCCAGCCACCTTCTACGAAAACTGCCCTCTCCAGGAGTGAGAAATTGGGATTTGGCGATCGGCTGATGGCTGATGGCGCCACAAGCCTTGCGTGTTCAATTTTCACAGCCAAATTAAATTATTAAAGAGGCTGGATGGGAGAATGTTTAACCGAACTTCACACACCGACGGAGAAATACTCTTTCAAATAACTTATATAGGATAATCGTTATAAACAGTAAGAATATACCTTTTTACGTACAAATATTGTTTCAATTAGCAGTAAATAGAGATAAAAGGTGTCACTTGACATTCTTTTACGAAACGTATATGATTTATTTATAACATTTACTTAAATAGTCTGACACATCGCTTATCCAGCGGGAATTTCCCCACATTTAGTCGCCTCTCCACTGACTCTAACTGTAATTATCTAACGTTGTCCGGCTGTCGGAAAATAATTGTGAAGCCTAAAATGGCCCAAGCCGCGTTTACCAAAGTTATTAGAGTGCGTCAATATCATATGGACCAGTAGATGCCCGGCACTCGTTGCCCAAAAGTGATCATTGACCGTCACGCCTGACGCCCGAAAACGCTTTCCAAAATCGTGTGCCGCTCGTCGAGTGGGCGGCAAACGGCGGTGGTGGGGGTGGGTTAACTTAGGCTAAGGCTGGAAGAGAGGCCCATTTGCCCATTCAAGATTTGCATTTCTATTGGCATAACAAAACGGCGATAGACGTTACACGGATACATAAAACGGACACATAATATTGCCACGCTGGGGGAGCGCCATGGAAAATTAAATTATAATCAAAAAACGAGGCAAGAGCGCCGTCGAAATTCGCCGCAATGTGAATAAACTTTTGCTTTGAATAGAAGGCGGAACGGCGGCACATGGGGCGTATGAGTGACGACGATGCTGCCAGATATGGATTCGGAGCGTGTGTATGCTGGTGTGTTTAGATTAAAACTAATTGATTGGGGCACCCGGGAAGGGGAACCTGCCTGCCTATGGTTGCCATGTGCGGATTTATAGCCACACTAATAGTTCGCACACAAATTATATTGGCGCATCGGTGTGAAGTGTAACAGATTAAGATAAATTACAAAATCACATTTGGCCGGGGCAACGCTTCGTGAGGGCTACTATTCTCCTGTCGGATAATTAAGATTTGATTATGGCAATAGCTTGACCAATTACTGTAGAGATAACTGCTTAATTATTAAGCTCTTGAACACTGTAAATAAATAAATTTTATGGTAAATACAATGTTGTCATTGCAAAATAAGTTTTTAAAATAAGTTAAATTCCACTGATTCATTAATTACTTCTAAATCTGGGTAGCTTACCTATTGGGAGTATCATAAATAATTAGTAATTAGTAGTCATTAAATCTAACTTCTCACTTGATTATTATTATTTTATATAAAATATTTAAACGATTTAGCTTCAGAAATTATACAAAAATATATCTGAAGAGATGAGGTTAATCAATTGTAATTGCTAATCAGAATCAAATATATATCTTCTAAAAGGTTCTTTTAACTATTTACTATTAGCAAAAAGGTCTTTTTCAAATTGTAAAGCGTCTTGCTAAGTTTCCCAGTGTCTAGCAATAAAAATCCCAAACAGCAATCAACAGTCGCTGTTGGCCAAAGGCAGTCCAGGAAGTGAGACCGAAAAAGAAATAAACAAAATACGTGTGTATACAGGAATGTCCATGTACATAAGGTATCACTTTCTCCTATTTCTGACGCATAACGCTTCCCTGCTACATACAATTTCATATAAGGGAAGAGCGGGAGTAAGGACCTGGCAAAAAGCCTACGTCAACAGCATCCAGACCGCGCACCCCAAAGTCCTGGCAGACAGCTGGATGAGTCATCATCTCTTTTCGCCTCCAAACAGGATACAGCATCCAGACAAGTCAGCGCTCTGATTTTTTCCCCTTACAACATTTTAGCCTAATTAAGCGGAAACTTGGCAGCACTTTCAGTTTCTGTAGAAAAAAATTGAAATGCTGAAATCATTTCTATGTTTTGGCCAGGACCTCCACTTCGTTTCCCTCGCTTTTTCGGTGTTCATCCCTTTCCGTTTGTCTGTGGGGGCCATTTTGGCATCCTCTGTTGAATGCAGCCTTTTAATTTTATCGATTTGTATCAACCACAATGTTGTTCCTACCGCCGACCGTGAGGAGTCCGTTTTGGCTGCTTTTTCGACTGTCCAATGTGTTGGGTGAGGTTTGAGAAATGTCTGGGAGTGGGTCGGTGGCTTTGGTGGGTTGATTACGACTTGTGGACCATGCAATGTGGTTTTTATTGGCCATGGGCAGCCAGCCATACGCAGAAGGACCTGCAACTATTTCGATTTAAATTTTGTAATAAAAAAATGTTGAGAGCATGTTGATTATAAGATAATAAATTAAATGTTGAATCGACTTATTTAGAGGAGAGCACACTCAAGTTGCTTTAAATAGAATTAAAACTAAGAAAAATAAATTATGATCTCAGGGAGGCAGCAATAAATTAGTTCCCTTTGCATCTCATGACCTTTAGCAGACTCTTAAATAATTAATCGGCGGAGGGAATACAAATCTCGGATGGTCAGCTGGTGGAACTATTGCCCCCCGAGTAGTGCTTTCAGCTGCCGTTTCTGATGTACACACCAGGACACTCTCGGGGGAAGCATGTGTACCCCAGGCATGTAGCTATCTCTCTCCAATGGCCTCGCCAAATGTTGAGTTCAAGGAGACGTCATGGATGAAGTTGTCCTGCCAGCAGCCGCAGCGTCCACAGCTGTTGGCCAGAGCCGAAGGACACTCATTGCGTATGCGCAATATGGCTGAGCGGGCAGCCATGTCTCTCACTTCGAGTTGCATTTTTGGCGCTCAACAGTTATGCAATGTTAGCAACATTTTTGGACTATTACATTCCGAGTCTGTAGCTGGCATTAACATTCCTCTCATTCGCAGTCCTCATCGGTGACGTCAAATCTGTACCCAATGGGGAGTCTGTTACAACAGAGTTGAGTTTCTGTCGTCGACACTTACTCAACACCATGACGTCAAAGTGGCAGGATGAAAACTCCATTTCCCCTTCAGCATCAATAAGATGGGATCCAATGCTTAGAAGTGATAGAAGTTTTATAGATCGAAGAAACTCATAGGAAAAGTTTGTAATACACTCATTTGATTAGGAACGGTACTACAACACAATTCCAGAAATGATTAATTATAGAAGAGACATGAAACATTTATTATATAAAAATAATTTTAATAAAAATATATATTTAAAAATACCAAATTGATTTTTTCGATGAGATTCATATATTTTAAGTAAAAAGATAAATATGTGAATAGGAGTAAATTAACAAACACAAAAGCGTCATTTTGGCTCAATTTTTGCTTAAGACGAGAGTGGACATTTTGTCTTGACTCTTGACAAAATTAAATTAAAACAGACACAGAAAACTATATATGAAGTATCAGCTTTCAAATTCTTACTAAACGAACATGAATACAATACCAGTACGTCCAGTTTATTTTACTTAGCGGTTACTACAAAAACAAATATCACTTGCACAGAATATTTCAGCTTTTTCTAAAACACTAATAGGGGAAAAAATAATATAATATATATACCCTATGAAATACTCTATAATATAGAATGTTTGAATAGGGCTTTAATATTGAAAGTTTGATCGTGTTAGCATAAGTTCTCTGATGATGATAAGATGGTAAGATAGAGCCCCTAACAATATTAAAAAGAAAAACAGTAAGGAAAGCATGCTCCAGGCAAAACCGAAGTTTTTATACCCGTGCAGAATATGCCAATTGAGTCCGATAGTTCATAAAGCATCTATATGATAAGTACTTCCATTTGCAATAAATTTATATTTATATATTTATTTGTTTTTGTTATAAAAATTAAAAAAAAGCAAATATGAAGATTCATTTGGATATATTCAAAAATATACAAAATAATATACTGCGCAGCCCGATAGCTTAAAAATCTGAAAGACAAGCTTCCGTAGAAACCTAAAGACCGACGTAGACGCAGACGGACAGCCGCACTATCAGACAGGTGAACTTGGCTAGATCGACTCGGCTGGTGCTGCTGACCAAGAACTATGTACGTTCTTGTGGGTCGGAAATGATCATAGCAAAATTAAAATATCTTTTGCAAGGTTATTATTATCTTCAAGATACCTTTTTTTGATATTCAACAATTTAACATGAGTTCAAATATTTGCATCAGCTCTTCGATACATTATAGTTTTCACTTTCCGCCAACCGAAGCAGAGAATTATAAATAAAAACATTTTTCACCTTGGCTAATATAAAACGAAATTGATTTTCCGAAAAGAGGAAGCCGATGAGGCAAGCGCAACGAGAAATCAGTTATTGAGTTGCCCCTCTTGATCTCGCTGAGATATGGCCACTGCACCAACAACAGCAATGAGTTCAGTCATTGACTGACAACAACAACAACAGCCGAGCAGCAACAACAACTACAGATAATAACAATAACAAAAGGCCGCAATTGTAAACAAAACGCACGCGCCAACGCCAGCAAAAAGAGAGGTACGAGAAAATTCAATTTTCGTTTCTGCTTCTCGGAGATGAAAACGTAAAATTTCACTGACGTTGCCTCATATGGAAAATTTCACTTGCACGCTTGAAAAAGTGCAGTCTGGTCGCGGGGTGCTGCGGGGGCTGATGAGGTGGCGGGTGGGCAGTGCCGTTCCCACAGCTGCCGCTACCGTTGAGTGCCGTAATCAGAGACTTTCATAGGCGGAGGAGGGGTTTGGGGCACGGCACGACGCAGAAGCGACTGCAGTGCGTTTTGTTTATTGTTGTCTCTGGCTGGTCTTAATGCACTCGGAAAAATTGGTGTTATCTACTTTACTACTTAATATAAAGCAATTACAACTTGATCAGTGATTTTAGGAACAGTAAAGCACTAACTTCAGAATTTTAAGAAATTAAAGGAAGTTTAACTAGATTTGAGGATAAAATGCTTTTATTTTTGCAATCCAAGTGTAGCATATAAAATAGCAATGACTAATATAATTGAACAATTAATGATTTGATGAAAAGTCTTAGAGTGTCGGCAGAGTTCAGGCAGAGAAATTTCTTAGCTCCGCGATCTATTCTATAGTATCTAAACTATCTACTTAGGGGATAAAGAGGCTTATAATTAGATTATATATTTATTAGGAAAAATCATCTTAAATGTAATCAGTTAAATGATTATTTTTAAATTATTATAAATTTAAGATAAGGCTTAAGCTTTTTAAAGTTATTTGTCAGAAAATACTATATACATAAACTTACTTGTCTTAAATACTCAATATACTTATCATAAATCACAAACGTGCGATTAATAACTCTCTGCCTAATATTCTAATAATGGAAAATCGTATACTGATCATTAAAGACTTTATAAATTATTTATGCAATGGCTGCTAAAATACCCACAATATAGATCGTTTTCAACTATACAGTAATATTGAAAAGATTGGTTATGCTCAAACTTAATTTATTTTTTACTGTGCATCTGACTCTTCTGCCTGCGTTTTGGCACTTTCACTCTTTGACACCCCCAGCCTTTAATTCGGTTCGTTTAGTTTCTTTTAAATATTACATTGCTTTTTTGGGTTCGTCTCTTTTTCGTTGGGTTGTCAGATAAGCGCAATTCCGAAGTCGGTTTTATTTTAGCTTGGCGTTCGTTCCGTTTTCTTGCTATTGTAAACATAAACAAGAAATGCAAGCAACATATGGAAATAGAGTTGGATTCGAAGTCGTTTTTGGATAGAGTTAAGTCAGAGACTAGTCGAATCGATTGCACAGTGGCCAAGGTTCATGCCTCGCATTAATATTTATGAAAAAGTTGGTCGGGAATTTTGTATCAGAGGAAGATGTGGGCGACTTGGGATTGCACATTGGATCGATTTGGGTTATGTAAGGATTAATTAAAGCCGTGAGTGAGACTGAAATGCAGTTCAAACTGAGAATGAGATATCTTATCAGATTTTGATTAACAAAAAATCAAAAATGCAGATTCACAAGCGAGTGGGCTACGGATAAATGATTACAACGTAACTTGGTTTAATAACTTAACCACTTAATGGCTCTGCTATAACTTACAATGTATTTTTAATTAAATATGGTACATCATATACAAAGTATAAGTTTAAGTTAAAATAATATTCTTTAAACATTTAAAAAGGGTAGATTATCTTATTTTATAACAGCATTGGGCACTGTATAAACCGGACAGAGCTAATGATCTTCATGTACGTCTTCCAGGCATTTTGTTTTGGATTTTCCCGAATGTCGTCAAAACAATGTTGCCGCCTCTTTGACACAAAATTGTACTGGCACTGTTTTGGTAAAGAATCAATCGCGAGCAAAGAGTGTTAGGACGACTGCTGTTGCCTCTCAAATAATTAAACGGAAAGAGCCGCTTCAGCTGAAGGAGCTTTTGTGTGCCCAACTGGGTATTAATAATAAATCAATTATATTATACCTTAGACCAACAATTTTATAAGAGAGACGTCTTTAATTTTCATCGGATGTTTTATTGAGTTACTAGGATGTAAGCAGCCGTTAACATTTGATTTGTCGGATTTAATTTCAACTGGTTTTGAGTTAATCCAGAACAGTAATTGTCCAATTGTCTTTTTGCTTTTACTACTTTTACCGTCCGATAAATTTCCATAGTGTGTGTTACATTACTTTCAGCACGTTTCCCTTGACTGTTTAATTCAGAACTTAAAGTTCTGCCTTTTTTAAAATGGAAATATCTCACGAGAGTAGGCGAGCAACACGTAGCAGTTGGCCGTCTTTGGAGGTCTTACACCGACCAGCCAACACCCGCACTCGACCAAGGTGAGACGCAGCCACATAAATATCGAGCAATTTCCCATGGACTTACATTAAGGTTAATTCTGTTTATTGCCATATCGGTTGCAGAACAATAAACAGCTAGCAAGGAATCTGTAAGAAAACCTTGCAACGCTAAAATAAATTGCACAAGGCAATGCCGCCCTTCCTCGATGGAGGATGCGCCTGCATTGGAGCATGAGCATCTGGGAGCCACATGGCGCTACCTTGTCCCCCAAGTCCAATTCACGCGGGGTAATACTTCAATGGATTTCCGCCTCTCTCGTATACTGATTGTGAAATAGATGCAGAAACTTGTCAAACATTTTTCCACCCAGCTCAATATAAAATATTTCAAAATGCAAGTGCAACGCGCGGGGCGTTTAAAGTGTTTCTGTCAGGCGAACCTGACTAATGGCCTCTTCTCATTTGGGGCTAGCGATTTATGTGGGGGCGTGGCCGCTGTCAAACGGCAGCGTGTGAAAATTGTTAACAAATTGCGGTGTCGAAAAGTCTTAGAAAAAAAGATTTCATCGGCGTTATATATTTAGAAAATATTTATAAATATTGTCGGCTCGGAAAACGCAATGGGTCGGTGCACTCAAAAGTGAAATGTGTGAAAAATTGATGTTAATTTATCTTAAATGTAGGCATCCTGAGTGTGGGTGGAATATTTGGCATTAATTGACAATCGTCTATGGTAAGTTTGACTAATGGGATAGGACGAGATGGAGTCTGAGAACTTCAAAAGAGGAAGTTTTAATGGGTTTAAATTCTATTTAAGATATGTTTTCATTATTATAATTACAAGATATATATTTATGTGGAACATTAATTTAGAGCTCTTCTTGACCTTAACCTAAAATTTCTTGCTTTATTTATAAATATTAACGATAATCAAAATACACAGCACAAGCACTTGTTTGCTGTTCTATGGAAATAAGAAATTTCTTATTTATTTTCGAGTTTCATTTGCTTAATGCTTCGTCACCATCAATATTGAGGCAATTATTGGCAGATCAACAAATAAGCGAACACAACGCAAATTATTTCAGCTCGCTGGGCAGCAATTTGGGTTACCCCAAGCAAAATTGATAACAATTTACACCTTAATATGGAACACATTTTGTGCAATTAACCCAGTTTTGACGGCCGGTTTCGTGCTGGCGGTGAAGATCCTCCTTCCCGGCCAACTCATTGCGAGCTGGGGTAATTTGTGTAAATTACGACTTCCCATCTGTCGGGGCATTTTATTGTCTTTTCGTTTAATATAACATTTAAGCAACAACATGCATTACTTTCGCTTTGTTATACCCTAGAATAAAGGGGTAAATCGATCCTACTGGACAGTTGAATAAATGTTTATTATAGGCTGTTTATGCCACTCATATAAAGTTTCTTGCTCATCTTCCGATTAATAAAATAATGTTCGGATATATTTTGTTTCAATTCCGTTTACAGAGTGTTGCTTGCCACATTTTTATTTTCTGGGAATGGAGGTTTCTTTGCATTGAATAAAGGGTGTTTAGGATTCGATCAGGTATCAAGGGGGTAACACTGGGTTTTCGCTCTGTTTTGATTTTTGCGTCGTTTCAAGTTTAATTCGTACTTTGCCTTCTTCGCATTCTACTCACACGCACTTTCTTTTGCAAAGGCGAGCAACTTGGCGGCAAGTCAAGAGCAGAAACCAGACGCAGGGCGAAAGAGGTCTTCTGGCACTTTCCCGCCGACAGTTGTGTAATTTCGAAAGATTTTGTAATTTGCTCGCATGCGTCAGGGGTAACCCGTTTTTGCCGTTAGCCGCTTAAATCAGTTGCTAAATTCAAAAATAAATATATAACAAATGTGCGCGCGCACACAATTTGCGTAAAGCATTTGCCGCTCGCATCCAATGAGTAATGACCATCTGATTCATGCGGCCGGCGTCGCTTGTCAATCTTGACAGCTCGGCCCATTGTTCGGCGATCCTCAGTCCCCTTCCCAACACCTTTGTGGCCTTTGTGGCGCTCTTTTTGGGGGCAAGGACGTAAAAACCACCGATTTGGCCAGACCTTGTATTTCCTGCTTTCACCCGCCATCTTTCGGCCCGCCCCATGTGCGCAAGTCGCCCATTTATGGTTTGGGGGCGACTCGATCGCAGTGTCTGGCCTAAAGAAAGCCTCATTAAAATAAATCAGCTCTTTTATATGCCCGAAAGGTGCGTGTAACTGAGGTGTGACTCGGAGAGGACAGTCATATTTAATTCGCTTTTAACTTAGAGACTAAAGGTGCCTCTCTACTGCTTTTTCTATCTATTTCTAATATATGCAGAAATCGTAATAAGCTGCATTTTTACAATAAATGTACTTAAAGGTCCAAAAATCTACCGCACATCATTGGCTTCACCTAAAGGTTTTTATTTGGAGACTATCAGCAGCATTGAAACTAAAAATAAAAGCCATTCTCACCTTTCCGGCAATTAGATATGAACCTTCTCGAGTACAATACCCTATCGATTTTCTCAATGCGACAACGACGACAATGTCCAGACAAAAGAGACTCTTGGTCCGGAGCTCAGCTTGCAAAATCAAACTAATCCGCTTAAGAGCCTCGATTTCCAGCCAGCAGAACCAGAACGAAAACCTGGGGCGTCGCGTCGTCCGGTCATTTGCAATCGAGGCGAGAACTAAGCTCTGGTCGTGTGGGATTTGAACGGATATTGATTTCCAGCTGTGCAAATAAATGACAGAGACTTGGCCAAGAAAGATGAGGTGGTGCTTGGGCCACATGTGGCGGCCAGGGGACACGTGACACGGCAGGTGCTAGACATGTGAGGATGGCAGAGAAGCAGTTAACCCATTAACCTCCAATTTATTTCCTATACAGATTTTTAATAAACCTAAAAACTAAATTATTAAAACTTAAATTAGATACAACTTCTACTAATATAAGTTTTATAAATTAATGTTGTTCTTTTTTAAATATCAAAACCGCAGCTGTCGAGGAAAGTACAATGTCACAGTGATTTTCTATTTATAATTAATTTGTTCAAAATTTCCCCTAGATTTTTCGACTAGAACTGAATGGGTTAACGTGTCTATTTTTATTCAGGCAGCTGCAACTGGGCTTGGGGATAATACGTCGGCTAATCAAGCCCACAGCCAAAGCCGCAGCCAAAGCCACAACCAAAGCCAACACCCAAGCCAGGTGACCCACTTGAGCATGCATCGCTCGTGACATTCGACTGGGAAACGTGCAGAAGCGACTGGAAATCGACAAAAGCAAAACAAAAGCAGCAGCAAAGCGGCTGCAAAGACAATCAAAAAGGCGAAACGTGCAGAACGTCACTTTCGGGCCGACTTTAGAGATGCGTCACAGCGAAAAGTGTTAAGAAGGAAATGCGCACAAATAACGCGGTAGATCAGGAAATGTAAGTGAGTGCAAGTGAGAAATGCGAATCAGCAAGGTAACCGGCAACATCAGCAGCAGCCAAATAAAGATAAACAGGAAAGAGTCCGATAGTCGAGCTCCGACTATGAGATACTCCCTGTTAGGATAGCTTAGAAATGCAAAAAAAAAAAATTGTTTTCAACAAACTATGAACAATAGCGGTGCTAGGTGCTTAGTTTTTTGAAATCAATGGAAATGTCGGGCAAAAGTATTTTATACAAAATTACCAATACGAAACAGGTGAAATTTACAATTTGCTGTGGATCTAGAAAAGTAGAGGGTCTCCGAAAGACTTGTCAGTCAGCAAATTTCTCTGCCCGGACTCTGCTAACACGGATAGTGTAATCGTCGTGTTGTTTCGATAAGGGACATTTATCTTTCGTATACAAATTCAAGTCTAACATGACAGTGTAAGCGTGGAGCCAGCACTGATTTTAAATAAAAAATCAGATTGGAATCTACATCCTAGGAATGACAGAAAATATAGATATATCGATATTTCCGAAAGTTGCGCTAAATCTATATTCCTTTGATATAATAGGTAAAATCTGTTTTTGAAAATAAATGTAAGGGAGTTATCAAAAATATAGGTTTAAAGGTGATTTAAACAAAATAAATAAATTAAATACTATTTTTCTGATATTTGTTTTTGATAATACCGATATGTGAACAATAAATACCTACGTATTTGTATTTTATAATTTGAGTTTCGATATTTTCGATATTTCTCCCCTTATATTATATTGGACTTTCACTTTCAGTATATAGTACATCCCCCAATCAATGTTCTTCTATAGGACAAGATAACCTATCGCCTACATTATGTTCGCACAAATACAGTATACCCCTCTACTGTCCACATACCAGGTATTACATCAGCAGAGACAGCGACAATGTTGACAATTGTTGGAACTGACAGTTTGACGTTTTAACTCACGCGCCAAACGTCAAACGGCAGCAGCAGCAACACAATGGCAATAGCAGCAACGGCAACATGTTCAACAGTCATCTAGGCGAATCCACAGCCAGGGAACAAGAATAGACAACTCAATGAGGTATTTTGATGGACACCTCTGGCGACAGCAACACGGCGAATGAATAATATTGGACAATTATGTATACTTGATTTGTGCAGCATTAACGAATCTGATGCTAGAAATATTGTTGATCTGTCAATTCCAATTAAAAAGAATTGTGAAATATTATTATTATTAAATTATTATTTTGCTTTTCATGGTTGACTTGCTGAATTACGATTTGGTTTCAACATCCTGGCTGCGAACATGATTTAAAAAGCGAACCAAAGGTCATTCCGGATGCAGTTGTTTTATTAAGGAAATTGTTTTTATGCTTGTTAGATGCTAAGGAAGTTTGTATTTTATTATATCTGATTAAATTAATTATAATGTTCATTAATAAATTGTTATTTTTATACGTTTATGGGCATAAAATCGGAAACGACTAATTGTCACATGAGTTTCAACCCCAACTCACAGATGTACAAAATTCATACAATTGCCAGGAATTTTCATTGAAAAGATATGCATTTATAATGCAGCTTTGCCCCAAATGACCCATCCGTGATCACCAAAGACAGAACCAATGACCAGGAATGGGAATACATATGGAAATATTTTTTGTTCGAAGAATGTGACATATGTCGCGTGCGATTCGTCTCGCTGATATTGCTATTGTTGCTCGTCGTTGGCTATCTTCTTTTTATAGTATAATTGACACTCTCTGTCCAGGGCTCATAAATTAATAGCAATTGGCGCAATGTGCAGTTGTAATTGTCGGCTGACCAGCGGAGAAAATAAAGAAAGATGCAGCGACCCGATCAGAGAGCTTTGTGTGGGTTGGTTGTCTGCTCACAACTAGAGGAATGCCATGGGATTCATAAATAATACTCGTATGTAGTTAGAAAGAAAGTCGTGTGGAAATTAGTCGGACAATGGAAGCTGCCAGTGTGTAAGTGAGTAGTGCATATGTGACCAGGAAGAAATGTCTAGCACTTTGTCGGGCAAAAACTAAGTATTTAATGGCTTCTGCACTCGACTAGTTCTTCTGGGATGGAAATATACTATATCACTCATCAGTACCTTTAAGCCCTTACATCATCTTATCCTTACATTTTCTTAGTCATTTGTTTTTTACTTAATTGTTTTCTTGAAGGAACAGCAACACATTCTTGTAACTTGTATTTCGTTTGCAATCCCGCATGCCACTGAAGTTGAAGTCTCCGATTCGATTCTCAGAACGAGACTTTGTATGCTCAGGACAATGACGACAGCAGCGACCTAGAAAAGAACAAATATATTCCATATAATTGGCTAAGCGTGTTAGTTATTATATCACACAGCAACATTTCTCCCTGTTACAATAAGGATGAACAAACAACAAGTTAGGCGCCAGCTCAGCTCGCTTTCCTTTTGCCGCTTAGGAATCTGACTTTCCGCATGTTGCATACTTTCAGGCAGCGAGGAAAATTTGCATGCGTCAACAGAACTTAATTTGATTTATTTTTGCCTTACGGAAAAGTTACTTTCTGCCAAAGCAGCAAAAAATAATACATTTTGTGAGCTCATTATTTATGAAAAACCGAGAGGGTACATTTTTTGATATTGATAGATCACACACATCAGCAAATTATGCGAGCAAACTTTTATTCTTGATTTAAGTTCGAAAAATGTTTAAAAAACAGCTATTATTAAGCAACAGCTATTAATAAGCAACAGCTATTAATAAGGATTTTAGATTGTATTTATGGAAAGAACTTTAAGATGTGAGATTACATAAATAAAGGATTATTATACTAACTTTAATAAATCTTGATAAGATATTTGTAATTGTAAATAAACAAATTTATTTAATTGTTAGGGTAAAGTCGATCTTATTAAATATTAACTTAATATGGATTAACTAGTTTATAAGAAAATATTTACCTATTTAAGTCTTCATTTTTCCTATTATTATTTTACATTCTAACATTCGTCTGGCTAATAAATTCCTGAAAATGTTAAATTTTAATTTGTTTCAAAGACAAGCCAAGATAGTTGGTATATATTCCTTGCTCCTCATATATTTAAAGCCTACGCTTTAGTTGAAATGTATTCCTTGCTTCTCTTTGATTTCATTTATTTTTTATATATTATAAAAGTGTCTACAAGTCTGAAACTTATAAATTTATTATTATTTTTAATTTTTGTGATTTTTAATTTTTTAATTAAGGTGATAAAGGGGACTTCAGATGTCCCCGTATACCTTTAAAAATAATTATAAAAAAAAAACTATTTTATTGTGTTATTTCTATTTGTAAGCATACTTTTAGGATAATACCAAAACTTCAAACTGCAATACCTCTCAAACTGTTATTTTTCGCGCATTGCTCAGAGTGTGTTCATGTGTTCTTTTACTAAAGACTCGTAATAATTATAAATATTCAAAGTCCAACCAAAAGACAGTTTTGGAATGTCTGTCGAGTAATTTGCTTGTCATTTGTGTAATCGCAACCTTGGCCCTCTTCGATTTCTGCACATCCCTCTGCCCGTAAAAAACCGGCAGCAAGTTAATACATCGCTTTCGTTGGAGTGCAAGAAAGATGGTTATCATGGTGACAACAACGAGAAAGCCAAATTGGACTGCCACGGATAAAGCGGAGAGTTCCCGTGGCAATATTTTGCATATATTAAGTTCACGCTGTGCGCTGGCTGTGCTACCTGATCACCATTGTTGCTCCTTGGATCATATCTTATAGGGCCATGACATTGCCAGTCTTTTGCTCCAGTTACAAACTGTTGAACATTTCGGTTTCACCAGCCGCAGTGTTGCATCCAAGGATCGCACTGATCTGATTTTTTAATGCGGAAGTCTCAGCTGCCTTCTGGGGATTTGATGCGAGGGTGTCATTGTTTTCCCCTGGCCATGATGGATTGGTTGCATCGTGAACTTGGTCTTGGGACTTGGTTTTTCTCCCAAAGATGACACATCTTTGAAAATTGTGTCACACAGCTATTTATCTCTATAAATCTAAATACTATTCAATAAAATTATTAAGTTTTTCATTTATTTATAAATAATATATACATAGTAAGGAAAATTAATTCTAATCCGATTCAAAATAAAAACCATTTGACTTATACAATATCAGATTTGCACGTCATCATTTATTCTTGCATACAACATGTATTTGAAACATGTTTGGTGAACTATATTTATAGATTATACATTATATAGATTGAACTTTTATAGGTTATCTTACACTACAGTTTCTTCATTCCAGCTCTCTTTTATTTCATTATATTGGCTTAGACAGAAGAGCATTTCTTCTTATTTATTTACACTTTATTTGTTGTCTTCTGGTTTAATTATGTGACAAAAAATTTAACATTTTAAAGCAGCAATGATTGTTCGACTATGTTTGGATTTAAATACAATACATTTTTCTTAAAAAACGAAAATATTTGAACTTTGTAATATGAAACACATTACCCATACTTATTAATCAGAGTAAGATGGAGCTGATAAAAAAGCAATTTCAATTGTTATTTGTACATCCCGTATCAAGCCCGGGATCGATTAGGATCATATTTATGACCTTACCATTTAAATATAGCTTTTTTCTTATGATCTACAACTACGTTACACAAAAACCTCGGAAACTGGTAAGGGTCGCTCTTGCCTATAACTTATAACCCAATTCCATTGCTACATGTTGACACATTCTGAGTGCATGTAATTCCACTGCTACATTTACATTATTCGGGGACATAATTCGGCATTTGAACATTTGAAAGGCCTCGACTGCCATTGTCAAAAGCAGTCATCTCAACCCATCTTTCAGGACGTTGTACGATATAGACTCATTTTAAGAATTAATGAATATTCAAGGTAGGAGAATCGCAGCATTGTATTTTAAGGAAAAATTGTATGACTTTTCGCCCCTCCGCAAAGCATGCATATTTTTCATCCTCAAATCAAGGAGCATCGCATTACAAAAGGCTCCTGTTGAGCATATTCATAATTATGTCAAAGACAATATGAAAGTATTAAATAGTTCTAAGGGCTAAAGAAGGCACTAATCGCCCGTAATCAATATTGTTCGATATTTCTTATCAGTTTGTATATAGACCTTCAGGACGAATTGTAAATGCATGTGGAGTCCCATTGTAAGATGCTGCTGTGATAATATTGAAAGATCGTATTTGATAGTTGATTTTCTTATACATTTAAAAACATTAATAGTGTTAAATAAATACTAGAAATATCAGATTGTTACTCGCTTTATTTTATATATCCTGACTCATGTTTAGTTTTTTTGTGGCAACTGCAACTTGTGACCGTTAATAAGCACACACCTAAAGCGATCCAGTTCTTGCAATGCCTTTTCTCCCAATTAATATGAAGCATTTTTTTTATCGATCTCTACACTATCCGCTTTCCCCACCTACTTCTCACCCGTCGAAGCGATTTCTCACACCAACCAACAACCCACGTCAAGAATTTTCTCCGCTCTTGTCCAACACTTTAATACCTTTAATTACGCCCCGAATATTGTGGCAAGCTCTTCATAACCGATATGCGATACAACCTGGTGCTTAATCAGAAAAGTAAAGAATATAAAATGCTGCCGGGGGCTGGGAAGGTGGCAGGATCCGCTGGAAGGCAAGACCGGAATGTTATCAGACGCCGGAGATCGGAGCATGCGCCACAGCGCAGAGCATCTGGAAAAGCAATTACACGTCGTGTGAGTGTAGATATATTCCCCGTTTCACCTGACAATGTTGCCGCTTACCTGCCGTCTCAGTTTACCTTGAACCTGCTACTGCAACTTGAGCTTCTGCTCGGCATGCAAATTATTTGGCTAATAGACGATAATGTACTCCGTGATTACTTACAATTTACACTTCCCAACTGCTGCGCCCACGCGACCGAATCGTAAATAAAAAATCCCCAGCAATATTTTTACGATTCTTTAATGCCTCACTTTACTCACCTAGAAGGTGTAATATTTTATAGGAAACGCTACGTGAGTCGTATTTAAAAAAACTATTAAGAAGTGACTTATTGAAGTCGATCGGAGTGTTTCCTAACTTAATGTGAAATTAGGGTATCTCCCCTTTCTAAAGTATAATTAAAATCTAACTAATATTTGTATATACATTTAAAGTCGCTGAGCTCCAGTATATATGCAAAGCCTAAAATGCTGGGGAAAAAAATGTTAACCCATTTATGACCTCCTTTCTTGATTGGTGTGTCTAACAATAGCAATTAATGGACATGCAACATAGTCGGCCACATTTTCCATGGCCCAGCAGCCGACTGCAAACAGAGAACAGACAACTTTATTAGCTTAATTAAAACTCTTCAAAAGGTTCATCAAAGCCTAGGGGGCTAGGGGCCTAGGCCTAGGAAAACGAACCGAAGCGAACCACCGAGTAGAACATAGCCGAGACGGACTGAGAAGTCCATTGGTTTCGCTTCTCCTGAAAAGAAAAATGCGTTGAATGCCGGCAATTTAGCAACTTTACAGCTTTGGTCTCCGGTCCGGACCTGGCAGCTAATAATGGAAGCCTATCCCCAGTCCCATTTCGGTTTGCAACCGACTCCCAGCTGAATGACGTTTCACTTGATTGCAGTTAATTTTTTCCTCTTTCTCTGTCTCTGACTCAGGTTCGAATGCAAATTCTCCAGCTCCAGGCTCCCTTTCCTCGCCACAATTTGCGGTCTTTTGGCCCTGCAGAGCATCTCAAATCTAATTGAAGCCACAATCTTTTGATTGTTTGTCTCCGTCCAAGCTCAACGGTGGACTCTTGGCGGAGAATGGTCATAATAACGAAAATTATGTTGTAAAATGTTGGGAAAACGTGTTGAGAGATTTTGAGAGCTAAACGAACTCGCTGACTGGCGAGCATTGAAATTTTATGGACCATTAACGGGGATTTTGGTATAGGTTCCCTGACAGTGAGCTAAGTTTATGAAACTTTATTAATTGTTTGGTGGTTTAATGCTAATGGGATTAGCTTTGGATTAAAATAAAGAGACAACGTTGAAATTATTAATAAACGGTAGCTTTAACTAATATTCCATAAAAGATTTTAAGGGAAAAATATTTTCTAAAATAAACTCAAAATTATTTAAATAAAGAATTAAAATGAAATAAAATGCTTTTGATATATAATAAAGAGGTAGTTTTAGGAAGTTTGCAACTGGAAACCTACTCCAAATTATTTAAATCAAGAATAAAAAAGAAATAAAATGCCTTTGAAATATAATAAATAGGTAGTTTTAGGAAGTTTGCAACTGGAAACCTACATTCGCTGCTCACAAGGAAGCATTGTGCTTTTCATGACCAAATATTTTATTGTTAGCCAAATCACCGCTCACCATTGAACTGTTGACCTGAATAGTTTCAGCTGTGGCCCACGAAGTCGTCAAGTTGATGATGACTCGTGTCTGCAGTCAGCAACTATTTGGCATGACTTGGGATTGAAACATTTCGCCAATCGCCGAATGCAAGGGTGGCAAAGGTCAGCGCAGCGTTGCCGGGGAAAATCCAAAGAAAGGAATATGAAAATGGCCAGATAAACCAACACAGACGCTGAGCAATTTGCGTGGCCAATTAGGGAAATGACAACTTCCTCGGAGACGAGGAAACTCGTTTAGACCAAAGGAAAACTCGTTCTTTCCGACCAATATCAATTACACAATGTGGGGGCCTTTTCAAAATTAATATCGTATCGGCCAACATGGGCAGACTTCCCATGCCTAACTCGCTTATCTAATAGAGTCATAAAATACAACCCACACACTCCTATAGTGTTTCTTTTTGGTTCGGTTTCTACAGATTTAAGGCTAAAAGGAGAGAGAAATAAAAATACAGCCCACCATTTATGGGAGCCAACATTTTTGTGGCAATTAACAGCGTCAGGGTTCGATGCACAATTAAACGAAACTGTCAACAATTTATCTTCAACGACGTGACTTCCCAGGAAGACTTTTGCGCCTCCTTAACGGGGCCTAGACGTGGCAGTGGCAGTGGCGTGGAGCTGGCACTTAAAAGTAAAAGGGCCTCGTCTCCTGGCAACTCTCTAATTGCAACCAAATACGGCGGCAGAATGTTAGCTCAAGGCTGCAGGAATTTCCCTTTGGCCATATGAGCTATGTCAAAATGTGACAAAATGCGTGTAGTTCAGCCTTTCTCCTTTCCCGATAAATCCCCATCACATTCCAGTGCGAGTGCAGAGCGGGGATCTCCATTTAAGGTGTTCATTAGTCGCAGGTCGCCGGCAAAAAGGGACCTACGGCCCAAAAATGGTTATAAAAGCTCATCAAGCGGAGATCACGGAGCGAAGATCATCATTATATCGGCGATCACGATGATGAAGGCAACGATAATGTCGGGATCGATCGATCAGAGTCCAATCAGCTGGCTCCGTATATATGGTCCTCTGTCCTTGTCGTCTTTGGCCGGTATAACTGTAAAGTTTTTTCAGATCGGAACTCGTCCAGGGCGAGTACGAAAATTAAGCGATTTTCGTTGTACAATTTACATTTTGAGCTGGATTTCGATTATTGTCTGTCGATCAGATATGCCCGGAGGTGTCATGCCCAAATACCGACCAAAAACCAACAAGCAACTTTCACTTGTCTGACTTGGCAGACTTGCCATATGTGCCAAGAGTGCCAAAGGACAAAAGAGCTTTAGCCTCTGATTTCGCGTGGCTAAACGACTTGTTTTTATTTACTGAATGGCTCAATTGGCAACTGTAAGTGTGGCAAGATTTAACCAAAACTATAAAATGTTGTATTTGTAAATTAGTACTAGATTTATTTCTTATTAAAAATATATACTATGTTTTAATATTTTTCAGTGTTTAATTGTCACTCTGGAAGTTGTCGGGAAAACAGTTATCTTAGTTGGGTTTTGTTACAGAAATTTAAAACATCATCCCGCTCTTTACTGACTTTGAAAAATAACAAAATATCAACAAATATTTCATTTAACATTAAGTTAACTATATTATTAAAGAAATATCGGAAATGTTGTGTGTCTTTGTCTATATCTAAAACATCTTTAAATCAAATCTTTGATCATTTTTCTATACTTTTTCCAGCCATGATACCTTAAACTAAGCTTTATTTTCTTGCAACAGTTCGATATCTCAAACATAATAACGTTTTATTGCGCATATCTCGCAAGCTAAAATTTCGATTTATATATCGACCTTCAGGTCACCTGCCGATACACAATGAATATATTTATATTTTCTGTTATCTCTACTCTGAAATTTTAGCTGAAGATATTATTAAATTGGTCTCAAAATAGAATCAGTATAAACTTCTGATTAATCTTATCCTATGCTACTTCTGCTGATATTTTTATGCTAAATGGGGACTTTCAATAATTAATGACTTGCGGTAGGCAACGAAATGATTCAGTATAATGCCCTCGGCTTCATTGGTGCGGGAGTCGGCAGCAAGTGGCGTCTGGTTAATCAAAATATTTAAGGAAACTTCCCTCTGGGCAAAAGACTCCTCCATGCATATGGATATGAAGTTATAAATAGCCACAGAACGCAAAGGATGAGCAGCATCTTCTGGTTAAACAGGCTTTACAAATTACGACAAAGAAAGGCCAATATTTTATACTCTAACAGTTTTAAAATAATTCCTTAAATTATACACACATAATATTTTAAACACAGTTTCTACATAAGCCTGGAATTTAGTGTTTTATATTGAAGATCCATCTTAACTTGATATGGACCTAATAGTATTATCTCTATCCTTAAAACCTATTACGCAAACATTAATATCCTTCGCCTAAGATAGTGTATAAGAATAAAAGCGAATGGAACCCCTTGGCTTGGCTCGGGTCTTTCTCGTGGTCATTTCATAATATCGCATTAAACAATATGCAACTTAACGAATGCCCTTAATCATGGGCAGCTGGGGGAAAGGGCCGACCAGAAGGGGAAGTGTGGAGAGGCGTTGGAATGACTTTGTAATTGCGCATGCGCGACATGCCCCAAGCGGCGACAACAACGAGATGGCGGCTCTTTTACATCTGCCCCGCACTCGTATTTTCCGAATTGATAATGCCTTTTACGCGAGCTGCATTGATTGGCCCCAAATCACAGCTCCCCTCTTTATCTCCACAGTCCCGGACCAGTCGAGTGACCTACTGAGCGCAAAAAGGTTGCCTGCTCTCGTCACGCAACATCGAACCGTTCTGGGCGTGATCTGGCATTTCCCTTTCGTTAAGCCGGGCGCATCTGAGAGTGCTTGGAGCGAATAACTGGTACTATTAGTTAGGTAAGAGTGTGCTAATATATGTTTTTAACAGCAATCTAATTAGAAGGAACCTTCAGGCCCCAAGGGAACCACACATATTGAGAGTTATGGGAATAGTAATTTGATTTTAAATGACTTAAATTATAAACAATCAAAATATTCAATATTTAGTTGGGGCTATGGATTTTCCTTGTATTTGTATAACTTAAAGAAGAAGAAAAATGGCGCCCCTTTCATACAAACTCTCAGAGCCAAATGAATTTTAGGAGACAGAGATTTTCCGAACTGTATCTAAATGCTTTTTTGGACCGATTATTCTGAAGTCGGGACTAGTGATGGAAGATAATATCAATATGTCGAAACTGTGTTTTTAATAACACGATAAATAAAATGATATATTAACGTTGCGATATATGTATGAGCGCCGAAGATGAGTCTAAATTTAGCTTAAACTATGTATTAATAAGGGAAATTATTATAAAGAAATCATCGAGAATGTAGTTTTAAAGATATTTTGAGCAAAATAAATTAAATAACATTTGTCGGATATTTGTATCATTAAAATCGATTGTTTGAAGTTAAGTAAGTTATTATTTTGATATTTTAAATTGCAATATATATTATGTATATTGAACGCGATATATTTGTCGATATATAATATCGAACCTTTTCCCGATGTACATTCCGGACTCGAGACACTCAAGTTCAAGTTGGAACATTATTTAAATATTATTGCTGAGAAGTCCTGAATAAATTCAGGACGATGTCCCAGTTTCCAACACCTATTAGCTTTAAATTGAAAATAAAACATACTGGTAGTAAAAAGCCAAGCTAAGCTCTTAATAAATTACAATACAATTACAGCCTAGGCACTGTAAGGTAAAGTAAAGTAAGGAATTTATGAGCTTATACACTTGTCCTCATCGTTACATGACCATGCATTTCTAACAACTTCAACAAGTCTTCCAGTCGTAGGAAAACCGAATAACTCCTTCAGTTCAGTTTAATGTATTATGCGCAGACGCAACCTGCCCCAAAAATTTCTTTCCTGGAATTCCTTTAGAATGACAAAATTATGCAAGCCGAATAACTAATCAAGTGAGGGATGCACCAAGAAAAAAAGGGAAAATAAACTTCTTAAGTAGGCACTCGAAGCCCAAAAAATTCCATAAAAGAGACCCTTGACCACCCCGTGAGATGAAAATGTGTTTACTAATTTTTCACTGACTCCACAATTGGATGATGATAACGCCTCTTTTTCCAAACAAAAGATATAGGGTTCATCCCAAATTTACGATCTTTAAAGTGTCATGCGGCGTATTTGGATATTAACACTTGGCTCTGGCCAGGCTTAGGTCAGGAACAGATTGCAGTTAAGGTTTTATAGCCCCCAACTGTGCCGTCAGCGGTGCCTTGAATAAGACTACTAATTAGAGACTTTTATGGGAAATTAATTTGAAGACGCCCCTGGAAATTTTGAATTATATAATTAAGTTATAATTGTGAGAAGGGCCTTACGCTTTCGCTGGTTTTAAGGAAATTAGCTGATTTAATTTTTGATTTGATTTTATTAGTTCAATACAATGATTATATTCTTTAAATCTTAAGTTTGGTTTGTTAATAGTTTCCAGAAGTATGATCCACAAGGTCCTGTTCCCACGAGATTATTAAGTACTTTTTCGTAACTCATCATTAGTTTCCAGGAAAACCAAATATCCTGCAAGGCATTTCCATTTAACAAAAACCACCAGAATTGCTACCTTATGGTCCCGATCGTACCCGAAGTGCCTTGTTAGCACTTGGACAGCACTTCACCCACGAAACGAAAATCCGTCGGCAATTTACATAACAAGACCAGTTCCCAAGGCAGGCACAGAAGCAAAAAACGAAAACTGGAAAAGACAATCAGCGGCGCTCCACAAAAACTCCCGAAAGCCTGTCAACGCATAATCCATCAAAACCGAGCCAGGCCGAGGGACAGTGAGGCTCACTGTTACGAGCCGTGTAGAATCGCAGTGGCAACCAGTGGAAACAGGCACTAGGGGGGGTTGGATGGCACTGGGCATGGGGTATGGGAGATGGGAATGGGTATGGGGAGACCCCCTCTGGGGGATCGAAATCAATTTGGCGCTTTACCACACGAACATGCCCCGAACACGACACGCCCACCCGCCTGTCTATCTCCATTCGGAGTCGCACAAATGCCCCAAAGGAATTGCTTGGACCGGGCCTGGATTAAACGGGGTAAAAACTAGTCATAATATTAAGATTTATTGCAACTATGAAATACCCGCTACTGAAATACGCTTGAGTGTTGATTATAACTCTTTTTTATTGGTGTAGGTAAACCAAGCCCACTTTTAAAACCATTTTCAAAGAATTTTAGCTTATGATTTATGTAGGTGCTGTTTAAATTAAAAAACTGTAACCAGTACTTCTTATTAGTGAAAACTATGCTGATTAATTTACAAGCATCAGTGCTGTATTATCTGATTATATTGAAGTTTTTGAGGAAAACATTTTCACACCAATTCAAATCAAATTAACCTCATATACTATATACTCCTTTTCTGGAGAGTAGAGGGTACGCAGACTTAGACACAGCCCAAGTCAGAGTCCGAGCAGCCACCTAACTCTAATTGGGCATAATTTAAATTCCACTCGTGAGCGCCATGAATTGTATTTAACGTTTTGGCGCTTCCCAACTTGGGACTGGGACTCTCTTCGGGCTCCTGGCATTGGCGGTAAAATTCATTTGATTTTATTTGGATTCTCTTGGCCGGGCTAACCGCGAGCTGGGCCAAGCAGCACAGATCGCAGACGGCGATCCTCCCCGAACGCTTCCTTATTTGTTTCCACCTTTATGTGTTTGTTTTCAATTCCCCGCTTAATTGGTTTTGCGCCTAGAGCTGGCCAAAAAACCACCCAGAGATATTGCGGAGACGGAGACCCGACGGCCACTGATAAAAGTTCGATGCCTTAGTTTTGATTGGGAGGCGGCTATTAGAAAATTGAATCTAGGCGTACGAGTGTGGGTTGGGCTCTCTATGTTGTGTGTGAAAGTCGTTAACAAAAGGTTGTTATATGATTTTTATCCAGTCTGCGGTCTGGCAATTGGCAAGAACCTGGCCAGTAATCGTGCAGTTCTTAGTAGGTCGTAATGCAGTGAATGGTGAGTGGAAAATAAGTTCTTAATGTAAGATCGTGACTTGCTTTAGTGGTAATTATTTAAATTATATAAGCAAAAATACATAATAAATATTTTGCCTATTAAGAATTGGGTTATAATGAACCTTAAGTCCTTCCTGTGTAAATCTGGAATCTAATAAAACAATTTAATACTTTATGCGTAATTTCCAAAGAATCGCAAACAGGAAGTCCTGCCTGAATAGAAAACCTATGCACGACCTAAACAACCCTTTTTCTCCAGAAAACCTTTTTGGAATTCCACAGGCCCAGAGTGTGCCCTCTCTGCGCCTCTGTTTTGTACAATTTCTGTCTCGCCCTTGTGCACTTGTGCCAAACAATTTGTAAGCCATCATTTCAATTAAGATGCATAAATCACGCCGAAATCAGCAGCCTCATCAGGGCAGCAGCAACATCATCGTCGCCGCCGCCAAGATAATCCTCCGCGTACACATCGTTATCCTCAAGTACGTCGGGCACTTAACCGGCCCAAAGGAACCCTTTTATTTCCGTTCAATCTCTTCTTCGAGCTTGTTTCTTGTGGTGCCGCCTCGGGTTCGGTGTTCGATTCGCTTAAACGAACCAATTTAAACGGCGCACCGACTCTGGACGAGTCCATAAGTGTGCGGGCGGCGTGAGGTTCCTGCTCAATCCAATCCGAGCCAGGGGACCGGCAGCGGGAACGGGGATCGCAGCGGCAATTGCAGCTCTTTTATACGACCTCGTGAAACTGAAACTGTCGATTCACGCTCCAGCCATTGCTTTTTGAGACACAGCAGCGGTAGCCACAAACTCTAGTAGGTACAAAACATAGTAAGCCGTTCTGGATATCGCAATAAAAGAAAGGCTTTAAGACTTATTTGGGATACAAATGTGTCGTTTTTATTTTCAAGTGTTCTGGAAATAATTCTAATATACTAGCGTGCTCCAAAAATCACAATGATTTCTTTAAAGCCCCTAAAAAGGCGTCTAAAAGTATGTAATGTAAATCAATGTAAGTTTGTTTTTCTTTTTGTTACGCTGTTAAATTTCGTAGAATCATTTATAACAGATTTTTATGTCTTTGAAACCATTAAAGATTTCAGATACATTCATTTTATTCAAAGTATCTAGGAGTTAGGCTAGCATGGCCTTCTTTCCGTTGCAGGACGTATATAAGTCGGATCAGATATTAAGTTTGCTACGAAATAAATCGGAGCAAACAAGTATCAATAACTGATTTTTAAACCATATTTTTCCCAGTCAAAATATGTGCTTACAGATATCGGAACGCGGACTTTGTGTAACCTACTTAACTGGCGTTTTGATGAGCAACTTATTAGGTATTTATGTAATTGCCACACGACTGGGCAGCAAATAGCTGCCGGCAACATGAAGCTCGCCACCGAGAGGCGTTCTGTCTTGGTTATTTCCCGATGATTTTTCGATTCCCTCGAACTGGCGTTAAGTGCTGCAATTCGCTGCACTCATCGGAGGGGGCCCTTGGCCTGTTAAAATGCCGTGTCGACGTCACAAAGGCACCGCAAGGATAATAATCAGAAATGAGCGTAGGACACGGCGGGTCAGGACCCTCCACTGTCAAAACGAATTGCCAGGTAAACAACTTAGTGACGAAGGCTCGCAGGGACAACAAGGGGCAGACAACAAAGACGGCTCAAGTGCAAGGTGCTCGCAGGACTGTAAATACTTTCCTTTGCACTCTGGGAATTTCCCCGTTTAAGTGGCCGGTGCCCGACACGCTAGCCACTCGCTGTTTTTGCCTGTTAAGGCCAAACAAATTGGCCTGCACCTTGCCACCGAAAGCAGCAACAAGCCGCACGTAAGAGAGTTCCCTGCCAAGGGCCAAAGAGAAAACAGCGGTCAAAGAGTGCGAAGCGATCAGCATTGTGGATCGTAAGTGGCCTGGCATGTGAACAACTCAGGTGATAAGCCGGAAACGAACTTTGTTAAGGTCTGTTGAAATGATGAATTGGTTATAGATCTTAAGTACTTAATAATATTAACATGAAGAGTTTGTAACACCTTTATTTTAAATAATAATTTTGTTTAATTTAAAGATTATTATCTTACTCTTTGAAATCATTGAAAAGATGCTAAAAGACTCCTCTGAACTCAAAGGAAAAACACCACATTTAATTTAAAAAGTATTATCAAAAATAATAATTATAATAGTGGTATCAAATTTTCAAATTTTTCTGATTCAGTTTTTGTAACTTACGGTTCACAGATACGTTTTTCTAGCGATTACTAAGATCAATAAAATCCCGAGGTGTTAGATTTCTCGGAAGGCCAATGGATGCAACTTCCTCGTCTTCGGCGGCTATCGAATGCGATCCACAGGGGCCCGACTCACAAGCAGTGCTGTCACTTTGGCTAACTTGAAAATAAATGTTCCACTTTTTTTAAAATAAATTAGTAACATTTCTAGTACATTTATTTTTATCTTTATCTTTTATCCTTAGCAACTTTATTATAAATCTAGTAGTTTCTCTATTTTTAAGTAAAGCTGTTGCCTCTTTACAGTATTTACGAGTAATTTATTTCTATAAGGCAGTATTAATGTTATATTAGAAACAAAGTAATTAACAACTTAAAAGTGTTTCATCAATTGATTCGTTCAACGGTTCAAAATATATAGAACATTTAGTAGGGTACTCTAAACTTCCAACCTTGTTACCAATTTACCAAAAAAAAATGTTAAAAACCCTTTTGATTGTAATTGCACATTATCATTTTGAAGTATTTATTTATTTGAACTTTGGCTCATCCAAAAAGCGTATTACCTAGTTTGAACTTGTATGTATAGGTTGAACAATTATCTACCGTATCCCTTATATTTAGATGTATAGATTATATTACCCCACTGTGCATCGGAGGAAAATCAAATAACGCATATTTTAATTAAATACGTACATACATTTAAATGTCGAAAGGGAAGCATATATTTTCAAATCTAGCTATTTTTGCTAGGGAGATACTGACAGCACTGATCCACAGGGGCCCACAAGCGAACGACGATCGATCGGATCGGGTCGGCGCGCAGCCGAAGTGCAGCGCGATCAGTTCGTGTTTGACGGTCGTTTGCGTAGGACGCAAGATACGCGGCGGTTGCGATTCCGAGTGCTGTGCAGTGCAGTGTAAATTGTAGATGATAGTGCGTTCGAATAGTGCCGCATTCGAGCCGCAGGCGATAGTTTATGTGCCATTAAATGCAAAACGGCAATTATGCGATAAGAGCCGTAAATAAATAAGTGAATGCAGAATTTCAGCACGCCATTTCCGAGTTTGCCAGCATCGAATGATCGAAAGTCTTCTGCGAATGGCTTCTTTTTTTTAGTTCTACGCCTCTCGTCGAGGATACGAAAATAGCTGCCGCGGAAAATGTTTGCCTGTCGCTGAGCAGGAAAGTGGGAAATGTGTCTGAAACAGAAATAAAATTAACCGCCGCAAAAAATGCTGAAGTAGAAAAGTTGCAACAAAAAGAAGTCTGCGGAAAATAGAGCAAAATTAAAGTGAAAAATCGCAAGAGCAAATGTGTAAAAAGTGTAAAAAAAAAGTCGAGCGGAAATCGTTAATGAGCGAGGAAAAGAAATAATACAGAACTACAATCTGTGTAGTGCGAATAAAAAATAGAAGATTATGAATGAAAATAACACTTCGTGTGTCATCGTCGGAATAATAGCGAAGTTAAATAATTAAAAGCAGATCCAAGTTCAAAGTCAAACGGAATAAAATGTGTTTTTAGTGCCAAAATAGATTAAATATGCAAATCATTAAACTCACCAAGTGGCCAATCGGCCTGGCCCTGGCCCTCATCCTGTTGGCCATCCACTGCCAGGCCAGGCGTCAGCGGAAGCGCCAGCCGAGCTTCTCCACCGCTCAGGAACTCCGCGACTACAGCTCCTTAACCCTTTTCAACGACACCTCCGATGAGATACAGCAGAGCATTGTGTCCTGGACAGGAGCGCGCATCCTCTCCAGCGAAAAGCAGAAGAAGACGTCTTCCCAATCGGCTCGCCGTCATAAAACCAAGAGTGGCCTGCTCATTGAAAGTAACGTCGCCGACGTGGAGTCCAGCAGTTCCTCGGCCGAGTCTGTCACCAAGAAGAAGTCACCGCAGCGTCGTCGCAACGGAAAATTGCAGAAATCCGGAGGGGGCGGAGGTAAGTGGCAATAACTATGGAGGGGTTCCTCTAAATATGGTCTCTCTGATCGATTGTGCAGCACCAGAAGTTGCTCGCATTGCTTGCCTTGGGTTTCCTCCTTGGTCGCCTCTCGCCGGTCGCTGGTCGTGTTTCTGCCATATTTGGCCGCTCAAGTTGAAAGAACTTTCATGTGAAAGTTGTGACAGCAGGAAGAGATTCTGATTCTTTTCTGCGCTGCTCTTTATTTTAGCCTCTATGTAATTCTATATGTTATTACGTGAGAGGTCCAGTTATGGTCCGGCAATGCTGCACTGGTCTTGGCTTTGGCTGCTCCCCAGTAGGCCTGGCCTGGCGCTGTTGTCGTTAGTTGGAAAAGACTCTCTGCCTTGGGTATGTGAACTTTGCCTATTAGTAATAGGAACCGCTGTAGACTACGAGGTTTTGTCATTCTTCAATAAGTGATACTATTGAAATTTGTTGAGGCATAACTTCCCTAAGTGCTCACCCTAATTTGTAGTTTATAATTTGTGAAATTGGTGTACCAAAAATTTTAATACAAATAATTTAACTTACTGATAGCAACCAGCATATTTAATCAATACAGAATGAATAATAAAAGCTAAAATATTTGAAATAAGCTGTGGATTTAATGACGGTTATCTAGTAATTCATAATTCCAATTACTTTTATTTTAAATAGTATATTTATTTGCATATTTAACAATAGGATTTATTGATAATTCCCAATTCCACTGGTTCGTAAACCAATTACCATAGTTCCTTCGTTCAACAATTGCTAAGGCGATTGGATTGACGAACACAAAGATGAAAATCGATCAGGGAAGATGAATAGAGAAACAATATGCGGCACATGTTCTCGAATAATAAATGGTCTCCATGAAGTACGTAACCCTTGGCGATTGTCCCAGAGCATGTGTGGGTTTGAGCACTCGAGGTGTTTGTTGGCCGAACACATGACCCCGAGAAGAGCTCAGAGCTGAGCTGAGATCCGAGAGGGAACAATAGCGCCGGAGCCTGGTGAGGTTGTCGCCATAATTGCGGTCGGATCTGAGCGGAAAGATGCCGTAACTAGGCAGCGGCAACAATGGACGATTGTTAGGCAGGTCGTCCATGGAGAGCCCCTGGAGAGGATAATTGATGGAGCCATGCGTATCGCCTTTGGGAATGCCTCGCGCGCTAATAGGAACATATGTTTCCGAGGCGAGCAGGCAGGCAGACGACCAGCCAGAACCCACACACATGGCCAGAGGAAAAGGGTTTATAAAAATATTTTTCCGACTGCTATGGTTATAAACCTTAAGTGGCTTACTATGTCCACGGTCGTAAAAATTTGTTGTGGACGGCAACAAAGGCAAACAGATTTAGTTCTGCCTCTAAGTTGTGTGTGTAAATAGTTTTTTGCATTTTACTTTAAGCTGTCGTATGATAATAAGTTCTTAATACTGCGTTGTGGTTATGACGATGCTAATGATTAGTCTAGAAAGATAAGAAAGATATTATGGGAGAATTAATAAAACCTAAGAATAGAATAAATACTTATAATATACTTATTTTGCTGTAATTAATTCCAGGGGATCAAAATCAACACTTTTAATTTTATTTCAAGCTGTATTTATATTCTACATTTCAAAGAAAGAAGCGTATCATAATAACTTCATGTCAATGCTACTTTTTGTACGTTTTACTGAAACAAAAGTGTATATTAAGGCTATGAAGCTTGAACCACCAACATTATTGTAACGACAGAAAAACCACCAGTTTCGTGGTAACTATTCAAAGAGTTGTCAGTAAAGCGATTTCCTGATACCATAATAATTGCAAATCAATTCCAAATCATTCAATTGTAAATAGATTCAATGAAACACTTTTCAACGCCCAAGGCCTGAAGACATAAATGCGAATTGATTGAGCAAATTACGGCTGATTATTTCGAGTAAAGTCGCATTTATAACGTCCGAATGCGGCGATTGGCATTAATTGATTGATTGGCTTGTTTGGATTAGAGAAAACGAAAGTTTCCCAATGGCAAAATGGGTCACGGATACAGCTACACGATGCCAGATACAAAGATACGAATCTATTGACCCGCGCTTGCATTTCCGTTGGGTTTGTCTCGCCGTTTCCCAATCAAGCGCACAGATACTCGGACAGAGGCACGCACTTTATCAGCTCATTAAGTATCTTGTGGATACATTCTTTGCGCTGCTAGCCGTAACTCATGGCCAACTCATATCCAGCCGCTGTTTGCTTTTCGCTGTCGATCGAAAAGTGTTTGGGAAATGCATTCTTCATTGATTTCCCCCCTTACGTTTCGTTTCGCCTTGGGTTGTTTTTGTTTGTTTCTTGTTAACTGCATTACACAATGCCCGGAGATGAAAAGCGCACTTCAGTTCTCCAGCGCTCGGTGGCTGCTGCTTCTGGAAATTTAGATTTGTGGGAAAATGCTCAGTCGTCGGCTGTTGCCCGTTGTCATTGAGTTTTATTTGTTTTTAATTTTTTATTGACATGTGAAGTTCGTAAAAGTTGAGTGAACTCTGCTTTACGGTTGATTTCCTAGTGCCTCCGAACGTGGCGTGAAAAGCAAAAGTATTGCACTTGAGGTGACCAAGATGCTACAATATTATTCCAAAGAGATTCAAGATCTATCATTTATGGTACAACTAATGCATCTTACTGATGAGATTCTCTGAATTGATGTGTTAAGGCAGACATATATTTTATAGAATTTATGGTAGAACATATGTTAACGACGTGCTAAGATGAAGGAATTTTGAAACCTTTTGTCTATGATCTACGCCCAGAATCACCTTATGTCCCGTGTGAGCTTTGCACCTCAGACCTGTTTATCGCTTATAAATCTCCGATTCTCACCTAGATTGGTTTCTCGATCTCCTCCCATTGCCCTTTGTTGTGATAATTTATTTAAATGCACTTTATAGACCGACGGCGTAACACCTGGCCGGAGCAATAATTGCGCTGTCTTAACGGAAATGCTCAGAATGATGAATGCACCAGACAGCTGGCCGGCTAAAAAATGCAATTCGGCTTACACTGAGGGAAAACTCCCCAATCCAAGGCGACCCGAGGTCGCCCCAAACCGAGTTTATGTCAAAACTGAGCCAAAACAAAGGAGGGGCGATGGGAAAAACAATTGCTGAACTTATTAAAAGCAAACAAAGGACCGTGGAGCATTGTTCATGTTCTTCGGGTAATTTGATATGGAAACCCAATATGTCTTTCAAATAATTCTGCCAGAGCCTTTTGAAGTGATCGGGCACTCCAGGAGCATTAAACTAAAGTTGGAGACCATTAAAATATCTTTATAGACCACGAAACGGAACACACAGCCCAAGAAGCCCTGAAACTTCCCATGTAAACAACACAAACAATGTGCAGCGATCGAGGGGCGTTTGTAAACAAACAGCTCGGTGGACCAAAACAAAAAGGAACTTTAGCACCGATTCCAGCTGACCAGCAGACGCCACAAATGATCTATGGAAATTCCTCCCAACTTCGGCGAAACAAAGCGATCCGGAGTTTACACAAATGGGAACATTACTCTCCTGGAGCTTGTTGTTGCTCATGGATTTTTAAAGCCGACCAATGGGAGAGTTCCGGAACAACATCTCAACCGCTCGCTGTTCCCTAACTTACTTTGAAGTGGTCTACTCTTCTGGCCAGTCAGTCCCTCGTGTGGACTAGCATTTGGCCATAAATTAATATTATAGACCAAGTTTTGATAAGACTTTGACGCCGTCTGCGCGGCGGCGACCTCAACAATGACCCGGGGAATAAAAGCAACAACTGGGAGTTTGAAGCAACGATGCAGGCCACCGGAACACATAACGGGTCAGCTGTCATCCGTTGCACTATGGGGACAAATTCGATATATTTGCGCATATATGTAGTTAAAAAAAAACGATAATGTGGTACTTTATGATTATAAAGATAGCAGACTTTTGTCTGCTGAAGTGAGATAAAGTCTCTAGTTGGGAATTCTAGTACAAAGCTAGCAATAAGTGCATCAATGCACCAAAGCCCCCTCTTATGCTTTGAAATTAAGTTTTCTTTTTCTACTCAGAACATTCAATAAGTGATTTTAGACATATACAACCAAATTGCAACATAAAACAAAACATTCTTTACATTCTTTTATAAAAATGAAGTACTTTTTTTTAGCATTTTGACAATAAGCTTCCCGGAATATGGTCCACAAAAATACCTTTTTATCCACTGTTTGCCGGTCAGGGGACTAGACAAAGGCATGGGTTCTACAGAGAGTGTATAACAAATTCGAAGCTCGTTAGCGCAGACACTTGAGATAAGAAGCCGAAGATGGTCGAGCGAATAAATTGTTTCTAGTCTTCAGATTTTTGTTGTTTCCCCAAAAATGTGGGTCAGTTCCAAAGAGAGCTGTAGTGGAAACAGTAGTAGGTAGCTGAGTTTTAACCGAGCTGCTGAGTTGGCTAATGATGCTGATGCTTATTTATTCCAAACAAAATGTAACAAAATTTGTCGTAAGTCCAAGAAATAGTTCTCCTTTAAGGCAATATAAATATAACTTGAAAAAGAAATATTTATTATTACTTTTAGTATATTAAATAGTGTGTAACTTTTGCCATTGATAGATAGATAGAGTTATATATTATAAACTATACAACTACTGACTATACTAATCGAAAACATAATCCAAATATATATGTAGAATTTAATTTCATAAACGTTATTTCATCAACACCATATTATAGTACTTTTAAACGAACATCAAATAACCTTCTTACTGAACTGAACCGTATCGGAGTTTCACGCAAACGAACATATCTCCGACTGATCACCAGGTTGAATGGTACATATTCCTCCCCCTGTGATATCTCCTCATACAGCAGTCGCTGTGCCTTTATCAGGGTGCTTGTCACTTTAACCGAGACTGATAAACGATCGTTGATCGAATGCCACGACAACTGTCATTGAACTTCATTGATAAATGCCTTGGAAAAGCGGCAGGTAAGTCACTGTAGCCGCTGGAAAAGTATCTGTTTGCGATGCAAGTGATAAGCTAAACACATATACGTTATCCCCAAACTTACCTGTATCGAGTTTCTTGTTCTACCTGTGTGCCATCGTCGCCAAGGCGTCGAAAAGAATGACCCTAAATCGTGGCCAATATATCAATAACATGCCCTCACTTGTCATCACTTCCTCCCGCACATCAAAACACAGTCTCGCTCCCGAGAACTTTGGCAGAGATGAAACGCTTTCCATTTCTCAGAAGGGAAATGCGTGCTTTCTTTTGCCGGAATCTCTTCTTCTAAACGGAACCGAGGCGAAAACACTTGAAAGAGTTGTGTAAATATTATAGAGCCCAAATCGGGTGAGCTGTCCAAGCACCGCACTAATTATGCATTATGTTCGTGTTGAGAGAAGTTCTGGTCCCTTCCCTGAAATGCTTGAAGTTTATATTTTCCTTTTCCCCCTTTTTCGTGTTACGTTAAAGTAATTAAATTGATAAAAGCTGCATAAACAACATAGTTTTAGTGAAATGCGATATAATATTGTATAGGACCACCCAATTGTTTAGAACGATATAAAAATTGTGGTGCTTAGTAAGTGAATTAATAATCTAATAGCTGAGTTCAAGTTAGAGATGGCATAAAATATAGATGTACTATATACATCGATACTCCATCATTGCGATGTAAGTACATTAGGTAGCCATTCTCTTTGATATATCTAACTGTGCTAAAGAAGGCTCTAAACTCCGTTTAAACTATCGTTGATAAAATAATATAAAAAACCTATTGAATAATTCGTTGTAAACATGCTTTAAGTATAGTCGGTAAAAAATACACTTTGATAAATTAATCGATATTATCGATAATATCGATATTTTAACTTTATGTGCCATAATCTTATAACTTACAATATATAGTTGTATCAAACTTTATATATTTCGTATACTATATTTTCGATATGATGTTGAGCGCAACATATTTATCGATAAACCTAATCGCACATTTCCTCTCAATATATCACGTTAAAAGTGCGCTGTTTGAGTACCAATCGTGTATTTTAATTCGTATTAGGATGCTGGACACTTTAACCGGTATACAGTTTCAAAAAACGAGCAAATCTGTCCGGAAGAGCACAATTCGCAACACTCCACCCAGACGACCGCCACGGGCATCTGTTGATGCATCTTTAGCGTCACTTGTCTGCTGCTCTTGCCATTTACCAATCAGCGACAGCTCTTCGCCAATCTATTTTGAATGTGGCGGCTCATCCGTCAGCAGTCCATGCTCAGACGCTGGAAATGATGGGTGCTTTCGGAAGAAGGGGGCTGCCGGGAGACAGCTGCCGAAACGTGCCTCCGAACATGAGTCACGCATAGAGTGTGGAAATGGCTGAAGTACGAGTCAGGACTGTGGGGAACACCACCTGAAAATTGCGGTTACGCCCACTTGGAATTTCGACAAACCGTTTGCCGCTCACGCCTGAGTAATGGGAAAATGCCTCGAAAATGGCTTTTGCACCAAAATCAAGCCGGGAACAGAAAAACTAATGAAATGACAAACAAATTGTCTGCAGACACGCGTTGCTAACACGATCCATCCCGGAGGATCAGGTTCTGGCTTGGCTGCGGGTTCGGGTTCGGGTTCAAGTTTGCGGCTGTCGACTGCCGTTGGCGGCTCGTCTTTTGACTTACAGCCTCTGACAGCTAGCAGGAATTGAAACATTTTGGCACTGCCATTGATTAGTGTTCTAAATAACGCAGCCAGCTGAGATCAGTGAGAAATTGACAGGACGCATGCAAGTTGCGGTTGAATCCGATCCAATCCGATTTAAGTCTTCTCAGGATTGGGATCAGAGAAGGCGACCGACTCTACTCGACACGACACCTGACAAATTGCTTAATTAAAGCGATCTGAAGGCTATTTGTTGCTGAAACCAGTTATTGACATGTCTTTAATGACTATTCGAGTTTACTTTAAATTATTTCGATTTCATTTCTTGCCTCTTTTACTCAGGTTGGAATTTCAAAATATTTTTTTGCGGTTTTCAGCATCCTTGAAACAATATTTATGAAGTTTCGCTGAGCTAATGAGTATAAGTAAAAAAACAAAATAAAGATGCCAATCGATCGAGGTAATGTTTTTGTTTTGAGGTAGAATTGTTATACAAATATGCAATCAAGCATAGAGATAATTCAATACAACATTAAATCGTTTAAAATTAGTAATAGTGCGATTAAAATGATAGATATTGTTATGTTTTCTGATATGGTCCATATTTTTACAAAGGAAACTGAGCTCTTAAAATTACATTTGCCATTCGCCTTGAAGATCTATATACGAAAAATAATCATAAATAATCAAAAATACAGAAAAATATTGATTATGGCGATATTTTGTGAGTTATCTAGCCTTTGTAACCGTTCATTAATTTATAATTGCTCGTAGGCAGCATTTCGTGGTCGCCACATCATAATGTGACGATCCTTAATCTGTGCCCATTTGAAACGTAAACTAAGCCGGATCAGCCGCTCGAGTCATTCACATGTCGCCCAATAATGTAAATGTAGCAGTGGAATCATCTACATTCTGATTGTGATAATATGTAGATATAGAATGGGGCTATACGACAATAGAGAAGCTGCTTGTTTCAGATTTCCATCAACACGTTTTTATACAAGTAAACTTATTTTACACACAGTGTTTTCTAATTTTATGAGCCATAAATCGCTACTATCTTGGATTTGCAATTTGCCTACTCAAAATTGTGAGTTTAATAAACAACTTCGCATTGGCTTAATAGTTACTCAGCTGAGTTTGGGGAATTTCTCAAGCCTTTCGCATTCAACTCAAGAGATAATTTCGCTAAAGCCTGTTCAATAAAATCGTTAATTGTCACTCAAATAGCTACATTTTTTGTGACGCAGACGCGACAGGATAAAGGCTTATCAAATGCCACTAACAGCCGCACAAGCCAGCCGAGGAAAAGCCGAGTCGAAACTGGTTAGATGAGTGAGACGGCGGCCAGGCGATAAAAATTTGTAGTCAAAATGAGAGATACGAATCGTCAACAGCGTCAGGCGACATGCGACGTAAACAAGCAAAATTAATGCAATTTCTTCAATGTATGAACAATTAACCAGCTCCTCGAATGGAAACGGAAGGGGCAGGCGATTGTGGCCAACTTCGTTCGATGGCCACTTCCATTCGGTGGCCAAATCGGCGGCGCCATCAAATGATTCAAGCGGCGCCTGCAGCGCGATCGTGGGCCGACTTCCCAGCGACTTGGTCGGCGCCTTTTTACAACCAAAACTAACACGCTTACGGACCATGTGCTAATTAAATAGTTTACAAGTCAACTCTGATTGCCAGGAGAGTTGGCAGCCCGGTTTGCTTGTCGCCAAACTCCGCCAAAGATTTATTGAAGTTTGGCCAAAAACTTCGCGTCGGGCGGGCCGATGTTTTTATTACAAGCTCGAGCGGGACAGCTCTCGGTGGTGATTTGTTTATTGCCGATCGCGTATAGCGTGTGCCATTAATGGCTGCCATTTCGTATTAACAGCCATCGATGATGCAGATGACCGGGCGACCCAGTTAATGTTCAGTTAACTGCCGGCCAACTCGTTAAAAAATTAAAAACAAGACATTAAACACGCTCGTAAAGGTAATACTTTAACGGTTATGCGTACAGAAGGTAATCCAAAGATTTTTCATGCTCATGTTTATGGAAATTAAAATGTATATTTCATAAAAGGGATGAGTTTGATTGGAAATTAAATGTCTTCGACATAATTTAGAGGATACATCTAGTTAGGATTTATGCATAATTAAGTTTGCCAAAAATGTTCCTTGAGAAAATGGCTTAATGGATTTTTTCTAGCCTTTGTATACATATTATGTTAACTTAACTTAAAGTATTTAAAAATGTAGTTTTTTCAAAAATAACGGTCATTAAAGCTGCTACAGCAGATTTGCAGGAACTCCTTCGAAAAAAGCTGTTTTGCAGTTTATCAACAAAAATAAAAACAAACAGATTTCCTTAAAGTAATGTATAACCTAAAAGTTAACCAGAGGAATACCAAAATTGATTTTTTTGCTAAAGCCATATAAATGTACTGTAATCCTTTTTTTTTTTTAATTCTATATAGTTTTTACGTTTAATAATGATTTTAATATAATAAAATAAGGAGACTTGTAACTTTATGGGTTTTATTTCTGATTTTATACAGATCTTTTAGATTGCAGCCTTTTAGCATAATAAATTAATATAGAGCTATTTTCATAAGATATCTTAGCACAGATTATTATAAAATCTGACGTCATCATTGACTAAAACTTATGCATGCATGTATCTTCTCGTTTCCCTTTTTATAAATTCCACAACTCTACTCTTCAACTTCCTGTGGTTTCCCTTTTTCTGCACTTCACTTTTCTTATGGCTCATCCGCCGCCATAATCTCGGTCTGTCTAGACAGACAACCATGTCGGCGACGCGGCTTTTCTGGGATAAGATGACTCACACCTTATAAATTTAATTATGACATTACTTATTATGCGACTCTCGCCCCGTCGCCTGAGCATCAGGAAAAATAAAGACAATCCAAGTTATTTATAAAATCTGACAGTTGATGACAAATTAACAGGCGGCTGAAAAAAATCCGAAAGTGAGTCCCGAAAACCTCCAGAGCCAAAGTGTGGGCGACTCGTGTCGCCGCGCGGGGCTTTGGCTGGTTTCCCCAGCAGATATCGAGTATCACAAAGCTCGCCCAGGCCCACTCAGGCGTAACTAATGAGTGCGATATGAAAGGAGATCCCAAGACCCCCAAAAGCCCAGGCCAAACCAAAGATATCGCGTTTGCGCATGCGCAGCATTCGGAGCAGTGTTGGTTAACAGCACTCTGTGAGCAAACATTGACTCGAAGCCTAGGCCGAAATGCATTTCGAGTGATTGGCAAACACGTCCGGCCATTTGTCCTCTTTCCCATCTAATGGCTGCAGTGCTTTATGCCTAATGGCCAAATGGGAATTTCGACGCCTTTTCGTGCGCTTTTCGTGCCATGATTGCAAGTGCCCGATAAGAGTTTTTGACTCGTAAATCGTGATAATTATCGAGGCGCAAGTGCAGCGAAGGTTAACTCACCTTAAGGCGACGAACATTTTCCTGGCTCCGTGCTGCTTATTAAATATATAAATTATTAAATGCACCGCTACACGAACCGATTTTGCTGCTAGCTTACACAATTCTGATTTCCGATAAGATAAAAAGAAGCCAACCTTTTGGTCGCTTAATTAAGAACTTGAAGGCTAATGACTGGCTATTAGACATTTTCTTTTCTGAAGCTTTTCTCAAATTATTATCTTTAAATTTTGGGTATCTTCCTAATCAACATTTATTATAACTAATTTAAGTTACTGTTAAGTCAGACCAAATTAAATGGCACAACTTACGTATATCAGGCATATATATAAATGCTTCCGTCCATTTTTTTTATAAGCTTAAGCTTTGTATACAACTGGATTTATTTAATTTGATAGAGTTTTAAGTAGAAGACACAATCAAGTCTGTTCTAAAACAGGGGTGCTCACATAATGCTCTGAGCTGGACTGACAGGCCACGAAGCTTGCCGAAGCTGACCGAAGAGCCTAGGCTCTGTCTCCCTTGACGTTAGCTCATTGTATATTTTGTTCATGACTTACCTACCAATTTCCAAAAGACTATCCTAATACTTACATAGATACCGTACTTGATCTTCCTTAAGATGTGGATGCATATTTAACAATTAGATCCAAGACCATTGCGTAAAATTCAACACTTCATTGGGAATTTCACAGTCAAAGCTTCAAGTATTCGGTTCCTGGTAAGCAATTTCCTTTCCTTTCGCAGCCAAGATGAGCCCAAACATCCGCAGTCAGGGAACGGGAGATGCCTAAGAACTTTTCCCCGGTGGGGCAGGTGACATTTTCAGTCATACTCGTGTTTTACGATACACTATGGGTGGGTTCTGGGCTCTGGGACGCTTCTTCTGAGGGAGGGGGCGGTACTGGTTTGAGGTACTTGAAAAATTAATGTACCCGGTCGGTGTTGGCAGCCGAACGCTTGACTTGTCCGCGGAGGTTCGGGAAAATGCATAGACAAATGTCAAATATTTATTGAAAATAAACAAAACCGGCTAACAAATAAACAAACCAACAAACAAGGCGACGGCGAGACGACAGAGCTGGACGGGAATGTGCTGGGGACGGGTTGCCGGGCTGGCGAGTTGCGTCAACAGATTTCCGAGAAAAGAAATAAAATGAAGGAGTGAACAGCATGGGCATCAAACTGACCAGAACTGAAGACGTTTGGTCATGCATCAGTGCAGCGCAGCTTTGGCTAAAAGCCGGGAAACAGTGGGAACCGAATCTTTCGAGGCTGAGGCTGCTAGATGGACGGACCCACGGATGGATGGATGGATCTGCTGGGTTCTTGTGGGGCCCATCAGTGGGTGCCTCAAGAGCTGCTGAACGCTGGCGAAGGAACATATGCTCCGGCCGCCACAGCACGTTGTCTCCTCCTCCAGGTGGCTACCGGCTTTTTCCCGACGTGTTCGAGTGGCATCCAGTCCGCGTTCTCGGATCCATGCTCGCCATGTCTGGGGCTCTGTTCGGGTTGTGTTTTGAAAAAATATTTATCCATGCCCGGTCTGGCCGCTGATCGCGATGATGATGTTCATGCCGTTCCGCGGGACAATGTGGTCGATGACTCCGCTGGGTTATGCAAGTAATGCTTGATTTGGTATTGAAGACTGGTAGCTGCCACTCACTCAGCTGTCGTTGGTTTTGTTTGGATGACTCACGAAGTGTGGGAGATGCATTTAGACGATGGGATGAAATTACTTTGACCACCGAGGGATTTTAATTGGTTGGCGTTTGTTGGTAGGAGGTGCCACTTGTTAATATTAGTAATTAACACTGACATACCTGCTGAGTAGATCTGCTGTGTAGAATCTACTAAATTCTAAAGCATCCTACTCTGTAGCAGGTAGAGAAATATCCGCACATCGGTTAGCATTTTAAAGACCATTTTTGATTAATTAGAAGTCACTGTGGAGGAAGGCTGAACATTTCCCATTCAATGCAGAGCCAGCTGCCCATCTGCTACATTTCATCCACATCGATGTGGCGCATAAAGTACGGAGATATTTGCACTATTTTTGGACGGCTTGCCGGGAACTTGGCTATCCGGCCAAGTCAGATGCCCTGCTTGTTTGCCTTGTGGCCAATTATGCACACAAACACACAGCTGGAGGTAGAAATTACAGAGGAGTGGGGCACCTCCGGCTCCATCTGCATCTCCATTTCAATGGCCAGCTGCTTATTAAGTCGTTGGAGTTGTGCTCCAACTTCAAAGATTGCAATGGGAATGAACCGATTGTGGTGCAAGGATTGATGGCATGGACAAGCTGCTGTTAAGGTAATCTCTAGTTAGTTAGCAATCGGAGTGCTTCCTGCCGGGGCCTGATTCTGCTGTCCAATCATTTTCCCTGCCTCCTTTGCATAAATAAATTGCGTTCGTCTTGTATGAAAATAATGATTTCCAGTAGCCGAAAAATTAATTTAAATTCAATAAGGGAAATCCCAAAAGGGACGAAGCTCGGGAGTCGACACCTAATTTTATGCACTTCAACAGCGCGCTACCGACGAGAAGACGCAAGGAATGACTCGATGGATGGATGGGAAGTCAATCAAAATTTTGACCATAAATAGGCTCCTCTGGAGATGGAGGCCCTTGACAGCGTTGGCTTTTAAGTTGCGCAGCTTTTCGGCCAACGGCTCAATTACCAAAATGGCGACAAAGAGAAAGAGCTGTGGCAAAGATGACGAGAATGACGTTGATGCTATTAAAATTAATGGAATATTCGAATATGCAATAAACTGAAGAAGGCAAAAAATAAGAGATCCCCCTTCAAGGGACTTAATAACATGGGCAAAATACAAGGAATATAAGACTAAGTTTATTTTTTAATTGTAATTTTAAGAGCGCAAATGTATTTATTTTCGTTAATAATTTACACCAAACATGTGAACTTATAATCTCAGACTTAGCTGAGAGCGAATAACTTTCACTGCAATCACTGAAAAGATAAAAATGGGAAAACTAGGCTTACAAAAAGAAATGTCTTAAAGCGATCAAAATTAATGTCTTTAAGTCACAGAGAAAACCAAAAAACAGTGCTTTGGGCAAAGTTCAGGCATAAAGTGTTAAAAGCATGAAAGAAAAACTTATCGGCAGCTGTCAAAATCGCCGCCCGACTCAAGAGGAAACCGGCAAATGGCATTTAAATGTTTTGACAAATGACAAATTTGCGGTAGCCAAAACAAGAAGAGGAGAGAAGTTAAATAACTGTTGAGTCTGAGTGTTGAGCGGAGACCCGGCCACTGGAGGCTGCGGGCTGGAGGTGGCCTTTTCAACGGCTGCATGGAGTTACGGGTATGTCTAGGCCTCCAAGGCCCCTATACCACCCCTCGAAACTGCCGACAATCTGGCGAATGTATTCACGTTTTCCGCGCTGACAGCTTAAGTGAGAAAAGTTTTGCTGATTAAATGTTTTGACAAATTGAAAGCGCCACATAATAAAACCTTATTCGAAGCCCAGCTTTGCTTTGGCGCATTGTGGCATATTTTGTGAACAGTTACTCAAATTTAAAGGCGTTATTGGGATAGAAGAGAAAGAAAGAAAGAAATAAAATGCATATTTCATAGTTTACGCAATAATAATGTATATTAGGAATTGGCGAAATAATCGATGCTGTTACGATATAAACGAAATGGATATCTTAACGTTGCGACATATGCCCGATAAACAGATATTCTTTTCGATATATGCAACTATTCGACAAATGAACAAAAGCTTAGTTTACTCTAGCCTTGCTAAGAAAACTACATAACAAACCAAAAAATTTATTTTTCAAGATTTTGTAGGGAATGATAAAAAAAAATATGTAACATTTTCGGATACTTTGGTATTTTATCGATAATATTGTATATCACACTTTCCGATATGCTAGTGTGTATTTGGTCGAACGTTTCCTCTTGATATATATATATCTCCAATTTATATTACTCTGATTATACAAAATAATACTAAGTTACCGCATTCAACAGATATATTTTCGATATACAAAAATATAGCAGTTATGCTCAGCTAAGCAATATATCTGTAAGAACTTTTGCTTTGTCTTTAGTACTTTTGATGCGACAACATTTGCCCTTTCACTACACACTTAACCCATTGAATCGAAAGTCTCAAGTTTCCAGGACAAACTTTTCTCATTCGCCAAAGTTTTTTTAGTAATCCGTCCATATAGCTTACATATAGCAATTTTCCTGCAATTACGTCAACATTGTAGTGTTGCTCGCAAAAGTTTTGTGTTGACAATTGCCAAAACAGCAGAGCAAAAGGACCGACTGCAAACAGCAGCAGCTCGGACTGGCAATTCGGAGCTACCAAAACATGCAAATAGCATACCAGGTCAACGTTTGGGCTTAAACAACAACTGCACTGCAGCTGCTGCTGGTCAGCGATAAAGTTTATCTCAAGAGTTCCCCGTTTGGCTGTCTGCGCGTTCCATGGGATACTTTTGCATGCCGGCCAATCAATAAGTCCTGTGGCACAAAGTTCAGAGCAATCCAGAGCAGCTGCTCGCCAGGTGATTTATGGGCAGAGCTGGCTTGAGGGCTTGTTCTTGACTTGTTACGATTGAGCAATTTAATTGATTGGCCTGGGAAAAACTGTCAGAGTCTGAATAATCGTGTATTGATTGAGGGTAATTGAGTAATTGAATGTAATTGTTTTCGAACATATCATAAAGAAGGGTTTTCTCCAGATGTAGGTCTGGAATCTTGTCGAGTGAAAAGTGAACCTGGCTTAATTTTCATTTTTTTTCTTTTCATATTGATGCTCAGCCCTTCGCCTGCTTAAAATGGACGACCTGTACTCCGGTGGAGGATCGCCCGGTGGATCGGGAGGCCTCTATCCGCCGCTCTTCAACGTGGCTCCCCGGGCCGAAATATCGGTGAATGCGACTTGTGGCCAGAACGGGGCCGAGGAGTACTGCAAGCTGGTCGACGCCTATCCGCACCGCAATTGGGCCAAGCAATGCGGCACTTGCAACGCCCACTCCTCGGACCGCGCCAGGCAGCGCTCGATCCAGTCGCTGATCTCGACGGGATCCGGACTCGAGGAGAGCTGGTGGCAGTCTCCGACGCTGCAGGGTGGCCGCCAGTTTGAGTACGTGACCATCACGCTGGACCTGAAGCAGGTGAGTCGCAGTATCCCAGAATCCCAGCTGATTCCAATGCCATCCTAGGCTAAGCTCTTGTGACAGTCGAGCTGTGATCCAGTTTGTAATTAAGCCGCTGGGCTGTCACTCATTTACAAGCGATTTAACGCCAGCTCCGTGATCCATCTGGCTACATTAAGACTTTGAAATATGATCTTCCCGATGACAGACTGGCACTGCAACCCGCTCGATGCCCATTCGATTCTAATGCTCAAAATGGCAGACATAAATTGGATTTGATGGAGTTTTGATTAAGTCGTATTCGCTTACATAAAAACCGCTTCATTCGATACCTTGTCAGCTCTGCCTAATGGGAAACAAGCTTTCATTTCCGGTGTATAATTGGAAATTATTACCTCGGTTAAAAATAAAGTTGTTTGCCTTACAATATTTCTTTTATCATAAGTAATACCATTAATTTCGACGACTGTTTTCTTAAAGAAAAAGCCTAGAGAGTGCTGTTACTCATCCGTTCTTACTAAGCAATCATTTTACTTCACGTACAGCTAGAAGTAGTAGATGACTAACTCGTCTTTACACAATTACCTTAATTAAAATGGCACAGACCTCCCCGAATCAAAATCGTATTTTATTTCACACTTCCCATGGATCTTTACATCTCGATTGGGTGCTAATCGCTCTCCGATAGTGTTAATTGGAACTTCAAAGTGCACTCACCCACGATGGTTCGCCCTTAGGCGATGATCATGCTCCCTCCCAGCTTCCGATCCCCACTTTCCTCAGGGACCGGAATGTGCTGAAAAATAAGAAGAAATTGAATGGAAAATATATCATCTGCTTAGCATCAGCCGACGCAAAGTTGACATATCAAGTGCAGCTTGCACTCGAGTTTCAGAGAGATATTCCAATGTTTTGATATAATTCTTTCACTGCCACATGCCCCGGGATCGGACCAGTCCGTTCCCGAAGACACTGGCCCACACCAGTGAGCGTTCACTTAATTAAACGAGGGACAGCCCAGCACGAGGAACATTCACGGACTGGAAGTGATTTAAAATTAAAAACATTGTTTTTGCATATGCCGTAAAGTATGAAAGATTTATGACAGCCATCCGTTGCTCTCCGGGTTTATTAATAAATTCCTTCGCTTCCCTTGCACAAAGGGGAAGTCTACCGACAGCCACAGAAATATTTAAATTGGGTTCTGCACTTAATTAACTCTGACAGAGCCTATTTCTAGTTGGCGAAATAAAATCCAAAAATGTCAAGCCTTTTATGGCATCTGCCTTTATCTTGGCCTTTTTTCGTTAAAACAGTTTTTTAAGTGCAATTACCGAACGCTGAACTACATTTATATAGGTTCCCATGATTTTTCAGATATGGAGTGAAATGCGAGGCATGTGTCAGAATTTACACGCTCCCATTGCGCTGATGTGCTTGAGTGCCGAGGAATATTCACAGAATGTCAGGAACTGTAGTCAAATCACTTCGTTGTGCTTGACTCATTCTGGGTTTATTTTGGGTTTGGAGTAAAGTTTATTCGGTTTCTACAAGACATATATATTATATTATATATTTACTTATTTTTAAGTGTCTTAATAAAATAAGCTAGAGTTGAATTTAAAAATATTTCCAAGAAAGTTAAAATATATTAAAGAAAGAAAAATGTATAATAAATTAAAAATAACAATAATCAGACACTTGAAGAACCTACTAACTCTATCAACTCCAACACAGCTGATATCTCCTCCAATTAGTGAACACCAACGCACCCAACTGCCTCTCGGCAAGTTCACTAATTAGCTATCCCGAAAATTAAGTGTTCTGTGTGATTGTGGCTATGGAAATATTCTGGGCATTTGTCACAACTGTTTGAAAACACATTAGAGTGATCTTCCTCTGTTTTCCCCCAAACCACGACACTATTTATGACCTCCGACGAAAACTTGACATTGACGTCGTGGTGTGTCTCTCGTTCTCTCTGTGTTCATGGGCGACAAAATCGGGATTTTGAGGCGTGGATTTTAACAATTAGACTAATCGAGTGATTTACACAGACAGTGAGAAAAAAAAAGATAGAAACGACAGGCGTGTGTCAACGATTTGACAGTTTAAAATATTTCTCCGCAGACTCCGGCAGTCCTGGCAGACCGGTCAGAACCATGGTCGGTCGGTGTGTCTGTCTGTCTTTCCGGCAATATGTAGCTTTGTCAGCCAGGCATTCAGCCAGTCAGCCATCCAGTCTGTCAGCTTGCCAGTAAGCAGTCTGTCAGCCTGTCTGTTCGTACAACAATGTCTAGATTTATGCTTGAATGGCTTCGGGGCGCGCGTGACTAATTGAAAGTCTAGCGAGAGTTCTGCGAGCATCCGCGGCAGTTGCTCTCAAACTGTAAGTGGAGTTTCTGTAAAATTATTTAAACATTAATTTCATATGAATCTTTAAATTATAAAGCTCGGTCGGACGACGAACTAATTTTTTTTAAAAAACAATTTAATAAGTTATTTTAGGGTTTATTCGCTTTAAGTATCCCCAAGTCGGAAAAATCGGATAAATCTAATTCTGATATCAAGCTAAAGTTTAAAATTGTCCGTTTCTGTTTGACGGTAACCAAACTTAGAAATCCGCGCTTTACCAATTCAAAATGTGTTTGTTTTTGTGTGTATTTCTTTGATACAGACATTTAATTGCTTCATTAAATCTAGCCAAATTTGGCCAACAAATAAAGTGAGTAGAGACCGTGGGGCCGGTCACTTGGCATCGCAATGGTTTTCGTTTCGTAACTGTAATTCAAATGTTTGACAAGTTGTTGCAACATGTGCAGCGCCAAGAGCAACAGCAGCTCGGCGCTGCAGCGGCAGGAACCAATGCGGCGACAAGCAAAGCGTGCAACAAGCCACGTACGAGACGCATTTTAGGCACAGCAATTATTTTAATGGTCAATTTATTTATTTGTTTGGCAGCGATTTTGGCTTTTTTCGACATTTTTCCCTGAATTTGCCTTTTAAAGAATGCTTCCTCAGTTTGCCTGAGCTGCCGCGGCAGTTATCTGCATTTGCATGAGTTTCCTGCATGTTTTGGGTTGGGGCTTTAACGTGATTGAAGCTTCGCTTGAATTGTTTTCATGTTATTTACCAGGAAGCGAACTTTATTTTAAATGCACCATGGGAGAAAGAAAAATGTTGGCGGCGATAAAAAAAATAACATTTATGTATAAAGGCACAGGATTTTTTTTTTGGAAATAAATGTTTCAGCCCCTTATTTAAGAAGACTTTTTACATGCGCTCTCACATTTCCTTTTGTTCAGTTCTTGACTATTAAAAAATTATCGCATTCCTTTTATGTTTAATCATGACTACTTTATGTATGTCAGTAATGCCATAGAAATTGGTTTGGTATCCATCTTTTTAGAGTATATTTTCCATATTTTGTTTATTTTCTACTCGAGGTTAACGAAGTGGGGCGCGCGGTCCTAGGTCGTAGGTCAGAAAATTCCCTGTCCGGTCTCTGCTGGCACTGTCATAGTTATTTGTCAGGCCATCTTAATATTTTATTTTAACTTTACGGAAATATTTTTACGGATCGTTGTCTTTTTATTTATTTTATCTACTTTCCTATTTCATTTCATGTACATAAGTGTTTTACACTTTAATTTCCTTGAGCCTTTATTTTATTTCAATAAATGAAATATCAATAGAACTACGAATGTATTTAAAATGCGATTTGTAAAAGAGAAATACAAATAGAACGTACTGTGTATATGTTTTGAGGTGCAGTCGTGGAATACTTCAAAACCACATTCTGTCTAAACATTTAAGCGTTAGGCTTATCCTAGAAACGCCAGCTCGGAACAGGCGCATTTTTCTTTAAATTCAAACAAGTTATTCAAAACATTACTCATTCTTGAGCCGCGTTAATGCGCCAGTTTTTAGAGATAAAAACATGCGGCAGACAGAAAACTTTTCGGTTACTTCAGTGTGAGCCACCAACACGTCGAAGAGTCCGCCGTCAAGATAGAGGAAAAAGTAAGAAAATGTGCAAAAAATACACCAGCGGCATGTCTGACATGTGGGTTCATTCACCATGTTATCTAAAAGCGTGCCAACACAAAAAGCGTTCGAAAAATAAAAGATTCTGCTGCCTCAAATGAGGCGGAAAACTGCATAATTTGCCAAAAAATATGGCCAGATAAAATTCTGTCTAGCAGACTAGCAGACCCAAATAAAATTAAAAGCGAAGCCCTAAATTTGTTGTCTTTTATTTTTGGTGTTTCAGTCTGTCTACTTCAATTTTTCGCCGGTTTATTTTTGAAATTTTACGATGTCATGAGTTTTTCCCCCGCTGTGTGTTTTTGGCAATTAACTTAGCGTCCGTGTTAGGTTTTGGGGCCTCGTGCGGAGGAAGTTTCCTGTCAGCTGTGCCTGATGGACTTTCCTCATTGAGCGATAAATATTTGATTGCCATAAACGTTAATTCGTGTAATTTACGACATGCAATGCTCTCTCCTGCTCAATTTCGTTTATCGACTCAAATTATCACCGTGACTTTCCTCGCCGACTCGTCTGCTTCTCATGGCAAATTAAGCTGTCTAGTCTGAATATTTCAGCAATTTGGTTAGAGTCTCTCTTTGACTTGGCCTTATCAGTTGACCAGTATCTGGCGGCAACAGGTTTAAGTGGCTGGGCAGCAGCTCCCTCTGACTCCCTCTGGCCGAGGATCCGCTGACCAAATATTTATACAAAGAGTGATTCTCATCGCTCCGTTGTAAACAAGTTTGCAGTTGTTGCCGTCAATTGGTCCAAACTGATAAAAACGTCAAAGCGTTACCCTTGAGGCCATCACCTGCTGCCTCTTCGATTGCAATCTACAACGATTTTCACGTCTCCACAGGGAAGCAGGCCACGGAGCCTTCTCATAGTTCGCCTCCTTTATCGGGAACTTGTTTTCCCCCCGCGGCCATCGGGAAATCAGTTCAGAAGCCCAGCCCGGGTCGCTCCAGAGCTGATTGCAATCAAGGCTTCGGACAACGTAATTCACTAGAGATAACTTATCTCAGCAATTCAAATGTGTCAGGTTCAGTGGCTTCTTAGTGGACTTTCGGAAGTGCCGGTATGCACGAAGTTTCTATATGTCAGTATACCAAACATGGTATTCTTTCAGGAAGCCCAAACAAAAAGCATTATATTTGTTAAGGTTAAGTTAATAAAATCTGCGTAGTCACTATCTCCGTTCGCAAAACTTGGACAAGCTTCGACATGCACGCATTGTGTGACCAGCTTTGCTATGGGATCTCTCCACACTTATGCTTGGACTGTCTCTCTCGGTTATGTATTTATTTCTCTAATCTTATCAGCTTGACAGACGCAGTTGTAGCTGTAATCAAATACAGGCTACAGTCACCGTCTCTCCACTCACGCCGGCTTTTGGCTTCTTGTGTATTTGCATTTTATCAGCCCGGGCGAATCGGGCAATCTGTGTGCGACGATGCCATTAGCTACTTAGTGAGTTGCGGGTAAACAAGTGGCTTAGAAATTCGATAGAGTTGTTTTATCTCTTTGGCTCACGACGACTGGGTAAGAGTTTCAAACTAAAAACTAAAAACTTAAAAATAATATGAGGACCTGGCTAGATGGCGCCGTGTGGCCGGCCTAAGTCAGTGCGTCGTAATCAATTATACACCTGGCCACACCTTCGACACAAGCCGCCCGTCGGAAAATTCAATTGCATGCCTTTTATTGATTTTTTCATTTTGGTCTGTCCGGGTTTTGTGTGGCTTTTTTGGTCGACGATCTTCGATAGGCGCAACATTTTCAGCGTCTCGAACACGCGACGTTTTTGGCATTTCGCTTTTTCCCCCTTCGCCCTCCCTCCAATAATTTTTCCAAATATCGTTTGTCAGCCGTGGCTGCCGGCCACTTTGAAGGAGCCACAGTTGGGCGGCAGCTTTGGAGGGACGGCCTGCGCCTGCGGTTGGTTGACAGTCTGGGAAATTTATGACGCGGCAATGGCAATGCTGAGTTAAAAGATTTTGCTCTAGCACAGATACTCGAATGAACGCAGTTTGTTGGTAGTCGCAGATGCAAAGATACAGCCACATAGCTGAATAGAAACATCATCTGGTGACAGAAACATTGACATTTGGGTGCGTTGATAATTTATTGCTCATGGGGCCTAGTGGCTATAAAACCGTAATTCCAAGGTGTGAAATAGCGTGCTCGCAGGACAAAGTAAATATAAAAGCTTGAAATATCTTAGAATGATAAATAATAAATGTAAGGAAAGTTTTTTGTATTTATAGAGAAATAGTTTTTTTAATGTTCAGATCTAACATTAAATAATACGTTTTAAGCAGAGCTCTGAAAGTTGTGTAACGCAGACTCGATAATAAACGATATCGAGAGATATCGGCGTGTCTCGATAACGCCTTTCTTTAGAGTCTTTAATTGCACTCTGAAAGAATTTCGCTTTTTTCATTGTTATACAAATAAGAGAAATTACAACTGAAGCAAAAGAACGATCTTAATGTTTATTGCGCTTGGTCTAGGGAGAGGAGTGAGTTGATCATATTGCATGAGGCGATTTTACGAGCTAAGAAATACCTAAGTATAAATAAGTATCAAGTTTTTCTTAGCTTTGGCTGACTCTGGCAGTCATAATAATAATAATATTTTGACTTTGATCATGACAAACTCTGCCACTTAAAAATATACGGTTTTTACATTTTAATCTTTTGAACCGGATTGACAACATTAGACAACCATTTAGACATTAATAGAATTAGTAAAAAACGAGTATTAAATATATTAATAAGGGCTCTTGTATAATCACTTATGTCTTTTCTTATTCCATTCTCATTTTTAGACCTACCAAATATTCTTTGTGTTGCTGAAATCGGCGAACTCTCCCCGCCCAGCGTCTTGGATACTGGAGAGATCCCTGGACGGCATTACATTCGAGCCCTGGCAGTACTTCGGACTGAGCGACGCGGACTGCAGGCGGCGATGGAACCTGTCCGGGCAGAACGGGAAGTACGTTTTCCAGAACGACACGGAGGTTATCTGCTCCACGCAGTTTTCGAAGCCACTGCCCCTGGAGAACGGGGAGCTGCATGTGTCGCTGCTGAAGAACCGGCCTGGTGCCACCGAGCAGACCCCCGAGCTAATGGAGTTCATCACGGCTCGATTCTTGAGGATTCGCCTCCAGGGCATGCACTCCACAGCGAACCTGGACAACAGTGTGGACTGGCTACTGGACTCCGCGTCGCTGGAGAAGCGCAGCTTCTACTCCCTGAAGCAGCTGCGGGTTAGTGCCCGCTTGGACTGTCGTGGCCATGCGAATCGCACCCAGGAGTCGCCGCCTGATCCCCTGATGCAGTGCGTCTGCCAGCACAACACCTGCGGCAGGCAGTGCGACGAGTGCTGTCCGCTCTTCCAGGACCGGCCCTACCGGTTGGGCGGAGAGTGCGAGATCTGTCAGTGCAACGGCCACGCCGAGAGCTGCACCTACGATGCCTTCCTGGACAAGGGCATCTGCCAGGGCTGCTCCAACCACACGGCCGGCAACGAATGCGAGTTCTGTGAGGGCGGGCACTACCGGGAGCTGGACGCCCCGCTCACCAATCCCTGCCTGCCCTGCTCCTGTGACCCCAAGCGTTCCACAGGGAGCTGTCAGCCGGAGGGCGGACACTGTCACTGCCTCGAGGGCTTCCAGGGCAGGAGCTGCGAGGAGTGTGCTCCGGGCTACTACGGGGAGACCTGCAAGCGGTGTGAGTGCGACGACAGGGGAACCACTGCCTCCGACGGATCCTGCGCGGACAGCTGTCAGTGCAAGGCGAATGTGGAGGGCAGCACCTGCTCAGACTGCGCACCCGGGCACTTCGATCTGAGCAAGGACAACCCATTGGGCTGCACCAGCTGCTGGTGTTCCGGCGTCTCCCAGACGTGCAGCAGTGCCAAGCTCCAGACATTGGCCTTTGAAACGCTCAATGATTGGAAACTAACGGACATCCAGAGACTCCAACCGATCTCCGTACCCGTCGACGCCGAGCAGAACCGCCTGATCTTTGCCAACGAGCTGGACGAGGTGGAGGCCATATACTGGCAGGCCCCGGTGGGCTACCTGGGCAACCGCTTGACCAGCTACGGAGCACGGCTCCAGTTGCTGCTGTCCTGGTATGTCCTTCGGGGAGACACCTCGGGCAAGCCCACTACGGGACCCAATGTGATACTGTGGGGAAAGAACGGGCTTAAGATCGCCTTCGGAGACGAGTCCCTTGAAGGATTGGAGGCCAATCTAAATGTCTCGCTGACGGAGCAGGGCTGGTACCACGTGCCGCCCTCTGTTAAGGATATAAAGACCAGGCTGCGTCGTACAGAGGCCGGCGACTACCATGGCGAGCCCGTTACTAGGTCGCAGTTCCTCTCCGTTCTCGTCGCACTCGACGCCGTCCTCATTCGCGCCGCCTTCCACACCGACCAGGGTGACACTTCCCTGAGACGGGCCGTCATCTACTCCGGGGGCGTGGAGCTGGGCGGTCAGTCCTCTAGCCAGGTGGAGCAGTGCTTGTGCCCCGCCGGCTACACGGGGCTCTCCTGTGAGGGCTGCGCCTTCGGGTTCAAGCGCATCTACGAGAACACCTCGGACCACCAGCTGCTGAGCAAGTGCATCCCCTGTCCCTGCAACGGCCACTCGAACTCCTGCGATTTGCAGAGCGGCAACTGCGGCGACTGCATGCACAACACGTTTGGAGATCGGTGAGTAGTCTGTGAAAAGTTTACCCAAACACGGAATTTAGCCTTTTTAGCTATTATTTTGCTTATTTAGGTTTAATAATTTAACTAGTTTAAATTGTACATTTTTAATTTAAACAGTATTATTAATATTTACAAATATATCATTCGATTTCCAATAAAGCCTTTAATTAGGATATATCCGCCAGGCATAAAGATACATTCCACCATACACATCCATCCAAGTCACAAACTATTATCCAGGTTGGCGCACTGACTAATTCACCACATCTAGCCAGGCCACGCACCGCACCTCTAGCCAAGACGCCAATCGAAACTCACTGAAACGTTTCATCTTTCAACTGCGAGCGCATCCAGTTGCCCTCCAACTGTTTGCCAACTTACCTTGTCTTATTTCCAACAGCTTAGCAACTGTCTTTTAGCCATTTCCAAACTTAAAAAATTTTCCGCTTCCCACCAACCCGTTGCAATGGAGGAAAACAGTGATACCCCATTAATAAAGGCAATATTATGAAGATACACACAGTTTTTTACGATCTAATTTGTAAGAGATAGGGCTTAAAACAAAAGTTTTAAAATAAATATCTAACAATTTGATAGTTGTAACGATTATTTTGCTACATCTGAAAAAATGTTCATAATTAAATCGTTACTCTGTTAAAATACTTAGAATTACATTTTTCAATACTAAATTCCATGTCTCTTGATCGAAATATATATCTTAAACAACTCAAGATACAAAAACATTTATTTTAAGCAGAATGTAATATATATACAAGGCTATAGAGCAGTGGTGCCCAAAGCACAGACTCCTTAAAAAGTTGCAATTTTGTGGCTATCTATAGCATTTTGTATAGTCAATTATTATTTTTTAGTCATTTAAATTGTATGTAGATTTTAAGTTAAACTTAAACTGCATAACACTCACAAAAATGTCTCCATCTTTCAGATGCGAGCGTTGCCGTCTGGGCTTCTACGGGAATCCCCTGCAGGGCACCCCGCACGACTGCCGGCGCTGCGCCTGCCCCTTGTCCGAGGACTCCAACAACTTCTCGCCCAGCTGTCAGCTGAAGAGCTACAACTACCGAGACCTGAACCCGCAGTTCGAGCTGATCGAGCACGCGGAGTACATTTGCACACAATGTCCGGAGGGCTTCACGGGCGACCATTGCCAGGTGTGTGACGACGGCTACTTCGGGGATCCCCTCCAGCCGGGAAGCAGCTGTCAGCGCTGCGACTGCGCCGGCGGTCCCTGCAACGTGACCACCGGCGAGTGCATAACCTGCAGGGGCAACACCGAGGGCTGGCACTGCGAACGCTGCCGTATGGGCCACTGGGGCGACCCGGCCGTGGGCTGTGAGCCCTGCCTCTGCCACGCCGAGGGATCCGAGAGCGGGCTCTGTGACAGCACCGACGGCCAGTGCCTGTGCCGGCCGAGGTACGCGGGTCAGAAATGCGACGAGTGCGACGCCGGCTTCGCCCACGTGGAGCTGCGATGTCCGGCCTGCAACTGCGATCCGATGGGATCGGAGATCCGCGACAAGTGCGATCCGAGGACCGGACAGTGCCAGTGCAAGGAGGGCGTGATGGGTGTCAAGTGCCACGAGTGCCAGGACGGCTACTTCGGCATGAATGCCACCGCCGACCGACTGGAGGACCTGGCAGCCTTGCGCCAAAGCGATGCCGATGGCGATGACGATGACGACGACGACTGGGAACTGATTCCGGAGCCGGAGGAACAATTCGCGGTGGCCTGCGAGGGTAAGTACCCGAGATTTCAGCCCAAGAAAGCGGCATGCTAGAACAAAGAAGTTTCCCAAATGAACTTGCTCTCCGATAAATCGAGTGCACCTATAAAAACCAGATGCGGAGCGTGCCAGAGGTGGGCCATCAATATCTCGGAAAACATAATTAAATTGCTGTTCTACTTTGTGCCGCCAAGTGAAGCGCTTCGGATGCTCTCCCCGTTGGCCTCAATTCAAAGAGCTTAATGCACAAATCAGTCATGTTCTGGGTGGGATGTGCATCTGTTTCTTGTGGCAATTAATCGTTTGATCAAATGATATTTCGGGGAAGTGAATTTGTCTTTAATGCCTTCAAAGACTCGTTATTAATTGTTTTAGGTAGTAATGAATTTACGTGGAAACGTAAGACAAGTTCTGTGTGGGAAGTGCATCCGATTTGCCTTGAAATCAGATGACTAATAATTATTACTTTATCTTACGTTCCTAAAAAGCTTCTACAGTATGTGAATAAATCTCCGACATAGAATAAATTGCCGCTCAATTATAACATTTCAAAGTGCTCGGACATTAGGCTGGAAAATTACCATTATTCTTGAGGCCATCAGTGCTTCGAAATTCAACTCATCCATCATTCAAAATGCATTACTTACACTCCATTGTAATGGGATACTTTTTGTTGACCGGTGGTTCTCCTTGAAGTTGGTTTTTCTATCTTTTTTAACACCATTTACAGACTGGACAATGGGCAAAAACTCGTCTCGGATAACCGTTTGGCTTGTTTTGTAAACCAAAGGCAGTGCCTCAGAAGGTGGCTTAGTGTGTGATCATTGAGTTGTACTTGAACAAGAAGTCGGATTGCACAACGTCTCGAATGTCTCTTATTTTTCTCCCTATTTAAATTTACTTTTGTGCTCGCCTAGCGTCCCTGTGGCTTTTTCTTTAAGTTTTCTGATTGTTAACCTGTCATCTCTTTATGCTTTGGGTTGCATAATATTTCTTTTACTTATATCTTTGAGCTACTGTTTCCGTTTTTCTTTTGCCAGAAGTCACTTTTCTGATTTTATGGTCCTCATGTTTTGGAATGAGATGAGTAGTTGCAAACTTACAATTACATTTCCATGAATTTGTATACTTTACTTAATATTGTATGCTGGTATAAACAGCTTTAGATCAACATTTGTTTATGGAATACATGTGGGGTAAGACAAATAACATTTTGTTCTTAAGTCAGTTGCCTGTACAAAAAATGCTCTTAGCCTTAAGTCCACACTTCGTTACCAACTTTGTCAAGCTTTTAAGCCGAGCTAAGACTAAGCTAAGCAGAAACCCCTTTATCGGCCAACAGTAGCACGGGCGTTTGGTCTTGAGTACGCTAGAAAATTTATAACCCACGCATAAAATTGCACAGCTATCGAAGAAATTAAGCAGCAAACTGCGAGATACATTTAGCCGGCGGTCATATTTTGTAATCAGTTCCATTTGCCGCTCACCCGGCGAGTGCCCAGACACACTTTCGTGGTGAGTGGACCACAGCAAAGTCGCAGACTCCGGCGCAGACTGCATGGAGCCACGATGGTGTCCAGTTTTGGAGCCAGGCCCAGGCCAAGCCAAACGGAGCCGAGCCAAGCCACTTTGGCAATTCAAGCCGATCGGCATATTTTAATGGGGCTGTGGCTGCGGCTTCGACTGCGACTGTGGCTGTTGTTGCCAGTGCATTTATTCCGCTGCTGTGACATTTTTATGGACATCGGAATGCTCTGGACGCAGACTCTAAAGCGGACCCCGAAAAAATCGACGAAAATGGCGTATCGGCTCTGGTCTCCACTTTGACTTTGCCCCTGTTCGCTCGAGGCAACTGATTAGCGAAACAATTTCAAATATTTGTGTTAAATAGTTTGACAATTAATTGCATTTCGTGGATGCGGTTGCGTTTGTTGTGGTTTCGCCCAGACAATCAAATCGAAATGAAGTTATACGTTTGTTGTGGCATTGGCGGTGCCTTAAAAAGAGCCAATAAGTTATTTTAGGAAGATAATGGAAATTATATTTTAAATAAAAAAAAAAAACGCAGTTCAAATGTGTTTTTGTAGAAGAAGAAGGTAGGTGGTACTCCCGAGACTGATGTACAAACATAAAGGCAATAAGAAAGCTTTTTGACTATAAGAAAAAACCAAAAAGCACACACATTTAGAGTAGGGTGTTTTCTCTATAGATTTTAGACATTTAAAAACCGAAAAATATGTGGAAATACTCGATTCAATATGGTCATCAGTGGAAATAACAAATGCCATTGTGTGAGGGAGAGATTCTTTTGGCACCCCTGATTTTGAATCTCTTTAAAATGGTTTCATCGCCTCCAATTACATGCAGTTATTTATATGTCGTCGGAAATTAAAATCTGAAGATCGCACATATGCCAGCCATTTAATAGGCCTCAGTTCTCAAGTAGGCCAGGCTATTACAAAATTATGCCCACCAAAAAGAAAAAATTGTACTTAAAATGTTGCGAGAAGCCGTGGAGTATCTTTTTCACCAAGCTGCAAATGATGAGGCTGAAAAATTGCCATGGCAAAGCGTCTTTATAGACACGACGAGCCACAACGACTCGGACCGACGGACAGAGAGACTGACAGTCTGTCCAAGGTAATCAAGAAGCGTATAAATGGACAAAATGGAGCAGCATACATCGTCCGCGTTGTGGCTCCAGTTGTGGCATGGGACGTTGGCCTGTCAACGCATCAGTCGAAATGGAGCAAGTGGATCCTCGGAGGCAATAAATTTCAAATAATTTCCAAGCACATCAGCAAATGTGACATAAATCGCCGGGGTAACGGTAACGGATGCATGCAAAGCCAAAACACTGACACTAATGAATGTGGCCAACACAAATGTAATTGTCAAGTGACAATTTGTTTACAATTGCCGATGCAAAGCAAACAAATACTCGAATTTATTGATCAAATAAATTTTCGTTAAAAAAATATACTCTCCCGACTAGCAGATACCCAACAGATCCTCTTATTTCTAATAAATATAAAAGCATTTCTAATAAGTTTCTTCAATTGAAAGAGTTGGGATGAATATCGAGAGAAAAACTTCGATATGATATATAAGTGCTCGATATCGTCTAAAAAATGCATCGGAAAAATAGCACTTTTCGATATATTTATAAAAACATCCGAAAATGTAATTTATTTGAATTCCTTTTTTACCGATTATACTTAAAACATCTTTAGCCGAACTTTGTATACTTCACTTTACTTCTTTTCTACAATAAAAGTTATATCAAAATCAGTATCGATTTATCGTACATATCGCAGAAGTAAAGTATCGATTCATATATCAACCTTCTTCTTAAATATTGAGAGAGCCCCATTGAGAGTGTGATGTACTGGTAAATATTAATCTATGGTAAAAAAGATATAAAGAAGGTTAAAAAATAGTATTTGTCGCTCAATAAGCGAATATATAATGCTTGAAAAACAATTTTCAACAAATTAATACAAGGGGAAAATTAGTATTTATATAATTTTAATGTTTTCCGACTCTTATAGGCACAATCCAAAAAACAATAATTTTTTACTTTCCTAAAAATTATTTAGTTAGCCAACTAAATACCCTCAAAGTCATATATAAAATAGTAATCACCACAGAGGCTTTCAAACAGTAACCGGGTCATTATCGAAATCACTTTTCGGGGAGCCGCGCAGAGGCAAGAAGTTTGGCATTTTGATTTTCTTATTTATGGCCCAGACTTTCGCTCCAATCGAAGGCACGTCTCCTGCCTCCTCCGGCCCGATATCCGTATCTAGTGCCTGGTTGCCATGTTTTGCTATCGCCAGCGTCCATGTCGTCGTCTGCTTCTCCTTTTTGGTCGTGGTGTGATTTTAATTGCTCGTACAAATGTTCTTCGTCGCGCATGCGCCGCAAACTTTTCGAGTGCAAATCTATGTATCCCAGCTCCACGCGGGGATTGGGCAAGACAAAGGCTGAGATTTATAGCCAGCCACATGTTGGTGCGGGAAATGTGTCCTATTTTTCGGCTATGCTGCATGCAACGTTTTTATTTCGGTTCGCCAGCGTGGGAGGAGAGCTTAGAAAGGCCAACTCGAGAGCTTACATGGATACTTTCAGCTGGAAGACCTACGCGGGCCTTTAAATATTGTTGATAGTTCTTTAAATAACCTAATTGCACTTAACGTTCTCGTAATAAAGAATTTCCCATCATAAAATACACAAGCAAGCATTAAAACTGGCACATAAACCACTTCCTCCCATCGGACACTATCAACATGCATAAATGCAAAATCGCTGTCATGTCACATTTTGTCAAGTAACACCTCGCATCATTGGCAGCCACTGGGGTGAGCAATCGGTTCGATTACAAAAACTATTATGCCCACTAATCAGCCGCACCAGCGATTGCAAAAGTCAAGCCCCGCAATCAGTTTTAAAATGCCACCCAAACGAAAGCCATTAAGCGTAATCGCCTCAGCTTTGACGAAAATATTAATTAGAAAATAATATTCTCCCAAAAGTATATGGAGGCATCCGCAGAGCAGTGAATGAAACCCAAGTCAAGCGCACACAATAATTAATAAATTATTTCCAGTCAATAAACTTTTCAAGTCCCTGGTCATTGCAACACACTCGTGCAGTTCCAGGGGGCTCCGTTGGGGAACTGGCAGCCACTTGGTCCGCGGATGAGCTAGCGCCGCACCAGGCAAACACAGTCGCCGTGGCAGTCGTCCCATGTCAGTTCATTAGGGTCACCACTGAGACTGGGAAACTCACAGCGAGGAGACCGCGGATTGGGCAGTTCGTGGAGTCTGCGCTTCGGCGCTTCATAAAAATTAGTTGGCTGTAAAATTAGGCAGCCTGGAGGAGCGTATTCGGCGCTCGTAAAATCAACACAAATTGAATTGCACTCCATTCATGGAAATCGGACTGCGTTCGCCGGCAAATATATTCCAACTTTATGGCTGCCACATTTTCTGAATTAAAGAAGAGCTCTTCTGCTGCAGGCCATTTCAAAACTCAGTTAACACTATAGAATCGGGGAAGTGAGCGCCAGGTGGCAAGCCTTGTATAAATAGAAATCTCAGCCAGGTGAGTTTGATTATCGGTGTGACTTTTAGCTGCTCGTAAACGGAAAAAGAGATGCAAATGTTCTGAAAACAATGTCTTCCGTGTTCTAGCCACTACCTACGCACAAGGATTGCGTGGGAAAATGTATTTTATGAATAGAAATACATCACTGTGGACTGTCGTTCTTTTTCCTGTTTTATTGTTAACATAAATACAATTTTTAGTTTTTATTATAGAACGTCTCCGAGTAAAACTTCCCTCAACCGAAATTTTTAAACGCGAACTAGTATTTTTTAATTAAAATGGGTAAATTTTCGTGACAGATTAAGGCTTAAGCTATTGCAGTCATTATATAATTAAGGACAACTGTTGTTTTTAGAAGCCTATATTTTAAAAAGTTTAGTTGGACTTACTAGAACTAACTCATTGGCATCTCTATCTGGAAAATTCTACTGCTACTTATCGCTGATCCCCAGTCACTTCATGCTCACACGATCATATCGCTGATGCTCTTCCCAACATCCGTGGCTTCTGCGGCGAGTTATTAAGTATTCCCCCTTACTTTCGGGCAAACTTTCCCTGACGGATCCACAGAATGCACAGTACTTTCTCCGCAGGAACCTTCTCCACACCAAATGACAACTCGTTAGACTCTTCGGCGTGTTGCCTGGAAACATGGCAGCCAAATATTTTGGTCCTGCTTCTAACAGCACATTGATTGATTAGAAAACGTGCGCCAAGCATTTTCACGGCAGCAACGGCAGCCACAACAAGGCCCGGCAATTGTTTTTCGCGGAGATTTTTCCACAATGGCATTTTCTTCATTTGCGCCTAACAATGGCAGCACTTTGTCACGATTTTCGCCGCACAACTAACAAGACACCGGCAACATGTTGCTGGAGGTAGATTCATTGTTGCTGCTACCATTTAATGTTGCTTCGGCCGCGGCTGCCGTTGAATTATCACCGCGCATGTGTGACTAACCTCCCGAGGCGGTGCACAACAAAAAGCCGCTGTGTCCCTAGTTCAGGGCCAGGCCACAGTACACCGAACCAAAATTCATAGTGCAATCCTTTAGCTTAATTATATCACCCCTTCAGTTTTCCGGAAAAATATCCGTTCATTTGACGTAACAATACCTAGGTATTGGACGTATTTGTCCATTGTCTTGCCTAACCTTCTTGCCTTTTCAAAGATTATTCTCTTAAATGTAGTCATCTCAATTGTTAATAATGTTAATCTTATGCATTTCCTAGACTCCCCCTTTCTAACATTCTAAGATCACAAATAATAGGTATTGATTTTAGCTAAATTTGATCATCTTTTCACTTATTTTTATTTGTGTGCAGCAAGCCGCTCGCTTTTTCGGCTTTCCTCCGCAGTCTTGGTTCCAACCTGCTGCTAATGCTTTTCTCCAGGTTCAGTCATAATTTTTGCTGCCAACTGAAACTCAGGGCAGAGGACAAGAGATTCGTTTTTATTTATGGAAGCGGCAGATGCTCCTCAGAGTCCCCTGTATTTGCCGTTGCGATGTTGCCGTTGTGGCTGCTTCAGCCTCTGATGATGTTGCTGCCGCGGCTACTGTGGCGGCTTTGAATTTTGACCGTCAGCGGCATGTGGCACCTTAATGATCTTGTTACCTCGGAGACTCCGACCCTTTGCATAAATCTTTGTATGAGATGGCCAACTAAAGAGCACTGCCTTTAAGCTCTTTCCATTCTTCTAAGGTCTTCCATAGTTGCAGGAAAATACGATTATATTAGGCACAACTTACAATTTAATTACTAAATAAAGGTGCTATATTTTTATTACAAATATTTAGGCTCTTTTAATGGAAAGGTTTTCATTTCTGAAATGTATTGTTAAATTCAATTCAATATTCTGTTGAATATTAAACGTCTTCTTTATATATTTTTTTATATAAATAACAAAATTGAAATGCGTAAGTTTCTTTCTATTATCCGAATACAGAAAAAGCGTGAAAAATTAGCAATCTATAAATAATATATTTTGCAAAGTTCTGATGCATTTAAACTCATTTACTTCAGCCAGATTCCACTCCCCGACTCCGTGGCACTTTGGCCATTAACATCCCGACGCGCTAGGTTCGTGTTGCAGGCTTTGGATGATTAGCACTTCCCATGATATCGGCGTTGCAGCTTCACTTGAGTTTGTTTAGACTGCTGCACTTCCGTTCCGCGACTGGGACTTCATATGCCAGCTGCTGGCGGAGCTCGAGTAAATATATGGCCCGACCAGGACAGACCCACAGCATCTGCCCATCTGCATCGCAAATCTAGAGCTCCACAACGCCAGACACGACACGTCATCAGCCTGACATTTAAATTGTTCTACTGATAAAGTTGCCAACTTTTTATTGTGAGGATGTGGTCCAGCAGTTGGACTCACAATGCAGATCTCGTGGTCGGCTGTCATATTTCCCGAGAGGCTTGCAGAGATCTTTGTGTGGCCTCCACATAGATATATCACGGAAGGCAATTAATGTCAAGGCAGGTGACAACATTTCCTTAATTCTGAGCTATGCTTTCACAGGAAGACAGGCTCGTGGGATTATTTTTCACCTAGTAATGCTCTCACTGACTGGCTGGCTTGTGAAATAAATACAATCTCCATGTTTCCGTTACAACTCCTTAATGCCTTGATTAAAAAGTGTAAGATCGTAGGAACAGCTTGACTCATCCATAAGATGCAAGCTCAACCAGGTTTGCTTTCCAGTTCCCATTTTATGGTTATTAGAATGCTTTCAACGCATGCCACACACATTAAAATGTCGTAAAAAGAATACCGAAGTAGTTACTTTTGGTACACAACCCCGGCGCGGAGCCAGAGTTTTGCTGTGCCATTAGTTTAATGGCAGTTCTCCGGTGATCGCCCAGACATGTCAAATACATTTAGATAGTGATTGCAGCTCGGCCCAGAGCACCGCCCGATTCTTTCTCTTTTCTTCCGACTTTCCCCCGACGCGCTCGCTCAATCAATCACCATTTCTCACAGTATGAGAGGTCTCATCTCACGGTCTGCACGCAAACCGAAGTCAATTCGAGCCGTTTAATCAATCCGGCAATGTATATAGTACTCCTCCCCCGATTCACTCCCCGAATCTTTATGCACCTCGTTGCGTGTGTTGACAATCGACTACGTAAATCACAAGTGCAATTAACAACGCAAACGGCAAAGATCGCCAGGCAATCCATTTGGAGTTGGCATCGCCAACGGAAATTGTTGTTTGCTCAATAAAAGTAAATTGCAATTAAACAAAATTGCTAATTCCAATGATGACAGGCGCCATAAATCCGTGGCTGTTTGGGCGGAATATAGTAAGTAGATGGTAATGGATACAGAGGAGTCCAACTTGGGATATGTTTAAACATTTTTAGTTAACCATTAACTTTAGAGCGAAAATGCAATGGCATTTATATTTTCATACCCGGTAAGCTTAGTGTGCAAGGATTATTCAGCCAAACTAAATATGTAACAACTTTGTTGGAAGAATAAAAATTGGAAGAATTAAAATGGTTACAAAACTTAGGAGTTCAATATCGATAAAAAATTAATAAGTCTGTACGAAATTTCACTGAAAATAATCCAAGTTAGTTTGATGATAAACATGGGAGCTATCTATGTATGAATAACTATGTATAACTATAACTATATATACTATTACTATTATTAATAAAATAAAGTAAGGTATATTTATTTGAAAAAGATTATTCAAAAAGGTTTAATCTAAAAATTAATACACTAAATAATAAATAACAGCAATAGTTTCATACCCCGAATGATTTTTTTTTTGAATTGATTTTTTTTCACCACTTCTATGCTATACAATTTTCTGATCATGTTTATACACTTAACTTTAAATATATTTCTGCCTCCTTTACTAACTCTCTAATTTTGCACTTTTCCATTTGGAGTATAATGACGTCACGACCGCAACTACATTATAAGTATAGTTGTGTGCCTTTTACTTACACTGGTACCTTTTTATTATATTTAGGTCAATGTTAAATAAGACAGCTGATCTATTAACGATCGTAACTTTCAGAACTGTTTGGTTTATTTTTTAGTCTTATTTTTAAGCAATTCCTTACCACACTCCCACTGCCAGGAGCTAAGATAAGCTTTCGCCTCATAGCAACACGTTCTCTCGCTACTTAAACAACGATTTTACCGTCAATTTCGGCACGCTGCATAAAAATCAATTAAAATCGAGACGACAGCTGCCGCAGCAGCAAAAAACCAGAGAAATGCAACAGGCAACACCAACATTTGGCCAACGTCAAAACTTAATGCATTTGCACTTGACACGCAAAGGAAGTTGCAACAGTTGCAACAACGGCCAAGCAACCACCAAAAAGTTGCCCCTCGGCCACAAACACATTGGCTAAGAAGGGAAAAAAAAAGACTGGCTGTGGAAACAAGATCAAAAGGTCAAAGATTGCGCCAACCTGACGACGCCCACTTTTTCGCACGCTCCACGCCGGATACGCGGGGATACATGTCCGTAGATAAACATGGAAGTCAGTGTGCACGAGTGTAATCTATAAAATAGCCTCCAACAACCTCGGAGTTGGAAATTGAAAAAAAGCAAGCAAGAATGGCCGGGAGAGCCACTAGTGAAATTCTTTCATCAATTCCTAAGGATCGAATGGAGGAGTCAGAAGGAACTACCAGATGGGAAGAGGGCCCAAGACAGAGACCGATTCACGGTATTTAAGAATAAGGTGAGATTGGTGCAGGGTTGTCAAGTCACATATGGTTGAGATTCTAAAAATACATAGTTATTATTTGAGAGAATGGAATTATGAACATATTTATTTTTAACGATGTTATATACCTAAACAAGTAACTGAAATTATATTCTATTTATAAAATAAAAAACGCAGTTAATTTCAAAGAGATAATTCATAAAATAAATAATATACACTTCATATTATTACATTTTAATTCTTTTTTGTTTCCAATCTCTTAACAATTCCATCGGCCATGTCGGCATGTGGCTATAATGGTGCAGATCTGTGGATTTAGGAACTCAAAGCTCTTTTCCTAGAAGGTTCTTATTCAAAGCCTGTATATTTGATTAAGGATATTCTCCTAATCTTGTACAGTATATATTTTCCTAATTTTATATTTTTTTTTGTTTTTTATTTCAATCGAACTTAGATCAAAGGCATAGATCAAGTTCAAGGGATTAATTTAAGACATTTTCTCCGTTACCCATCGAAATTTCTAAGTCTGACAACCCTGCCGCAAGAGATGCGTAGTATCCGATTCATCTGGCGTATTTCTCCAGACGGGCCGAAGCCAAAACAACCAATAAATAGTATCAATCACAACAGATCGCAAACGAGGATGCCTCGCCTGCACCCAGCGGCTCTCAGCTGGCCAAACTTGCAGCTGTCTGTGGCCAGGAACTGGAACCTTCCGCCACTCCCTGGCCGTGGCAGCAGTCTTCGACTTAGCACAACAAATAATGATTCATGCGGGAAAAGTAGCGGCGCGAACAGGTTCCGAGTGGTTGCTGGAGTGGCCTGGAGTGAAGAGGAGAAAGGGTTGGGAGACCTTGCAGCGATCCCCAATCCTTCTGCGGCATATGTGCAGCGTGGCGAGGCGGCATTATGGTTCAATAGGTCAACGATGCGTTGAATGACGACCGAGTCGAGCCCGAGCCGGGGACTCAGCAACTGCGGATGGGACGCCATAAAAGAAAGATCATTGCATGAAAAATTACGGTAAGGCTCGTCAATCGTCAAGGCGATCTCCCAAACGAGCCATGTAATGCACCTCGGAAACTCTCCTGGCGAGGCAGGAGTAACTGGAACGTATTCCGAGACCCAGGGCCGATTGCGATCGCAGCAAATCAGAGAAAAGTTGTCTTAAGCGCGACTCGCCTTCGTTTTCCTCCGATGAGAATGAGCAATGAGAATTGAGAACTGAGCAATGTGTGTCCCGGGACCACCAAGGGGATTTTGGCAGATCGACGGAACAGGAACGCACGGGGAAAGGATCGTTGCGGTTCGGTTCGCAGTTTGTCAAAAAGATGTTGGCGTTTTGATAATTTTCTGCACAGCCAAGAAGGCTGTGTGTAGGATTTCCTGTTTCGAGCCAAAGCGTTTTCCAAGTTTTTCATTTTCTCCGTTTTGCCGCTTTTCCTCCAGTCTTCACGCGGACCGCAGCAAATCTGCGGCTGATTTAAATCTTTGCCTTTACTCTTTGTTACCTTGCAGTTGGGATATTATGAGATTTGCGTATGGTTCTGCGAGTAAAGTGCATTTCTTCTGAGATTTTGTAGGCTTGACTCTGACGTTTCTGACATAAAATCTTTTAAGTGATATTCTCTTTACCTGTAATACCATTTGGAACGGGATCTTGTTTCTACCAGTATAGTCTTACATCATCTTACGTTTATGCAATTAAAAATTACCTTGTTTCTTACGACTTGCAATGTAAGTGAACTCCCTCTGCCTATTGAAAGATATTTCTTTATATTTTCAATTGATTCCATTGTAATTTTGGTCGGCTTCTGATAAGATCAACAAAGAACTTTATTTTCGGCTGCACTCCGGCACGTGTTGCTATGTAGACCAGACCTCGATCTGGCTCCAGAGCACCTCCCCCACTTGAGAATAGGGAGACACACTCCCTAGCAGTGCACCCAGAGACTGTGGGGCATACATAATTTCCCCATGGGTTCCTAATTAAGTTTTCTGCGTTGTCCGCGACGATTCGGCGGAAAAGAAATCACGAAATGCTAATTCCAGGCTTTTCATTATGCGGCACTCGTTCGATTATGGCACATAATTCAGAGCAAGTTTTTCGGATTTTCTTCAGTATTTTGCTTTTTTGACATTTTTATAGCTCACTTAGACGGAGCCTAACTAATTGGTGACAAAAAAAAGGTTACGAAACCCGGCTAGCCACATGTGAGCCACTTTGGTCCGCTCGGCTCTGGGCGATCTTAAAATGCCTGGCACGTTTCCAAGACGATTTGCTTTATTGGAAAAAGTAGCCAGCCAGCCAGCAGAATATCGAAGCTTCGGCCACTGGAGAGAGGAAAGAAAAATGAATTTTCCCGCTGCTCTTTGCACACAGAATGCGGACACACGCATTGGACTCGGACTCGGACTCAAACTGGCTGCATTTCGTTTTTGTTTTTCATTTTTTTGCTCGGGCTGCGGCAATTAAAATATTGACAGTTGTCTTCATAGAAAGGAATAATAAGTTTTGTGCGCAAGATCGCACATGCATAAAGCTTATGGCCATCTATTGGCCGGCCTCCTGTGGTTTCATTTCGGCTCTGGCCATGGGATCTGACTGTGGCTGGAAAGGTTAACGCGACATGTTCATGTGACAATGTCAGGAAAACTGCCGGCAGTCAGTAATGTTCGTCCGTCCGCGCTGCCCGGCCTTAAGCGCATAAATAACTGCGTTTGTGACATGGAATGTTTCTTTCGACCAAGTGTAAAAGGCCCAGTCGTAGGCAAGATCTCGCTGCCCGCCAGTCTGGCCATGTCTGGTGCGGATTGCCGGAGTATCTCAGCCGCTGCTGGTAGCAAGGTGCGGTGCCCATATGCAGACAACCCCGGCCAAGAGCTATTTGTAGCTCACTGGCTGATTATGGAAAAATTGCTAGATGTTTTCCTTGTGTCGGTTTCGCGTTGATGTTCTTCTGTCCCGGCTTTGGATTCTTCATCTTCAACTTTTCTCCATTGCATCACGCAGCTGCTGGAAGAGCTTCTTTTGAGAATGCAGTGGGGCGCGGTTGGATGCATTATGTTTTGAAGGTTTAGTTTTTGCATGAAGAAGTTATGAAATCATATTAGATTTTGGGAATGATATAATATATAATCATAATCATAAAATATTATTATAAATTGTAAGTTTGAAGAATAGAAATGCGGAAAAACTGTTGCAATCTTATATATATATATTTGTTTAGATTTTCTTCATTTCATAATTTTTTGTAATAAAAAAAAATAGCTTTGAATGCCAAGATGGCATCAAAATGACTTTTAAGAGGTATATTATTGTAAATAAAATGTGTCGAAATCGTTGCCTTCTATCCAAATTGTCAGCATATGCTTGCAACAAATGTTGCTAAGCAACAGCAATGGAAAACTTATAAGGATCACTGTATATCGATACTGTATCGTGTTACTGTATTATATTGATGTATCATTATAATGAGGAAAAAGGAGACAAATACTGGATATAACGAGGAAGACTGTTTATAAATCGATAAGTGGATACTCCATTCGATATTTCGGATCAATATAAAACAAAGCAAAGGGGACAAATAAATTAAATTAAATTGTTCCTTTATTTTTCTGTAACATCTATGTTTCAACAAAAAAAAACAATAACTTTTCGGTTATATCAATATTTTAACGTAAGATGAGAAATATTTCCACCTATAACATTTCGATATATCAAAGTTATGATATACAATAATATAATGTTGAACCCGATATTTTAATCGACATAGCATTTTGAACTCTACTCTTCCAACCACTTAGTTTACATATTTAAGAAGAAACCGATTGTTGACAGATATTATTGAACATTAAGCTTTTCTTTTAATCAAACTATAGAGAAATTTCTAGTATGCTTAGCTTGCTTAATTTTTTAGATGTCAGAGGAAATCTGTTTTCTGAAACAATACACTTAATCAAAGCTACTTTTGCCCCACTGCGCAACATGTTCGAAGCGCCAACTGTCGGGGCCCCAGCCAACCGATCCCCAACCAAGTGAAGTCAGTTGGTTGCAATGAGACGACGCGAGCGGTTGGATTCATGGAAAGCGAGCGGTGCCGCGATCAAATAACGCGTGTGTGCTGGTGTGGGAAACGGGCCAGGCCGAGTGCAGAAATAAGCCAAAGGAAAAGATCTTTTCTTTGTATTTTGTGTGTTCGGTGCACTTCTGGGGAAATGACAAAAAGAGGAAAAATCGATTCAGCAGTAATATGTTGACATTGATTTGGGTGAATTTCGATTGATTTCCACCGGTGGAAAACGCGCGCGAGGCTGCTCGGTCGCTTCGATTGCCAGGGAGTTGGCCGAGAGCGATTGGACGGATTGATTGCTTGATTGATCTATTTTTGCACTTGATTTGCGACGCACGCGCCGCGATCGCGACGTGACTGGCGCTTCACCTTTCTGCCAACTTGGGGCAGCAGTCGGTGCCGTGCCCCACCCCGTCAGAGTTCGTTCCGTCGGCTCCGCTCCTCGCCCCTCGATTCGCCTTTTGTCGGGGGCAATTATGTTGATTTGTGCAGCGCGGACGCATCGTCGATTTCTCAAGGATGATAACGAAAGGAATTTGCAATGCAAAGAAAGAAAATTGATTTGATGATCGCTCATCAGAGCGCGATATCTATCGATCGGGACACGCCTACTGTTTGATAAAAGAAAAGAAGTGTGTTTTTGTTAAGAAAAAGGAGAATTGCTGCAAATATTTTAAATACAAATATTTATTTCTATGGACATTCAAAAAAGATACAATGTGAAAAAGGTGGATAAAAGTAAAATTAACAAGTTTAAATCTCAGATCTTACCCAGTGTTGCAATATTTTCTGATAAAGGAAAACATAAACAGTTAGAATAGCCATTGCTTATCTGCTGAAAGTGTTTGAAATAAACAAAATAAAATTAAAGAAGTAAAGGTTTAAAGTTTGTGGAAATATCTAGCACTTGCAGTAAATAAATAACGGTTTAATATTTCTGCAATAAAATGTAATAGATTTGGCCACCAAGGGCCCCCTCTGAGCTTCATTTTATTTCTAGAGCTTGATTTTGAGATGTAAGATTGCCCAAGGCTCCACCTCGTTATATTAGACGCCTCTGCGCCTGTGGATTTACATATGTAATTACCTGCGCAGCTGGCTTGATGAGTGGCGGCCTAAGGAGACACCTCCGCTGCGGCCAGATGGCAATAAAAGCCGCTTAATTAAAAGTACAAATCAGTGAGTGGACCGCTAATAGCCGAAATGATTACGCAAAGCCACAGAGCCCATAACTCATTAGCGGAAGCCCCAGAGGTCCACATATTTAGTGGTAGCCCGGCCGCAAGTGACGATTGGACTGGGACATCATGATGATTAATGGGCTGCAGTGCTGGGAGCAGCGATCAGATTTATGGATGAGCAGCGTGGACTTTCTGGTTTCTGGTTCTGGGAATGCTAATAGAGCTGCAACCTGGGGCCACGGCCGCTTTTTCTTTCCACTTTCCACTCCAGCTGCCAGTCGGCGTTCCCCGGAAACCTCGACAGTAGTTGCCTTTTGTCTCAGAAACCCTGTTTGCCCAAGTAGTGCGAGTAGATAACATTTACAATACGAGATGAGTTTTCCATCAGTGAAATTACTCGGCGGCCCCGAAAGGTTTGCTTTGTGATAAGTCTGGAATGCGCAAACAAAGGCCGGCCCTCCGCCCATGTCGCATTCAAATAAGTCTATTTCTATTGCCAAACTCACGCCCAGTTGTACGAAAATTTACGATCGGTGTCTCAGCGCCGAATAGATGGGCGCGTGTTTGCCGAAAGTAAAGCCAGGCAACGCGGGCCATAATCAAAAGGCGGTAATCCAATTAAACGGCTCAGAACCCGAGGACCGGCTGACCCAATTAGAACCGCTCCGCGATCGATCTGGAGGATCGCCGTCGCAGTCGTCGTCATTGAACTTGAAAGCGGCGCCTGCCCATTGTCTTCCCAGCCCGGTCCTCGGTTCGGTCGTGGCAAAAACAAGTTCCTGCTCCCTAAATAAAAGATCGCATCGGGTTCGATCTAACGGCCGCCCTGCAAAACTTTGGTTCGGCGTTTCAAATTGTAGATCAAAGATCAGGCAAAAACCGATGAGGGAGAGACCGCCAACGAAAATGCTTAAATTGGCATTGAACATCAAGGATAGATAGCCTGCGGGAGCTCGAAGCCTGAGTACCCTATAATTTGATTTTTTCGAGGAGAACGATCATAAATGTGATTATGCGGCGGGCGATGATCATTTGAGTTTGCATTTACGATCGCCTGAATTGGCTAAAATAAACCTTTGACTTTGCTGGCAGAGATAAGAAAATGGGATCGTAAATTAAAACCATAATACTTTCTCCTAAGCCTAATAGAGAGGCAACCTCACATAGCTCTTTATACTCCCTATGAGAATAAAACTCCCGATTGCGATCTAGCTTTTTCTTCTTCTCAAGTGATCGCTTGAAATTCCAAGACCATATCGCACTTGAATCGATCACAGGACCTCCCATAAAATCTAAGCCCGATCCATAAATCTTAATTGCTGAACTGACTGTTCAGGTCAGCTGAGGCACGCATTGTTTGCGTCATTCTTCTGACGGACTGAAAACTGTGCACTTTGCACATTATTTCCATTTCGGCTTCGATTGTTTACTCAAGAGCGCACAGGCATATGGCAGTTTGAAAGTTGGCAGCTGCTGGTCTGTGAATCGTTGCAAGTGCCATCGATTCATATGCATAACGAGTGCCACTTTCCACGCTCTAACTCTCGAGAGTCGCAGCCCTTTCCCATGGCCGCGACACACACTATTGATCACACGACTCACAGTACTCTCGGAGGCGGCAGCCACGATCACTGATTGGTATCGAAGGAGACCCAGCTGACACAGAGTCAAAGTCAAAGTTAAACAATGCAACTGGCCTGAACTCTCGACTCAGCCATCCTGAAAGCTGGCTCTCCGCCAGAGCCACCACTCCGATCATGCTGTGTGCGATCTTAGCCATCAAGATCAGTATCAAGCTTTTACAATGTACAAATATTGCCTTCTCTTCAGTCTAGACGAAAGGGGGAAGACTCTTAAACGCTGCCCTAGGCTAGAAAATGGCAATAAACGAGACGAGGAAAATATGTCTTTGGTATACGGAATATCCAATACTCTAATCAGTTCATTACTTACATTACTTTCCGTTTATTGGTTGTCTTTTATTATAGGGCAAAAATTATCTAACTTTAATTTATAGAAGCTTTTTGCCAACTCATATACGTAAATCCGGATATGGAAAAAAACATTCCACATTTAAACAAAGGTGCCTCAGAATTCAGACTTGAGAATTTCTTGTGCCTTACTTCTCTTGTAAGTCGGATTAAACCAAAAACTTACGATCAGTTAAGAAAGTAAATAAGTTATTTCATAGTTAGTTTCTTTATTTTAGGTATTTCTTTTTTTTTAAGTTTTCTTTAAAGTAATATTACCAACAAATTTCTCAAAAACTGTTGGGTAGCGTCACACAATACTTTCAAACAATTTCCTTAAATAAAGACAAACGATCAAGTACCAGTAATTCTCTGAAGTCGGTAACCATATGCCGGAGAGGAATCTTAAGCAAATTATACCGATCCTAGGACGGGCCAAAAGGAATGTGGGTAAAGCAGTCATTGGGCGGCCGGGAAGTGCTATAATTATGCAATTCCTCAAAGGCGCTGACGGTGGTCCTGCAATGCCCCAAACGTACAATCTACAAACGATTCGGGTTTCGGGGGCCTCAGAAATTATTAACTAGCCGTCATGGGTTGGGGCCTTCGAGTAAATTGCAGTAAATCTCTATTTGCGCAGCTACTTAAAGACCCCGTCTGGCATTGGACCCCGTCAGCTGCTCACTTGCATATTGGGAGCCGGGCCTTAGGCCGGGGTTAACAAGCCGCCAGCGATTAAGTCATTTCTTATGTTGGTTCATTATTTCCATTTTCCATTTTCCATTCTACGTTTTTCCTTTTTTATTTGTTGATGCATGCGTGGCTACTGGGCTTTGTCCCCTGGCCAACTGTGTTGCCATTTTTCTTGGCCTGAGCCCGAAATTTAGTGTAACGAGTGTCGGGGAAACTCGTTTTACCCACTTGATTGCACGGCAACATTGTTGGTATCGCAACATACATATATTCCGTATTTTTTCGCAATTTATCTTGACAATGAGCGTCTCGAAAGTGTCGTCGGTGCTCCTTCGTATTTGTTCTAATTAGCGGTGACAATTCTACGTAATTAGCCGGCGGCTCGTCTTAACGCATGACTTATTTTCGGGAGTTGAGAGAACAGGAGTGAGGGTTCGAATATCAAATTTCTACCAATTTGGTTGTTTAGATAAATTTTATAATGAAAACTGACATATTTGCTTCTGTTTTGCACTTAATGAGCTACTTGACTGAAGAGAACCAGTATTGTGGTGAACATACTTAAAGTTGAGGCTAAGGGCAATCCAAGGTCTGGTCGGCTTAATTTCATTCAAGTAAGGCCCGACTGTTTACCAGATCAGCTGATCCCTTTGTGATTTAAGGTTTGTCCCGACGCATTTCGATCTACAACCATCTCGACTATAATAAGTGGGAAATTGGTAGTAACGTGTCCCAGAATCCCGAATTGAGAATTTTTGACTGTGCTACTGTTTTCCACTCCTCTGGTGTGCCTGAATGAACTTGTTTCTTGTAATGGCTTACGGTTTAAATGGTTTATTTCAATTAATGACAAGCCTTGTGAAGTTAGATCAACCTGACCAAAAATGATATATAAGTATCTGTAGCCTTTCTAATACAATAATTTCCCAACATCAAAGAATACTATATGTGTCACAAAATAGGGGGCAAGGTGAAAGTGCATTGTTATCAAGTTCAAAAGCCTTCCAAATTTCATTTTCTAAGATTTTGTACTAGCTTACAAGCTTCAATTTGAATGTCTTTACAAATTTGAATAAAAATAAAAGCATTTATATTCCTCTACTCGCTCTAGTTATGTTATTTATTAGGATTCGTTTTATTTGTTAAAAGAAAGCCTTTAGCATGTTCGCTTTTTGACAGCAATTTTTTTCCACCTGCCTGGAACTCAGCTTTTCGCAGCTTGCATCTTCATTAAATGTAACCCACTTAACAAAGCTGCTGAACACTTTGCACATGTCCGACTGTTCACAATTCACGCCACAAACTCGCAAACGGCCCATTCCACCGGGAAACTAATCATTTAACGCCTCCATCATGTGGTTCCAGAAGTAAGGAGAGTGGAGAGCTATCCCCCAGTACTCAGCCCCTGGAGCAACCCCCTGCTGACCCGTTTGATCAGCCTTCAACTGGACGTGGCCACATGTTGATTCGCAGAAAGAAATGGCTTCGCTTCCATTGGTCTTCGGTTTCCAATCTTTATTGCATAATTGCAATTGAATTGTTTGTCGAGACACGATTTCGTTTTTCACTCCGTAAATTGGAAAATGTGTTAATGACTTAATGTGGAGCCCCGTGGCCTACCAGATCAGCAAACACATTTAGTTCGTGTTCCGTCATAAATTCACCTTATGAAAATATTTATTTTTTAGCAAGAACGAGGAAGCACTCGACCAGCTTGGCTCGTTGTTGATGAGCTTCATTTATTGGGGGGCAGTTTCGATATCTTTCACTGTTTAGATCTGTGAGATTAGTCAGATGATGTAGGACACATGTATGTATCTCCACTCAGCGGGAGGCTTGGAGAAAGGTTTTCAAAGATCGAAAATGAGGTCATGGAAAATACGAAGAAATATTGTTTAGTCGATAATGAAGTTCTGTGATCTATTGACTCAAGTCCCCTGATTTATCGCCAGATCGCCCAAATGCATTATTTCTAATACTGCTCAAGATCTAATTGATCACTGAATCTTAGATCTGAACTTGTATTAAGTAACCAATTTATTTTTAGAACTTTGTGTTTAGATAGGTAAACAAAGATAATCATCTAATCTATAGCAGCTACACAACCCCTCCTAGCACTTTAAAAGGGATGTATATCGAGAGGAAAGTCCAATATCATATATCGACTAAAATATTGTCCTTAATCATATCGTCATATCCTAAATATCGCACAGTTTGATATATCGGTATTAATCGATAATATTAATTGTTTCCGAACAATGATAGTTTAAACTTACTTTTTACCGTCAGAATATCGATTTATTGCGCATATATCACAACGGTAAAATATCGATGTATACATCAAGTAGCGATAGTTCGTGTTCTAAGCGAGTAGCAGGGAAGATTGATGGAAGAGTGAGGGAAGAGTGATTCCTTTCTATGCTACACTGCCTATTTTATTCTCATATATCAATCCATTCACTTCTTCGAGGGAAAGGACCAACCCATGTCACGCCGGTCTCTCTCTCTGCGGGACAGACACTCTTAACCACTCGAAAACTGGTCGTGGCCCGCCCGTCACATTCAATTAGCTCCAATTTGAGAAATAATTATACACGCACTGAGCTCTGACATTTTCGAAAAATTTTACATTAATTTGGCACTAAACTGTCAGATGTGGAATGCCATGGCACTCAAATTTACACCGAAAGGTAAATGGCCCGCTCGTAAAAAAGTCCAAAAGTCAAATCTTTTGAGCGCTGCGTATGCCCCAACAAGTTTTCTTCAAATTTAATTGTAATGTGAGAAATTTAAATTAGGTAGCCAAGAGGCTTCTCAAAAAATGAACGGCAACGCAAAACCGAAAACCCGAAAAACAAATAAAAAGCCCAGACTCTGACAATGACTAAGAAATCTCAAAAAGCGGAAGATGCCCAAAGAAAACAAAAATTATGAAAAAATGTTTCTTTTCTGTTGAGAAGAGAAGAGGAAAAAAAGATCAAATAACCGAAAGCCGCCAAATTTCAAAGGAAAACAAAAACTTGTTCACTTTTTGTTGTAAATTGTGTAGCTTTTTCAACTAATTTTCCACTTGTGAATATGTATACCAGGTGAGCTCAGGAGGCTCAGGACTGTCCGTTTCCCTATTTGTCAGTCGATATTTGATTATTTACGATCCACTATTCATCAGTGGATTTCGGTTTGCGTCATTGCCATTCGGAATTGGCTTTTTATAGACGACCGACAATCCAACCAAACAAAATCTCTGTTCGCAGCTTAACTACTTTATATTTCGCTGTGAAAATTTATTACATCACGATTTCAAATTGGTTTCCTTTGCTCTACTCCCTCTGCGGGTTCTCGAGTGGCTCGTTTCGTTTGTAGTTTTTTATATCTGCGTGTATGAACGTGTGTTTATGGGGAATGCGAATTTGTTTGCAGCTGGGCTTCCTGGAAAATATTTATACTGTCTAGCGGATGCTTCGATGCCCTGAAGAGTCCCACAGAGCTTCATTGGCGGATCCCTTCAATAATAAAGTTTTCAAGCAGATCTTTATGGGACTTTGCAAACAAATTTATGACGTTTCCTGAGCTATATTTTTGTTTGTGCTAATGCTTCCCTATTTATCTAATAATTTGCATCGGCACCGAGTGACCCATTTCGGCAGGGAACTCCCACTGGGCGCTGTTTATTCGTTTTCTGATCGGCGATCCCTCGAGTTTTGTAGCCAAATAAACATGCCAGGGCTCTACATATTGTAACTTGTTTGTTAAAAGTTTCTGCTATTTTTGTTTGTCTCTACTAATTAGCTTGCAGACCCCACATCAACACACATCTGTGTGTGAACTGGAACTGTAAAATATTGTTTGTTTATTTACAAACTGTCGAATGTGTTTTTCTTTCGGATAAACATTTTTCACCAACTATTGTTGTTGATTAGCTCACTAAAACTTCTACGAAGTTTCGAAAATATTGCAACATTCAGGAGGGTCAAAAGAGGGCACTAAATAAAAATATATTCTTTTCGAAAGGCTTCCCGTGAGTTACTGGTTTTTTGCGAACAACATAATGTGAACAAACCCATTTAAAATGATTAAGTACTAGTTAAATCGCCCGACGAGAACCACAGAAAATGTCAGAGCCTGACAAACGAACTGTCAAGATGACAGACGCGCCACCGAAGCCGCGAAAACTGAAAAAACTCCTCCCGGACGCCAAGTGGCTGCCTCTATGCGTCTTTCTAGTCTGCATAACGCCAGCGACGCAGCTGCAGCTGCAACAGGCTCCGCCCGCGGGCAACATGCTGCAGCAACATCACCGAACCAGTGTAAATAGCAGTGTAAATATCAACATAAGCAGAAAATTCAATGAAATCATCCAAACGGCCACGGCAAGTGCCACCGCCTCGGGCGCGGGTGCCAGATCGGGAGCAGTCACTTTCGCCTCGGCGACTGCGGCAACAACCATCACGCCGGTACGGCGAAAACTGCGTCGCAAGTTTCCAGGCCAGCAGGGCTGGAACTCAACCGCCGCGGCCAGGAGGCGCCGCCTGCGCCTGCATCCCTATCGACTCAACGCCACCCATGCCACGCGCACCACCACGGTGGCCACCGTCTCCGCCACAGCGGCCACATCAGCCACACTGATACCAAAGATGCGCCAGCAGCCATTAGTTTATCATACGCGCCTGCACTCGAGCTTCCAGCAACAGCAGCAGCAGCAACAACACGTGGCCGGAGTACACATCAGCCAGCAGCAGCAGCAGGTACATGTCGTGGCTGTGACTCCACGCCCCCAGTCCGGATTTGCCGTGGTGCCCGCTTACTATCAGCACCAGCAGCAGCAGCAGCAACACAGGACATTGCTGGGCAACCTCACCCAGCAGCAGCAGCAGCAACATCTCCTCATCCAGCCGGGACGCAACGTCCTGGTCTACAGTAACCTAGGGCCGATACCGCCCTGCCCGCCGGGCCTGCTCGCCGGACCGACATCGGGATCGGGAGCTATATATACGCAGCAGCAGCACTTTATACCCCTGCGATCCTCGACAACGCCGCGCAGCAGGCACCGTGGTAAGCAAACTGCAATCGAGTTTAATTGTCGCCGGCAAAAGGTGTTAATTACGCCAATAAAAGTAGCATTCACAGCGTCTTATGGTAGTTAATGTGGTTAAATGGAAGCCAAGACTGCGACTGGCGCCTTCATCACCATGTCCACGTCGAAGTCCGGTAATTATCCCCCGACGGCGGTACGCGTAGAAAGCTTGCCTAATTGGTCAAAGCAATTGACTTTGATTTCGGCGGGCAGCTGGATTGGAAAGGTGTCAGAGAGGATACCAGTTTCTTTTATCAGAGACAAGGGATTCTCTAGAGGCTTTATAACATTTACCGGCTATAGAATCTAACGCTTTTTTTATTATTAATTATAATATTAACCATTAACCATTATATGTTTTACATGAAGACTTCTGATAAGAAAAAGAAGACCCACAGGAAGAGTAAAATTTGTTTACAATTTTCAGAGGTTTTCAATTTCAATTCAGCTCCAAGCATTAATCGTTAGTATAGTTATATAGTTCTATATTCTTTGATAATACTGATTTATTTACATTTAGTTGTAATCCACTCTTGCTTTAATTGTAATAAATCACATTGGGAAACTACAATCAGCTTCTTGTCAAACATTATTTCTTATCAGCAAAAATGTCAATATAATAGCTTCAAATATTAATATTTTTAAAGCCTTTTTAATGTATGAGGCAAGTTTGTGTCTTAAATGAGGTGACAGAGGCAACATTTTTAGAGAAAACTCGTTGAAAAGTGATTTTGCAAATAGATCTGGCAAAAAAAAAAAACAAACACAAAATTCCATTGAGAGGAAAAAAAATCAAAATTTACCAGCATCAATTTTTTTTTTTGCGACTGCCGTAATTTATTGATTTTTTCATGGAATTTTTTTATTTGGCTTATGTAATCGAATCACTCAACAAATTTGCAAGAAAATCAAATTACACACACTTTAAAATGCATAAAAAACGTACAGCTGGAGTAGAAAAGTATCTTACGAAACTGTGGCCAGGCTACCGCACATTAATAGACCACGCCTCCTCGGCATGCCGTCCAATTAGCATTTCGGCGAGTCCAGGCATCCCAGATCCCAGGCCTCAAACGTCGCCCCCAACCAACACGAATCTGGCATCTTGTGGCAGGGTCGAGGGGATCAGATAGTTGTGGCAGCTGACTTGCGGCCATTTTGCTTATTGGTGTGTAATGTCGCGCCCGGCAGGGAATCCGAATGACATTCTCTCCACATTTTGAGCTCGTATGCATGGAGGCCTAGAGTGTCACCACAACTGAATCCCACAACAAACTCTGCCAATTTCATATGAAATAAGTTTACCATTATTTCCTCGCGTATGAGTTTTTCAGTCATGTTTAAAATGTTAAATGAAGAAAGCCATTAATTTTATTGTATCTAAACTTTAGCTTGATCCATAGCTTGATCCACAGGAAAATTGAATGATTTCTTCTTAGAATTCAGTGGCTTTTATCACATTGTCGGAATAGTTTTAAAAATACTTCAAGTTTAACAAGACACATATTCCTGTATATCTAATAATATGTATTCCCTATTTATTTATTCCGTATTATTTATCAAAGACATCACTGATTTATCTTTAAAAGTGTTCACATTCGCCATGAATTCCTCTCAACATTAAGGCCAAATGTAACCAACAAACTTAAGCCTAATTTAAAATGAACCGAAAGTTTAGCAGCAACAAAGATAAACATTTTCAGTCCCTTATATCTCTTCAAGGTAAGCTGCAACAAGAAAGATAGCTCTGTCTCGACTATGGGTAACTATATGGTAACTCCAGCCATAATTTTCCAGAATCCTTAGAATAAGGAATATTGGGTTTTATAAATAATTTTCAATTGGTTGCCCTTGCACGGGACTGAATACGCAGATTTCTGTCTGTCGTTTTCTACCCAAACTAGTCTCAAATTTGTTAAATTATATCCTTTAACTTCAACTTCAACTGCAACTTCAAGAGTAGCACATAAATATAAACTTCCGCAGCTACCATATATTTTTATTATTTAAAACATAATACATTTTTACTTTTACAGTTAGGAAGAAAAATATCAGTTACTTTAACATTACATACAAAATACGAATTAAAGATTATCCTATATTGAATACTTTTAAACAATGTTTATTACCCAATTCCTTAGTTAACTGAAATCGCCTTGCCTTCCTTGGTTTTCCATAACGTCGTAAAAAACTCAATAAACCCAAAATGAAAATACTCGGCCTGACTGAAAACCGCAACATTCCCCTAACATGCTCGTACATGGCGTTTCTTTCGACAGTAGACCGTGGAACTGGCCAAGTCAAGATATTGAGCGGCAAAACGGCGATTTTTTAATTACAATGAAACGTGCCACACAAAACAAACAAACAATGCGCTCGCTAATTGCACATAAAACCCAAAATCACAGAAAAAGCACCCAAAAAAAAATATAAACAAAAACAGGAAAATGCTAAGCTTGTCGCGGTGAGGGATGGCGGGGAGGCAGCTAGCTCTCTGGAGAAATACTGTAACAAAACTTGTTATTAGCGAGGCAAATGGACGGACAAACAAACCTTAACAGCAAACAAACAAACGAGCCGAATGACAAATGCAAGTGTCAATCTTATCGGCTCAGACGCATTTCAAGTCTGACATTAAGCCACAGTGGCTCACAAACTGTAAGGCCCCCGGCAGTCATTTGTTGAAATTTTCGGATTAAAGTTCAATTGGCCAAGGGCTTCTCGCTTGTGTGTGGTACCCGTACCTGGGCTTGTTGGGAAATAATTTATTGTAACTTATTTCGTTTGCTCTTTATGGTTGTATATTTTGTATTTGATTTGTTTGCATATTATAACATATATTTAAAAAAAAAATAAAAAATAGTTCTTCACGCAAGACTTAAGCTTTATTTTTTATTAATTTTATTATTATTATGAATATTTATCTCAAATGGAAAAAACATGAACTCTTGCAGGTCACAATTGATTTGTTTGAATTGCAAATCCATCTAAGAAACTTTACTAAGGGTGTATAAAATTTTATTTATAAGCACCGAACTTATGCTGATGCTTATACAAGTTATTTCAGATTATATGCAAATATGTCAAAAAATAACAAAGCTATGTCAGTTATCACATGACATTCCTATTCATTTTTTTATCGTGCCTATGGCAGCTATATTCTATAATGTAAGAATTTCATAAGATTAAGACCAAAATTTAAATTAATGGTCATATGTCCAAATGGATACAAACTTATTCAAAAATAGACTAAATATCATATTTATTTATTTAATATCCTGATTCGTTTTTTATGCCAGATATATAATGTAGTCGGTAGATACCTACTTATGTGCAGCTGTAATATAAAGAAGACTATCTGCAAAGTCTTATCCAGATAGCCCAAAAAGTAATAGACTAGTTTGTATAATAACATGAACATGACTAATTCGATTCGGCTGATGAAGAATATATATATTATTTCCTTTACTTCGTTGCAATCTTCTGGTATAAATGATAATACCCTGCTACCCATCTAAACACTCTTCTATCCCATTAGAAAACATTAATTGCATAATTTTTGCAAGCATGATTTTTCAGTAGGCACCTTCTGGGTGCTTTAAAATATTAAAGAAAAATATTAATGCAGTTTTTTGCCATTTTTCCATACCCGATGGTACGCCTGATAATATTTATTATTCAATTTTCATTAAATCTGATTACGGGAAACTAGTTTGGCGAGGGTAAGAGGTAAATCGAAAAATGCAGAAAAATTATTTTTCCGTTGCTTAAATGAAGCATTAAGTTGGCCCCCACCACAACTCTCATAAATATCTTTTGCAGAAAAAAATATTTATTAAGGTGTTGCTTAGCTAGTTGCGACAGCGATACAAATAATTTACGTTTAACAGCTTAAAGCTTTTTCGTAGAATAAACTTTAGATAAGTAAACGAAACAAAAGGGCCAAATTAAATAGATTTATGTTCCGTTTCAAACAATGACAAATTGCTAGGGCAAAGATAAGAAATTTTAAGCCAGAAGTGCCGTCTTTTGTGGTTTTTCAAACTGGAATCGAGGTTAACTAAGAGAAATCACCTATAGATTCAAGGGACTGAGCTTAAAGAGTACCCCTTCTGCTACAAATGTAGTTCTCCAGCTCAAAGTCTCAGGATTATTTACTATGGCTCCAGCTTAAAGTCACGTTTTCCGTATGTATTTGGCAATTTTTTGATTTGAAAACCAGTCCCCCACAACGTGTGCCAGGTTGTCTGAGGTCAGCGACGACCGCCCGGCCTAAAGGCAAAAGGAAATCCCACCAGCGAGCGCGCAGTGAAATCCGGAAAACCAACACTGTGCCCTGGCGCCTCGGTCACTTTGATCTATGCACTTCAAATGATTTCGTTGGCCGCACCGCTGTCTGCGCCTCTGTTGTTGTTTGTGCCGATGCGTAAACAACGAAGCGGCAGTTTAAATGATACGGCAACTTTTTCTCCAGCTGAAGCAGGCAAGAAGTTGGCACGTAACATGTGCTTGACTTCGCCGGGCAGCGACTGAGGAGTGCGGGGAACAGTTCAAATGGTGTGGAACTCTTGAGACGGAAGGTGCGAGCCAACAATTTCCCCAGCTAAGTTCAGCATAGAGTGCCTTGAAGTGTTTTGGCGAAAAGTAAGCCTTGGAGCAGGGCTGCTCACGCAGTCTCCAGAGAGCCGCATCCACTTGGGCTGCCTTCGTGGGCCATCTGTTTAAAAGGCCGAATAACTACGGGTCCTTGGGGCTACCACAAGAGCAGCTCTGCTTTCGAGGAATAAAGTAGAACGAAATTCGAGTTGGATTAAAAGCTTGGCCTTCAAATTAATAATTTAAAGAAAATTAAGAAAACAGAACTTCTTATTCTAATTATGTAAGAAAAGAGTGCTTTAATCTACCTTATGACAGTGCATAGAAAAGTGCTAAAACGATTAAAAGAAACCACAGACACACATTTAACGAAACATTAATATTAACTATTAATAATTAAAAGACACTACTCAATTTATCATTAATTGTACCGAAACTTCAAGGTATGGTCTACAATGCAATAATAATCTAAAAAAGTAAGAAAGCTGCAGTCCAGTATTTTTTCATTTAGCAAGACCCAACACATATGTAGAGGTTGCAGATCATATTGCTTATCATCCGATTTCACTACATTTTTAGCGCACAAATCACGAATGTAGCTTAAGCGGAAGTGGGCATGGCCACAAGCAAACTTGATCTGCGTGCAACATTAATGAATGTTTTCACCAAATTTGGTAGCTCCAGCTCTTATGATCTCTGAGATCTGTTGTTTTACAAAAAAAAAGGAGACTCACCTGGTGATACTGTTTATGAATATATATACTGCATCGGGTCGATGATGCTTCGTTCTGCATGTAACATAAATTCTATATTGGATCTTTAATACCCTTGTATACCTTGTATCCCATAGGTACCGTGTATAAAAATCTCAATGAAATTGTTGCTAGTGTGCTCTTTGTTATCATTGTAGAAAGAGTAAAGTGCAAAATTGCTTGTGTATAGCGCCGTGGGTTCGGAAAGCTCAACTATGTGACAGGCCTACACAAATCCCTATGCTGTGTGCAAAGAAAAATGTGCAGTGTCTACATAGGTTACATAGATACAACATCTTTGGCTAGAAAGACTATAAGCCCGTAGCCAGATATTGTCGTTTTGTGATTTCAATCCGTTTTTCGCAATTTGCCAAATATTTTAATCAACGAGGTCTTAACTTTCGGCCCAATTCCTTACAGTTATTTCCCCCGACCACTGCAATCTGAACTCAACCACCCATCATCTGTATGCCACAAAGTTCACCGCTCCTAATGGCATGAAACAAATTCGCGCACTTAATTAAGCAATTCCAATTAAAATCAAAGATATTTCACTGCGAGTACGCCCACCGAGGCGGCAACACCCACAAAAAAATGCAGAAAAACAGACCTGAAAATCACATGTGTACTATACCCGAATAGACTTGTGTACTTTCGCCTATCAAAGCCTAAACGCAGTCAAAAGTTTAGCGCACTCAAATTGCATTTCCTGTCACTTGGTCGAGATCGCTTGACTGCTCCTGCCCCGAATTTCCCCTGTCCCCCGTCCACCGTCGCAGCTCTTGCCCAGCTCTTGCCAATGGGTGTGTTCACGTCCCGAGGTCTCCGAATCTCCGGATCCAATACCTGGCTCTGGGTTGCCCGGCTGTCTGGGGCGACTGGCGCACATGAGACATGCGGAGTTACCTGTGTGTCGGCCAGTATGGGTGTATGTGGGAGTGTCACATGGGCGGCGGTAATACGCCGATCCTCGATTCCATGGGCCGGCAAAACAGCATCCACTTCAACACCAACACAACACCGAAACCGGCAATAAACTGCGGCCAGTTACTGTTACATGACAGATGATGTCAAAATATGAACAGCAATCCAAGCGATGCGAAATCGAATTGAACAAACCGATTAAATACCCTTGCAAGCAATTTATATATACATTAAATTACGCTTTTATGTACAATGGTCTCGGAAGATAGCCAACCTGTTTTTCACTAGAAATAGGGTTCAGGCCTTCTGCTTAAAATTATGTTTAATTACCGGTACTTGAATTAGGAGGACGCAGAATATATTTCTGACTTGTTTTGGTAAATATGTCAAATGGAAATTCGGTTTAGTTATAAATTAATGTATACAGCGATATAACGATTCCTTTACTTAGCCCTTAATAATGATTTATAAATTAATCTTTAACAAAAGGCTCCATGCCCTCGAACATCCAGCAATCAAAGTGTGTGCCGCTATTAATTTGTTTCTGGCTTATTGTAGTTGTATAATAATTACACTGCCAGCTATTTTTAATTAACTTTTAGACCCCATTTGAGCCACCCTCACTTTTGGACCATTATACTAAAAGCCTGTCGGGGTAAACCTTATCTTAATAAGCCAAATGTATTTTGGATTTTTAAAAGCCACGGCCAAATCTATGAGCCCCACTAAAATCCTTTGCCTGTGTTACTGCAAATTGTTTTTCAGTTGGCCGAATTGAAAATGCTGCGGGCAAATCCGGATAGATAGCGTGCCACATTCATTGAGCTTATCTGGTTTTATTATTGGTTGATCCAGGGGGAGGCAAATAGTTTCGTTAATTGAAATAAAATTCAATTTGACGTTTTCATAGCATGTGAGATAGTTCGGTTTAAGAGTGACAAAGTTGTTCGAAAGATTCAACCAGTCGAATCACTTTCATTTACGATACGCAATTAAATATTCGACCCGGGATATCTGGACATCATTTTCATTGATATTTTATCGTTTTTCTTATTGATTCAACGTAACAGCTTAATCCGTAAATGCATGTAGCCCCGTATTGCCACTGACCGTAATCTGAAATGATATAGTTTGTAATTTGGCTATCGGGCAATATATTTTCTATATTCAGACACTAACACCAGCTATTTTTAGTCATGTGGCAGGTGGAGCCCCAATATGAAAATCTGCTTATGCGGGTCCAATTTTCCATGCCTTAAACTTTGGTATTACCCGCATGCATTCTTCGTTCATACGGGAGATTGTGAAATTCACATACAAATACAGAGGTGGCAAGTCGGACTGAGGCGCTGTGACCTTTGCCAATTCCTGTCAAACTATTCGGTGCATGATGGATTGGAGTTACTGCAAATGAATGGCACATTAATTTGCATTTAAATGTGCCAAAAGTATCTTTTGCCATTTTCAGCATGTCATTGACTAATGAGCAGTGCGCCGAAAAAATTTGTAAATTACAAGCCGAAAAAAAGAAAATATTTTCGCGAATGCAGGAAACATAAATTACGAGACCCAGACGAAGTAGATTGCAGTACTGGTCTTGAACGGCCACTGCTGCAACTGCAGCATAAATATGAAAAATATGAAAAACATTTTGCAAATGTCACATTCGCATGGCCAGAAAACCGATCTCCGTGCCAAATTTCAGGCGCACCCCATTGGAAACACCAATTTGTGCCGTGTATTTTTGTTTGCATTAAGCGTTGGCGGCACTTCCTAGCGCTTACTCAGAGTCTAACTAATAGGTGCATATTTTACTACCCGAAAATATTAGCGAAAGGCTTACATTTTGATTTGTATTTATAAATATGTGAGCTATTAATACTGATCTCTTGTAAATGGTGTATTTTATTGATCAATTTATGCGTGAAATTTATTACTTTAAGCTTAAAAGTGTCGGCATTTATTTTGACAAAGTTTTATTGGAATCTTTGGCACCATTAATTACATTTTGGTTATTAGAAAAATGTATGTCTTTAAAAAGCTACTGTTTAAATAGCAACCAAAGGCAAAAGTTTAAGTCTTTTTATTTCGGGGTCAAAATACATATTAGCGTAAACAGTTTGCAAGAGCTTGCTTCAGGTTTTTTTTTGTTAATTTTATTACCCATTCTGCCGGTAATTTCCGAAGATTTTTATGGCTGTTTGTATGACCTCTGCTTTCGTTTAGATCTTAGATGATGAAAGGCTATCCAGAGTTAAAAATAAATAATTATTTGGCTTAATTCGTTTCATGATTTAAGATTTTTATCTTAAATATCCTGAACTTTGATCGATTCAATATACATTCTTTATCTTTAAGCTAATTGATATAGCGTCAGATTTTTATCCTAAATATCCTACACTTTGATCGACTCAATGTACTTTTGTTATCTATAAATTACTTGATATTTTGCCGAACAAAAATTGAAAACACAAACGTCTTAGTCGTATGTCCCAACCTTAAAAAATACACTCCGTCAGTTTAAGAGACAATTTCAATATATTTCGGTATTTCATACACCGACAGAAGAAAAATCAGTAATATTTACAATATTTAAGTCTCGTAACATATTTGATTGTTAAGTCAAGTCGTCCGTGTCTTATTTATGCGGCATAATAAATTTCTTATAGGTAAACTATTCTAAAGTTAATCAACTATTGAGGTTGAGAATCTCCGAAACCATTTAACTTCCGTTGTTTTATATTTTATTGTAAATCTCTGATACCAATCACACTGCCGCCCCAATAATCTCCAACACGTTTTCCTCATCAAACCAACTCAATTCGCAATAAAGTCGGCTCGGCCGACACGGCTCAGAAATTTATAAATTGCATACGAGACCGAGCTTAATGTGGCCACTTTAATAGACGCCGCCACTTATCGGGCGCCGTTGATCCAAACACCACCAGGTAACGGGCAGGCCACTGGCAACTGTTTATTAAAGAAAACAAAATGCTATAATTAATTTTTCTATTATTTTCTCAAATACACCCCGCCATTACCGGGCAGGTGGCGGGGCAAGTGGGGCCAGAACGTGGCCATTGAGGAGTCAAACACTATTTCCTGGCCAACTTAATACTCGATTAATTTACAACGCGCACGAAAACAATTGAGGCGAACGTTTTGAGGAGGAGGCACTGGCACCGGCTGGGACCTCACTGCGACTATTATGACGTGCCGGGCCGAGTTCGATCAAAGAAAGCATAAATAATGCCCCGACAGCCGGTCGAGGAGCAGAACTGGTCTGGTCCAAGCCGCTGTGGCTGTGCCTTCCGCTGGTGGCCCGGACCCAAATTTATGCAAACGGGTTAATTAACTAAGGCAGAAAAAAAGGGGAAAACGGCGAAAATTCGAGCGCTGGCAAACTTCAGCCGGGTGGTCCTCCTCCCATTGCCCCCGATCATTACTCTCTCTTCGCTCCCCCAGCGGTTTAAATGTGGATCAGCCGTGGGCGGCTAACAAGGCGATAGGAGCCACAAAAAGCCAGCTAACTACATTTGTTCCCCTCATTTTGGACATTTCAAATGTGATTTTCTATATAAATCGTTGGTAAGTCGGTTGGCCGGAGAGTCAATCACTCAATCGAAGGCAGCTCATGCGCTCATTCACTCGTTCATTCATTCATTTATGCAGTCAGTCAGCAAGCGTGTTGCCACAAGATTTTTATCGCAGTTGCCTACAGACGCTTAATTGCCGCATTATTACCTGTGGAAATATCGAAATGCTGACGTATATAGCGATTGGGGAAAAGATACTCGTATTTGACTTGGTATTCTTCCTATTTTAGTTTGAATTTGAAATATAACCTTTTTGATCTATGCAATGTAATTGCTTCTACAAAATATTCATCCTTTCGAGTACATCTTTTCGCATATAATCCTACCAAGAAATCCAGTATATTTTACACTGCAGCAACGATCCTTTCTAGCCTGTATATATAAATAAAGAAAAAGTTTACATTATATCAAATAAAAAATATAAAGTAGAGATGTGGAAATGATGTATCTAAACTATACAAGTATCTTGTCTAAATGAATAATAAATGGCTTTGAATTACCATTTCCTCAATAAAAAATGTTGTTTTATGGCACAACATTTAACTAAAACCTTAAACCAAAAAGAAATATAACAATAAGATAAGTTCCGCTTTAAGATTTCATTTCATTCACATTTTTAGTGCTGGCTTTAGAGCTGACTCGAGGCTCTCTTGAAGAAAAGCCAGACAAAAAGCGCTATAGACCTAATCGCTCTATACGCATATATGGCATCCGACGATTGTATGTGGGCACATGTATTTATGTATCAAGCATTCTAGATCTGTACGCACATATACCAATTATCGTTTTTTACGCACTCAACTTTGTGCGAGCAAGAGGCATGTTCTAAGATTACTTAATAATAATATTTTATTAATATAATATTAATGATATATTCAGCGAACTAAGTATCTCATAGTCGAGGAACTTGAATCAATGTTTGTTTTTTGTTGTATTGTGCATACGCAACGTTGTCCAAGCACACGGTGAGCGAGCCCATATATCATTTAATCAATATTCTGTTGTGTCAAGAGTAGCCAAAGTTATGTTGCCCACAAAACACGTGCTCCACATTGCAGCTCAACAAGTGAGCTTTGAGTTCTGGCGTTTTTCAGCTTATGCTTAACTCCTCTATTTGAGAGAAAAATAGACTTTGCAATTAAACTGTCAATTCGCTGGTATTTTTAGAATTATTAGTATTTGATTGTTAATTTATTGCACAGCATTGCATTTGATTTGTGGCCAAATGTGTTGAATGGCCAGTCATGCTGGGCATTGGTGAACACATTGTGTATAAGCCAAGTTGTGCAGCGAGAAAGACAGGCTCCAAGGCCACAGTCCCACCGAGACCTAGCTAATGGTTGCTCATGTCCAAATGATAACTAAGATCTCATCTTTATCCTCCATCCACGAATTTCTAGCCGCCCATACGACTGCTAAGTGGATACTTCAAATTTTACGCATATTGAGCCGAAGACCGTTAAACGAACGGAAGTACCCTCAAGGCGGCCCACACACGAGATATCTGACCGCAGGGACCAGTCTAGCGATCAGCAGCCAGAAATCCCAGATACGAGTACGACTAAGGAGAAAACAAAACAAGAAGCGGAAAATGAAAAATAGAAGTCAAAGAAAACAAAATTGTCAATAAAGCCAAAAGCCTGAGAGACTAGCGACCGAATGGGAAAAGACTCAGGACCCACGCAATAAATCTTCAGTGGGCGTGCAAGTGACTCTCAAACTATGGCATGACAAACGCATTTCCAAACAAAATCACCAAGCAAAAAAGGGGTAAACATTCGTGATTCCCATTGGAGCTTTAATGACATCATTTGCTCAGGCGAAACATCTGAATGGCGTCAGTTGATTGAACTCTGCATTGGTGGCCCCATCTGAAGGAGTCGTAGGCCTTTCTCCGCCACTCTGTTCATTCATGAAAATGCAAATCCCAAATGCTGGCAAGTACTTGACAGCTGCACTGTAGTCGGTCCTCAAGTCCCAGTCATATGCCAAGTGCCTTGAGGCACAGCTTCCTCCTCCTTCCCCGGCCCCAGCTCCCCACTTCGCCCCTTTCCCAAGACGGCAAAAACAGCGATGGAGTTGGTCTACCATCACCTATCGTACCCGATCGTGTCGCGTGCTAAGCTGTTCATATTTGGGAATACTCTACATCTCAACGAAAGCATGTTGGCTGGCGCAACACTTCAATGTATTTCATTATATTTTGAGGAGCAATTGATTCAAAACAAAACATTCTAAAGTCAGACTTAGGACTTTCAGAAAATGTAGACATATCGATACTGTATTTGATATATGAAAATGAAAAACCCAAACTTATTTTAAACTAGTATTCTAAAAAAAAAAAATTTGAGAATAGGTTATAAAAAATGTAATTTTAAATATGTTTTAAATTTAAACGGTTAAAACAGATAATAAATACATAATATATTTGTTGGGTATTTTTTCGATAATGTCGTTATTTAAAGTTGAATGCGATATGATATCGGACTTTTCGTGTCGAAATACATCTAAACCTTTGTAACGATCGGACTGAGGATGACAGATCGATATTTCATCATCACGATATATATGTGATAAATCAAAATTCAGATTGATATATCGAACTGTGTTATAGAAGATCCTTAACTAAGTTAAAACTATTATTGTTGGAAATTAATAAAAATAAGTTCTACAAAACTCACACATTTAAATACTTATAATCAATAAAGAAAGATAAATAAAATGCTCTTATACTTAGATAAGAGATTGCGTGATATATATTATATATTTATGTCATACGTCCATATATTACGTAATCACCTAGGGAGAGGGAGGGGGCCAACGAATTGATTAAGTTTGATTATTTCTTGAGTGGTGGGGGTTCTCGTCCAATGATTACGTAATTATTTCATATCAAAATATATTAAAAAAATTTAATTTTTGAATACATTTCTTTTTTTTTTTTATATCGTTTACGTAATTATATAATATAATTATATGATATCATTATATTATATGATATATATGATAAAATTATAATCGGACTTGTCACTTTTTCATTTGTAGTGCAACCAATCTCCGTTAGTACCAGAAGTGTGCCAGCTCTCTTTTAAATTTGCATGCACTTTTCTCGCTCATTTTTTCAGTTATGTTTTTTTATAGATCGTGCAATCAATTTGAAAAGTGTTTTTGCGTTGGTTTTACCGGATTTATGAATGAATTTATTTTCGTATGAGCCTCCTTCCCCGTTCCCCGTTCACATACTCGTACGCCAGGCAGACTTGTCTGGCTTGTTCCGACGTCGTCGTCTCCCACAGCTTTTTTCGCGTCCATCGTCCGTTTGGGCCGTCGTCGCATTTGTCGTTTGTCGCCCGAATAGGAAACCCAATGCAAATGTGGGCGGACTCGGAGTCGCTGCCTACGCGCAACCCACAAACCCAAACCCAACGACTGGCGGGAGGAGGTAGTGGATGACTGCCTGGCCGGCTGGTGGGTCTGGTGTATCTGAGCGCAACAGTTGGTGGCTGCTTGGGCGCAGTTAGTTGGCTGCCACTGACAATGACGTACTCGTGGCCCAGTAACCCAAGATGGGGAAAGCGCACAGAAAGGGATTGATTGTTTTGATCAAGCCAGTTTAGCCTCGACTTTGATTCATTGATTAGATTGGTGATTGCTTTTAGTGGAAACTAATCAGACGAAAACATATTTCGATATTATTACTATAATTTAATATAAAATATTAATATTATGGGAGCTTATGTTTTCTAAGGTTTTAAATTTTATATTATTCCTTCCAGACTGTCACTGCAGTCCCATTGGATCCCTGTCATCGGACTGTGATAAGCGTACAGGCCAGTGCTCCTGCTTGGCCAATGTCACCGGCAGAAGGTGTGACAAGTGTCGGTCGGGCCACTGGAACCTCACCGAGAGCACCGGTTGCCGGGATTGCCGATGCGATCCCCACGGCTCCCGGGGACACGAATGCAACCCCTGGACAGGGCAGTGTGACTGCAAGATCGGAGTGGGCGGCCAGCACTGCAACGAGTGCACCGAGGGCTTCTTTGCCTTCAGCACGGAGGGCTGCCAGCGCTGCTCGGCCTGCACGGCGGAGGGTCAGGTGTGCGACCCGCTCAACGGCCGCTGCATCTGCCCGAAGTTCACGCGGGGACTGGGCTGCGGCCAGTGTGTGCCGGGCACCTGGGGCTGGCAATCCCGCCTGGGGTGCAGGGAGTGTGACTGCGACCATATCGGCTCCATTGGACAGCAGTGCGCGGCGAGCGATGGCCAGTGCCAGTGCCGAGAGGGCTACTCGGGCAGGACATGTAACACCTGTGCCGTCGGATACTTCGGATACCCGGAGTGCCGTCGTTGTGCCTGCGATGTGGAAGGCTCCTTCACACGGACTGATGGTATGATTGCCTGCGACTCCAATGGCCAGTGTCCCTGCAAGTCGCTCGTCGTGGGTCTTAAGTGCGACACGTGCATGCAGAGCACCTTCGGGCTCTCGGCCCTCAATCCTGAGGGCTGCACCCGCTGCTACTGCTTCGGGCGTTCCGGGGAGTGCGAGCAGAGTGACCTCTCCTGGGGCCACATCCGCATGTCAGAGGCACGGAACCTCAGCATCCAGCAGATAAAACCCCAGAACATACCCAGCGAGGACTACGAATACATTGTGGTGGTGCAGATGGCGGGTAGCAGCTTTCACCGCGAGGACGCGGAGATTCAGCGCATGAACGACCTGAGCCTGGTGCCCAAGTCCACGGGAAACGTGTCGATCGGAGCCTACGGACCCTTCTACCACCCGCTGTACTTCCAACTGCCTCCCCAGTTCTACGGAGATCGCACCAGTAGCTACGGCGGCTTCCTCTACTTCACCCTGATTACGGCGGGGGCCCAGAAGCCGTTGGAGCGCAAGGTCCTGAGCCAGTATCCCCTGGTGCAGCTGCACGCCCACTCCAAGCTCCTTCTAGACTTTTACGAGTACGAGGAGTTCGAGTACTCTCTGAACGTGACACATCGAGTGCCGCTGCATGAATCCTACTGGAAGTACCACCACACCAACCAGGCCGTGGATCGGGCCACCCTGATGGCTGCCCTCCAGAATATTCGGCACGTCTTCATAAGAGCATTCGCCTTTGCCGATTTCCAGGAAGTAGTGTAAGTATAGGTCTTATATATCTCTTATATACTGTTTAGAATTATTTTGAAGCCGATTTTTACAATAATCTTCCCTCTTTCAGCCTACAAAACGTCCATATGGATGCGGCCATCTACATACAAGGTTCCACCAATCTTATAGCTAAGGGCGTAGAGCGCTGCAAGTGTCCCAAACGCTTCGATGGGCTGTCGTGCCAGGACCCAGGACGTTCCTTCTACCGCTGGCGCAACACCACCATTGTGGAGAGTGTATTCATTGAGGACTTGATAGGCAGGGCAGCGCCCTGCCATTGCAATGGCCGCAGCAGTGACTGTGACAAGGAAACGGGCGTATGCTTGGTAAGACAAATCCTTGGCTTGGCCAGGTAAATTTTCAGATTTTAAACGTCCTTCTCCCTCAGAACTGCCGCGGTAACAGCGGCGGCGACCATTGCCAGCAATGTGCCGATGGCTTCTACGGCGATCCGAACTCCCAGCATGGCTGTCAGGCGTGTCCCTGTCCGGAGACCAACAGGAACTTCGCTCGCGGCTGCAATGTCTGGGACGGCGAAGTGAGCTGTGTCTGCAAGCCCGGCTACACCGGTCGGTTGTGCGAACAATGCGCTCCGGGATACTTTGGCGATCCGACGCTGTATCCCAACAGTAGCTGCCAGCCGTGCAACTGCCATCCAGATGGCATCCGAACCGAGGGCTGTGACCCGAAGACGGGGAGATGCTACTGCCGCGAAGGTGTCACCGGGCTTAAGTGCGACAAGTGTCAGGCCGAGCGGCACCATCTGGTTGATAACGGGTGCAGGGGTAAGTAGATAGTCCCCACAAGTCAGGAGAACTCCCAATAAGATACTTGATAGTTCAGAGTATATATCGTTGTCATTAAATTGCAGTTAGGGAAAATAATGAGGGTTTGAAGAAATAACAACTCTTTAGTGTCCTTTTTCTATTACATTGGTTCCTTGTTCCTCACCACATGACCTGATCCATTATCAAAGGACCATAATGTAAAGTTTTTGTTAGGAACTAATTTTATTTTAAGAATAAGGCATGATCCATGATCTAATTTAGTTATTTTGCCTGTACTGAAGCTTACAAGTGCCGAAAACTCCCCTCAGAAGTTATAAATATATCTTCATGCTCCGAATTCAAAGTAGAATAATCTCAACATTTGGTTTTATTGCCTTATTTTGTTTATGCTTAACTTTTCCATCCAGTCTGCGACAACTGCACCCTGGTACTCCTTGACTATGTGGAACTTGTGGGGCACAAGCTGCGCCGTGGGATGCATAATATGGATCTGACCGGCATCCCGGCGCCCTACCGCAAGCTCTCCGAGTACGAGAGAGCCTACGATGAGTGGAACGAAAGACAGCAGGACTTCAGCCAGACCAGGCGACTGCTTGAGAGCTATGACACCGCCGGCATCCTTAAGCTCGATGCCCATGCCGAGAATCTAAAGTTCCAGTCTCGCAAGTCTGTGAGTACCATTGGAAAGCGTGAGTTTGCCCTCAAGACGATGCGCGAGGACGCCCTGGTTCAGCGACAAGCAGCCGGAATGGTCCGAGCAGAAGTCCTGCAAACCCTTTCCGACCTACGCAGTTATGGAAAGAGTGCCCAGCACCTGAGCCTCCCGACAGCTCTGAAGCAGGCCCGGTTCTACCTGCAGGCTGTACAGGAGCACGACCAGCTGGTCCAGGGAATTCGCAGCACCAACGACTGCGCCTGGCGCCAATACTATAGAATGGGCAATGCCTCGGATGCGGCCTTCGACGAAAGTGCCCGCCTGGAGATGCTGTGGAGGGACCTTAACCAGACCAATCACCGCGTAGTGGACCTGAGGCTGCACGTGGACCGCATCGTGGAGGTGGAGAGCGAAGCGGAGGATGTTCTGGAGCACGTGCGCAACCTGAGTGGCCACGTGGGCGAGTCTTACCAAGAGCTGAATGACCTCAAGCAGCTCATCTCCGAGCACACCGATCCGGGCTACCTGGAACGGGGCGAGGGCTTGGTGAGGCAAACCCTCCAGCGGCAGATACAGCTTAATGGGCATCTCAACCACCTGGACGGGTCGCGTGTGTTGCTGAACACCACATTGGGCGTGAAGGGCGAGCAGCAGCGGGAGGTGCGGAAGCACTGGCTGCCCAAGGCGGAGAAGCACGCCCACCATCTGCTGGAGAGGTCAAACGAGTACGCCCGCCAGTTCCAGCCCACGAGGAACGGAGCCCGCATTGCCATGCTGGCCAGCTCGGCACACAGCAATATAACCAAGGCCATCGAGGATGCGCGTCTAGCCTCGGCCCTGGCCAAGGAACGAGTGTACGAGGCCCAAAGGACACTCTATCCCAGTGACGGGAGCTCCATGATCGATCGGGCCAAGCACTCGTTGCACCGTTCCAGGCAACTGCAGCAGGAAGCCCTCAAGCAGATGCACAAGACAAGCGTACTGAAGGACAAGCTGCACCGGCAGGTGCAGCAGGTGGAGGGCATCAAGGCCACCATCTTCGACTGCGGCCTGCGCACGAACAACATCTCCAGCCAGCTGCAGGGCCTCTCCGAGAACTCAGCCCGCCGGCAGACCAAGGAGAGCCTAGAGCTGGCCGAGAGAACCGGGGAGCAGATGCGAGCAGAGCACCGACTGGCCAAGGAGATGGAGGAATCCATCCAGAACATGCGCAAGTCCTTTTCCACCCTGGAACCCGACTGGGAAATCAAACTGGGCATGGCCCAGGAGAACATTTCGCTGACCAAGACCAATCTGCGGCTGGCCAACGTCTCGCTGAGCTACCTCGAACGACAGGCCGCCCAAGAGCATCAGGTGTTCGAGGCTTGGAACAACAGCATGGCCCAGCAGCTGCAGCAGCTCAGAGATAAGATAGCCAAGGCGAGGCATGCGGCCGAAGCGGTGAGTTATTAATACTTTTAGCGCTAAAACTAAGACTTGGTTACTTATTATGACCTCCAAGGAACAAGATGTTCCAAAGCTTTATTAAAATCCAATCCATATTTTTACATTTATTTCTTATAATCTCATCTCCAATTATCTTGCAGATTGATGTCTCCTTGGAGTCCCTGGGCCCGAAATGCAGTCGTTCGTATCTGCCCGCCTCTTATGGGTTGAGCACCTCGAACAACCTCCGCCTTAGTTTTGCTCTGGCCAATCATCTCGAGAGCTCCCCGCTGATCCATGTGGAGGGCACTGAGGGACGCCATATCACGCTGGAGCTGCACAAGCGTAGGGTACGCCTGGTATGGAACCTCGGCGGCACGACCGCCACGGTCACGCACCCCATGGTGGTTCAGACTCGGGACCCCAAGTACGACGATGCCTGGTTCCACGTGGAGGCTAATCGAACGCTTAACCTGGGCAGCTTGATGGTGCGCCGAATGAACAACTACGGCGAGCTGACCCCCACCGTACCGTTGACCATCACCGGTTCCACGGATACGGAGCACACGCGCTTCTATCAGTCGCGCCACGATCGAATTTCCTTGGGCGGCTTCGCCTCGAAGGACCTGCAATTCACGCCGGGCCTCAATGTAGTTGTGCACCAGGTGGAGGTGGACAACAAGCCCCTGGGACTGTGGAACTTTGTATCGAGTGAGGGAAGCTGCGGAGGAGCCATGGTGGGGGCCAGGGAGTCATCAGCGGCCTCGACGGCCCGCCACTTCAATGGTCTGGGCTACGCCCAGCTGATGAAGACTCGCCCCAGGCCGACCCGCAAGAACCTCTTTTCTGTGCAGATGACCTTCCGAACGCTGGACGAAAATGCCTTGCTGTTCTTAGCGGTTGATGACAAGAACGTAAGTAATTACTGTTTATTGTAAAATGTATTATTAATTTATCCCTCTTTCTTCTGACAGAACCGCTCAGTGTCGGTAACCTTGAGCCGTGGTCGGATCATGTTCCGCATCGACTACGGCGACGAGTCCAAGCTGGAGATCAACACCACCAAAAAGTACAATGTGGGTCAGTGGATCAAAATAGAAGCCGCACGGGAGTTCTCCGCTAAACGGAGCACGGAAAATGGAATGCTCCGCGTGAACAACGATCGACCTATTTCAGGAGCTCCCACACTGCCAGTCAATATCCACATGCTGCCGGACCTGTCCAAGGCGGTTTATTATTTAGGCGGTGTCCCACCAGGTATGGATAAGGGTAGGGATGTATATCGACAGGAAAAGTCAGATATGATATATCGAAAAACATATCGAGCTTATTATCATATCAAAAATATGCTTATGTTTGATATATCGAAATTAAAAACATCTTTTTATGAATATATTATCGAAGAAATATATGACGAAGGTTCATTTATTTATATATTTTTTACTGATTACATTCAAATCATATTTAAAATGCAAATTTGTTAGGCTTTTTCGTTTTAAGGTCTTCTTAGGCGCAATCGACTTATCGCCAAGTTAAAATTCGATTTATTTACCGACCTTCGCATCAAGTAGTAAAACAATCGAAATATTCATATTTTCTGCCATCCCCCGATAAAGGGTATTAAAAGCCGCCTTTCTTCTTCAAGAAGTTCAAAGCTCACAGAAAAATACTAATTATTATTAGATAATTATCTAACCTTTATTAATGCAAATTCTATATTAATAGATTCTTAAAATTGTTTAATAAAAATGTTACATTCCGTACATAGGCTTCACTTCGGGCACTACGAAGGCTCCTGGCGCTGATAATCCCTTCCTAGGCTGCATGAAGGATGTCCAGGTAAATGGGGAGACTTACGATCCCCTCGAGAGTTCGAGTTATTATGGCGTAGAGCCCTCCTGCAAGGACATGATAACCAAGTAAGTAGCTGGTGAATTTCGTCGAGAATTATTTTACTCATTCTTATTATTCTTCCCCAGAGCTGGCTTCTCGGGCAACGGCTACCTGGAGCTGCCCTCACAATCGCTTCGGAAACGCTCGAACACCGCCTTGGTGTTCCGCACCCTGCAGCCGGACTGCCTGCTACTCCTGGCCGCCTATCCGCCGGAAGTTCTAGCTGACTACGATGCCAAGGACATCAAGGGCAACTACTCCATGAGCCTGGTGGATGGCCAACTGCATGTGTGGGTCAACTCGGGGCGCAGCTTCATCAAGATGTCCTCCAACTTCAGCCAACTCAATGATGGCGAGCTGCATGTGATCAATCTGATCAAGACGGGTCGCAAGCTGGAGCTAATGGTGGACGATGAGCTGCAGGAGGTGCGCAGCCTGGCCGGTAATCCGACGGTGGTCAGTCTGCCCCGGGACACAGGCGGCCTCTACATAGGAGGAGCACCGCCCCACGAGAGCTACACCCCGCTGGCACCCACCTTCGTGAACCTGGAAGGAGCCATCCGAGATGTGGTGTTCAATAACCGAACCGTGAACTTCAACGACGCTCTGACCTTCGCCAACGTTCAGATTGGCCGCAACGGTCCCCTGATGGGCAGCCTCAAGGGGGGACTCTACGATGTCCTGCTGAAGACGGAGCCGATGATTGGAAAGAGTTTCACAGCCTCGCCCGAGGGCTGCAAGCGGGTAAGTGGCTAGAGCCTTGTTTTTTTCCGGCTTGGTTTGAATGGGGTTGAAGATTGGAACGGGGTTTACTGTCCATCTGATGCATGTACATATGTGGCTGCCTAACTATGTTAAACTCAAACGTTTCTCTTTGTTCTTATAGGATTTTAGTTGCTAAGCAATTATGTCAAAAGCGACTACGCTAAACGCTTCAAGCGCTGCGCTTCACGAAAGCTCATTTGTATACTAATTTCGCCTAAAACAAAACAAAACCTAACCAAACAAGCTACTCTATGTGGTCTACATGTGGATTAATATAACAACCCAACCATCATCAAAGATAACCTCAGTTCTAGCATTAAAGTGCCCACAAGAGCACGCTCAGTGGGGAGAACTCGGATAACGGGTCGAGGACCCCTGGACATGCTCTTGTGGGCAGGCTGACTTACATACTTTTAAGCCCGGTAAACGATCATCTTACTTAAGCTTCTGGGAGTGCCTTTTCATAGTTTTATAAGAAATACTCTATGATGTAAATATTTCATACGACGTGTTTGCTAATACATAAGCCTGGCTGCAGAGCTCAACTTAGTGCGTAAGACTCACCTTATTCAAGTCACACACATCACTCATCAACGCTTTGTGTACGTTTTTGCTTTCATTACTGTATTATACAATTAACATTTGCTTACCGCAACGTGGACACTTAATTGTTATCACCTTTTATCGAATAAAACATTTTTATAACAACGAAAATCGAACTGAAATCATGGCAAAGTTTTTATTTTTTAACTCACACTCGCTGAGTGAGAAGCTACGCAAAAATCTCAGAAACTAACACAAAGTCGTCGGGGTGAGTTGAGTTCCAATTCGAACTGCTATGGACTCGGGTCTAACCCCTTTGCTCTCTTCCAGATCGGCAGCTACTCCTACGAGCCGAATGCCTTCAAGTTTGGCGACGACATCTACAGCTACTCCCAGCTGAAGTTGCCAGAGCGCCACTTCTGGCAGCGCAACTTCCACCTGAGCTTCGACTTCCGCTCCTTCTATCCCAACGGCATGCTCTTCCTGTCCCCCGGCAGCAAGGAGAAGGCCAAGCACTACGTGGCGCTCATCCTCAAGGACGGACAGCTGGTCCTGGTGGTGCGCGGTCGACGGCGCGAGGAACTCCAGCTGACGGCCAAGCTGAACGACGGCGAGTGGCACCGGGTGACGGTCGGTTGCCAGGACCGCAAGGTCACCATGTCGGTGGAGATTGGGCGCACAGACCAAAAGACCTCCGCCCAAATGAAGCTGCCCAAGAAGATTGGCGCCTCGCAGCTGCTTTTGGTAGGAGGACTGCCACAGACCCCGGTTAAGGTCTCCTCGGAGCTTTATGCCCGCCTGGAGTCGTTCAAGGGTTGTCTCCGTCGCGTCAGCATTAACAACAGCACCCAGGACCTGGCCCGTCCCGGCAAGCACTCCAATGTGGGCCAATGCTTCCCCACTGTGGAGAGGGGCAGCTACTTCCCCGGCGATGCCTACGCTATTTACAGTGAGTTCGAGGGAGTCTATGATATTGGAAAGTGGGTGCCTGATGAATAATCTTTTTCCTTTGCAGAAAAAAACTTTAATGTCGGTAAATACCTGGATCTAGAAACGGAATTCCGAACGTCGGAACTATCAGGAATCCTCCTGAGTGTCTCGGAGCCTAAGGGTTCCCCTGCCCTATCTTTGGAGCTACACAATGGCAATGTAAGCGCTTTAATCAAATAGGGATGTACATCGCGAGGAAAATCGACAAAAATATTGATCAGTATCATATTGAAAATATCATACGTATCGACATTTTATCGGTAAAAATTGATACAATTGACGATATTTAAAAACAAAATGTTATATCATTTATTTGTTCTTCCTTATCGGATTACATTAATCGAATATGTAAATTAAGCAGAATATTGATTTATCGCGCATACATTGATAAAATATTGGTTTTATTTTTAATGTTTAGCTCGCTGTGTTTAATAATAATTCAATTAACTTTTTTTGATATAATTTGGATAAGGAAAATTTAAATTCGTTCAGTTTCAAGAATTTGAGATATAAGCTAATAGCTAATGTACCTAAATAAAATTATATGTTAATAATCATCTTATTCATTTATGGATAAGTTAGAAGCTGTGCCAAACAGGCAAGTCGATTTAGCCAAGTTTATTTATTTATTTGTCTGTCCGTCTAATCAAAAAATAATAGAGTATAAGACTATAACACTCTTATTTTTTACACTAAGATAAAGTTTGATTCAAAATTTAGTCACGCCACTACAGTAATTGTTTTTATATATTAAATTTTTATTAAAGATTATTTAAATACATTTTTTTACGTTTAAACTAATTATATTTTAATATGTATGTAACAGATAATATTCTCCTGCGACCTTGGGGATGGAGAACCCATGCGTGTGGAGTCTGCACTTCCCACGAAGTACGCTCTGTGTGACAACAAATGGCACAACATTTCGGCCCTATATGACGGCGAGCAGATTGTCCTTCGCATTGACCAACTGCCAGCCGTTATTGGTGTCGGGAACCAGCGAAGTGCAGGGAAGGTGCAAACCCGCTCTCCTCTCTACATAGGCGGACTGCCAGGTAAAAATAAATAATTCGTTTTTACTCTCAGAGTTTTAACTTGTCAATATCCTGGCTTAGAAATCGCTCCCAGTGGGTCGCTGATGGCGCGGGAGAATTTCAAGGGCTGCATCCGGCACGTGTCCATCCGGAACGAGAGACGCGACTGGATCGACATGGACGACCTGAGGAACGTGCTGCTGAGCGAGTGCCTCGTGTCCAGCGATGAAAGCTGAAGCCCGCTATCCCATGGGCGGAATGCATTCTGGGGTTCTTACGGTTCCTGTTGACGCCACACCAAAACTTTTTCCAAATGTATTGTGATCAATAACGAGTTTAGAGCCAGTTATTTATAGCCTATCACTGCCATATAAGTTAGGTTACTCTAGGATTAGCTTCGCTTATTTTTATTTTATTGCCAGTGACTGCATTTCGAAGTTTGCGTTTTGATTTCTAACTTATTTGCTAGGTTGTATGCACCTAACTTTGTCCTTTATTTATTTTATATTCTAAAAGAGGCTTTAAGTTTGTATTTCATGGCATACAGCTTACACACATATTTGTGTTCAACGAATCTCCCGTTTGTACATTGCGCTTCGAAATTTACGTAAGTTATTTTGCATTTTTTCATTTGTACATAGAATCGGCCATTTAGGGTGTAGTGACCACAACATGTAATTGTAATATTCCCATCTTATTGAATAAAAAGCTCATTTATTTAAACCAACGAAGGGCACGCAGTGGCTCTTTTTGCCCAGTTTGCCCAGTTTAGTCCGCAGGTAGAATTTTGTTCGATGGCGCCAGCGTGTCGCACAAGACGACCGTCGCGCGTGCCCAGTCAACCATGAAGAAATGCAACAACAAATTCTATTGAAAATAGGCGTCAAAGAGGAGACAAAAAAAGGTCGCGAAACTCGCGATCTCGAGTTTGCAACAACAAATACAGTGTCTTCGCCCACGCACAAAAAAACAAATTGCGCAGTTAGCCGCGATCCCTGCACTGAGTGAAAAAATTTTGATTTGTTCTTTAGTCGTTCTTCTAACAAGGTCATGGAAAATACAGAAAAGTGACTGAAGAAATTGAAAACTCGTAATTTAAAAGGCGAAATTTTTTATTTTTGGCAGTGTACTGCATTCGGGCACACAAGCGACCTTTTTCTCGACTGCGCCGGATTGCGGTGGTGGGGGTTGTCCCTTTTTTTTGTCTGTCTGCTGTCCCGATGTGAGTTTGCCCGGTTCCTTAGATTTCGTGCCCATCCTTGATTTAAACTTTACTTTCTGAACTTGTTTTATTAATATCTTAGGAGTATTTTGTTAATAAAAATACTAATAGTATCGCTATATTAATGAACGCACCTGAAGGAGTGCCTTGGTACTATAGCCATTAATTTTTGTAACAATACTGCAGCGTGTTGCAAGTTGGTGTGACAATACGACGATTTTGTAGTTTAGGGAGAATCAGAGGTGGTGGGAGGTTCCGTGTGGGGTAGGTTCTTGCTAATGCCTATCCTCAACTCTACGAAGCTTTACATTTTAGAGTCCCTCAAAACCAATGGCTATATTTGCTCGATGTAGGGACTCAAATGGCTCGTTTTTAAAGCTGCTCGGTTAGGCTGAATGGCTTTTAAGGCTAAAAACTAACTTCGGGCGATATTCTGTAAACTGCACACAAAACAATGAATATTTTATTGATTTAGTCGAATATTTAATCCGTTCGACTGTCGCGGTTCTCCAAGGTTTTAAGTAAATTTCCTCAGTCGTCCTCAGACATCATGAAAAAGGCAATACCGAAGCTATATGAGTGATTTCGGATATAAAGTAATTTGATATCAAGTAATTGGACCATGTGGTCATTTTCTGAAGATTTGAATAACTTCTGATAATAACCATGGAAGTTATTAACTAAGCAATAATGTTGTAATTTTCAGACTGGCCCTTAAGGTCATGGTTTTGGCTAAGACCGCGGACACAATTTATTTTAATTGTCTTTTTTGTTCTATTCTTATTGAGAATTGAAACTAAATTTAAAACTTAAATATGGTTCGCATTAAGTAATTTATTTATTTAATTACAACAAAATAAGTAAAACAAAATTGATTTAGATTTAATAATATAAAAAATAAATATCTTTAAAGGTTTTCTAAAAACCCAATTTAGAAACTTTTCTTATCTCATTATATTGTGAATCAAAAATTTCATTTGTCCAGACGGTTGCGTTCTAACTTAAGAAAATATATTATTTATCAACAAAACTACTCGGAAGTCGACCAGAGGAAAGGCTCCTCATAAGCTCCCAAGGCTGCCCGTTAGCTGGCGGTATCAAGAAGCCAAACCATCGCCCAAGAACTGCAGCTCTGAATGAGATCCACTCCTACCAGAAGTTCACCGAGTTGCTCATTCACAAATCGCCGTTCCATCGTCGGGTTCGTGAGTTTGCCCAGGATTCCAAGAATTTCGTTTCCAGTCGACGGACCTCGGAGCCCTTCAGAAGGCATCTGAGGCCTACTTGGTAGGTCTATTCGAGGACATCAGTTTGTGCGCTTTTCACGGATCATTTACTGCAGTGTCTGATGTGCTACAAAAGCTGATCAGCTTAGAATTGTTAACTTTACACATTTACCTTTCTTTGTGTTAATATACAACTCTCAAAAAACGCATTCAATTATTATTATTTCCCAAAGAACTTTTTAAAAACATGTAGTAGGTTATAATAGGGTGTTTCTAGAGCATAGTCAATGGATGTCATTAGAATTCGTTTGTCGGCCGAGCACATGCGGGGAATTCTTGTGGAAAGCAAGCAAAAAATGTGCCGATGCTGAGGTGTTTGCTGTTTACTTTGATCCTTTGATCCTCGAATTCCACTAGCTGTTATTATTATTGAAAAATATTTACAATGACTGTTACAAGGGACCAATGTACTCAAAATTTAAACGTACAACCCCGTAAGGGCACGAGTGAAAACGGAGGAAGTAACTATAAATATTTAATACATAATAAATTACATTCAATGGAAACTTTATCACAGACATTTTAGCTGAATTAATCAAGCATAAATATAAATAAATTGTTTTTTATTTCTCGAACTTCTAAAAACGTTTACTTGGAGTTTTGTTTCACCTGCTTAAATCATTACGTTCAATATTCGATATACAACCGTTAGTAGATATTTTTAAGACTTCGCTCGCCATGAGTGCTGTGCAAAAGTCCGCCCGAGTCAGCCGACGAACCCGCAGATCTACCGCCTCGGTGGACTACGGCCACTACATTTTCTGTGTCAATTTCTACGACAATGGACTGAGGGCAGTGCGCGAGGAGTTCGTGAAGCGCGTTCGCAGCGGCACTCGTCGAGCTGTGTTCGTGATCGACTTGGATAAGGAAGTCCTAGATGCACAAAACGCTAACGTCCGAATCTCCAAGACATCGAGCCGAGCGGGTAAGCATCTTTAGGGATTTCCCGCAATCTGTACTCATAGCTTCAGTCCAGGATCGGGGAATTCGGTGCCCGTGGACCGGCTGAGCGTTGCCTTGGCGTGCATTCGCGACTGTGTCGCCGAGTACGATAAGGTAACCACGATCCTTGAGGCGGAGGCGAACTTTGATCTGCACAACTACTGGCAACGAAATATTCCAGCTCAGCTGAAGAACCTTTCGGGATCGGCGACAAAGAAGAAGGTCGTCGCGGACTCAAGCCGGGGCTCGTTATCGGCTAAGCCAAAAAGTGGTAAGGGAACCAGTGACAAGGTGCGCTTGGCCAAGATCCACTGCACGTCAGTCACGGCCAAGGAGCACCACAAAGTTGGCAAGGGTGTGTCGACGTCCAAGCTGGAGGTGAGCTATTCAAACTCCTAAATCCTTAATTTTTGGGCTCTTTTAAGGTTAGATTTATATTCGAAACTATGAAGTCGGAATTATGTGACACGCTAATGTGTAATTTGTGTGTTATCTGGCATTTCTTGCTTAAATTCAAATTACTTTCAACTTATACTTAAACAGATTTTTGAACTAATGAAAAATTTCAACGATTTTATTTTTTTTTATAATGGTAAAAATTAGATTAAGACTTAACCATCTACTGGGTACGATAAGACAAAAAACGCTTTATATATCGAAATTATAAATATCAAAAATATCCCATTGAACTTGAAAATAACGCTCTTATCAATTATATAGCTATTTATGTATCGACTTTCGCGACCTTTAATACAATAAGAAAACTAGTGTACTATAAGATAGTTTATAGATATAAAGAAAACGACGATGTGGAAGGGTATTTATATAAAATTGGGTTTAAAATTTGCTAAACGTGCACACTCCCCTATGTACTTATCTCATGTTGATCGCAGTTCCCATCCATTCGGACTTAATGCACCTCTGAACTTGACTGAACAGACTTGAATGTATCTTTCCTACTTATTTTAATCGAATAAATTCAATTTCCTTATTTTATAAATATGCATTAATGTCTTAAAAACCTATAACTTTCGTGTCGACCTACTTCCGGATAACCCTAACCTACCTCCTGATAATTTACTCGCAAACCTTACCTATACTTTCTCCTAGCGCGCCTACTAACTTACTAACCATCTATTTGATTCTTAGTACATCAGTGACAATCCCCTGTACACTAAGATCCTCATTCTAATCGTGGGAAACATGGACAACGAATTCTACAAGTTGCTTCTGTCCTACGAACAGCCGTTGCGAGCTATTGTCCACTTCCTGCCCGAGGAGAGCGCCTACGACCTGCTGGTTCCGCGGCCCCGTCGACTGCAGCAGCTCCAAGAGACTGTGGCGGTCATCCAAAGGGACATCCATTCGCTGCGTAAGCGGACCGCCTTGAAGCCGGTGGGCATCTTCAAACATCAGCTGCCCCAGATGTCCGCTTGCATGGCGTCTAGGCTAACAGATGACTTATTCGACCAACTGAGCTGGTACATGTACGACGTGGAGACTCTGCGGGAATGGTATCGCTTGTACTACGTTGAGGCCTACAACGAGATCAACGTCAAGATGGACCCTCTGCTGTCCATGCAGGACAAATTCCACACACTCGAGTCGCTGAGCATCCAGGGACACTACCTTAAGGTCCAGATGCCGTCTACCCGGGCGGACGATGGCACCATGTATCTCTACTTGGAGTCCCTGATGAGCACTTTCGGCAACCCGCGGGAGCTGCTGTCGGAGACGGAGATGCTGCTGTTGGCCAACCCAACGCCAGCGGTTCAAACCCGGGTGCTGGACAAGGTGAAGGTGTACGCACATGCCTTTAGGAGCTTAGTCAAGCTGGCCAAGAACGAACGCATATTCGTCGAGCAGGCCAAGAACGAACGCATATTCGTGGAGCAAGCGAATGACCTGCTGGCCACTCTGATCTCCTACACGGACCAGTCCGTGATGCAAAACATTTACTATAGCTGCCTGGAGTATAACCTGTTGCGGCGCTATTTTACCTCGGGCTACATCACCCACTCGCTGAACATTCAGATGTACAACGGTGATCTAGAGCCTATTACCCTGCCAAAGTTTGCCGAGCTATATCTTACGGAAGACTCGGTGATGCAGCGCATCATCCAGCTGGTGAACGACTACGATGACTTCAGCGTAGAGGAAATGCGTCCCAATGTCCAGCTCTACACCTTTCGGACGACCCTTAACGAGGTCTTTGAGAATGAGAAGCAGATAGTGATTCCAACGCGTCTCTGCTTCCGGGACTTCACACTGTACGAAATGAAGGATTTCCTGCACGACCTGGTCACCCCGAAAACATATAACGAGATGAACGAAAGCAATAGGTCCGCTGAGACCTTGAAGACCTTTAATGCCGCCAACAATACTTATGACACAATGCTGATTATGTGCAATGACAACAATGATCGTATACAAGTGGATCCCAAGGTCTTTGTTCGACCTCGATCAATCAAGGGTCAGCTGACCACGAAGAAGGATAGTGATGAAAGCCGACCCATTAACAAAAAACTCTCTGCAGTACACGAGGAGTCGTCACCCAGACTTAATCGTCTTTCTGTGAAATCGACAACATCACACGGGCGCCCGTTTAGGTCCTCAATTTTGGGAGCGAAGGAGGAAACAGACTCAAAGGGATCGCACTTTTCATTGGGACTGTGTCGGGGCCACCCCATGCTGGAGGGCTACAATCTAGACGACACCCGGCAGACGATTAACTGCAAGACCTCCAAATACTTCTTCGAGGAAGGCCGGATCGTGCTCAACGAGGAGAAGTGGAACTTCCGACAGATGAACAAGTGCCTCTTGCTGGAGATTGGTGGTCAGAAGGTGCACTTCCGGAGTGCTTCTGACCCGATCGACGCCCTTGCCACCGATTGCTGTGTTCGGGTCGAGTCCAAGAAAGGCATTAGTGTTCGGGTGATGGCGCGCCAGAGCGAATGCGCTAAGGCGGTGCTAAACTTTCCCAACGGACTGAGTACCCTCTGCCAGGACACGCATGTGGAACACCTGTGGCAATACCAGGTAGGGCTTTTTGAGCGTTGAAATAGGTCATGTGGCCAGCTTGTATTTGTTTGCCTTAGACGAGCCTTTGACCAGTTTCTATCTTTCAACAGGACAACGAACTGACCGAGAGCCGGCGTGTTTGCACGCCCTTTGGCTGTGTGATCGTCTTCTATCAGAGCACCGACACCGTGCTGATCATGCGCTACAACGGCGAGGTATACACCCTGTACAGCCTAACGGAGGCTGACAACGAGGAGGAGGAGCAGAACTCTGAGTTTCTCAACGCGTGCTCCACGCAGTCCACCTACAGCAACTACCAGCCCGTTTCCTCCAACGCGAAGCGAAAGTGCAAGGCCCGTGAGAAGTCTTTCCGAACCTCGGGTGGGGCAGATTCTGTGCAACGTCCCTCGATTCCGAATATTGCCTCTAAGAAGTCCCAACATAGTCGCACCTCCAAGGAATCGATCGCAGGTGGACGTAAAGTCCGCTCGGTCAAGGAAAAGCAGGCCGCTGCCCTATTCGCCAGCATCCAATTCGAGATGCACTTCCTCAACCTTATTATGGCGCTGTATAAGCTGAGCTACCGTCACCTCAAGCTGATTACCTCCCTGGGCAGCGTGGTTCACGTGCAGCAGGACGGAAAGATCTGGTGCGGCAAGCCGTTCCGGAACACCGAGTGGCACGACTACTACGCCAACGAGGCGTATTCAATGCGGGACGATGGCGTCAAGATGATCTGGACAGAGGGGGAGCTGCGGTGCTACCACAGCGACGGCACTGTCATCTGTTCGGGAACCATTGACGGCTGGGACAGTGGCACGGAGTTGGATGAGATCGATTTAGATATTAGTTCGAGCAGTTCGCACGCCAACATTGACAGGACTATAATACAAGTAGATGGAGAACCTCCAGATAAAAAGGTTGGTTTTTACATTTTAAGCTTTCATTTCGAGAATAAAGGGCCTCCAAACATGAGGCCTTGTCCTTCTATTGATTATTTTGATTTGCAGAAGTTTAATGGAACACTTCTTGTTTTTGTAGCACAAGGAAACCTTTTACATAAATAGTCCGCCCGACGATTCTGTCTTCGACATTAACCTTGAATTAGTGTCTGAATCCTCCACGACAAAGTTGACGACTAAACTGCCTTCTATCACCGATTACGTGATGGAAGAGGAGGAGGGAGAGGTGTTCCATGACATGAGCTATATTACATACTTGCTAAACAGTGTTTTCATACACCACCGGGTCTATGCCGGCATTCAGTTTTTCGTCACGTATGCCACCGACGTGAGTCTCAGTGTCGAGACCACAATCTTCACATCCGACAATATGAAGGTTCGCGTATTCAAGGAATCTTCAGAAGGGGAGTTTCAGCAAAATGGGCGGGGCTCCGAATTTCCATCATCCGAAGCCGATTCCGATGAGTGGACGAAACCTAAGTTCCGGAAGACCTCGAGATTCTCGAGACCACCTGAGCCCTCTGACGAGGCACCTTCCATTGGCGAGGAAGCGGAGGTGACCGATCTCACGGCTGTGGAGATCGAGTGCAACAACTTGATGCTAACAATACTCGAACATCGGGCTACCATAAGAACTAAGATCCGAAAACCTGGATGCAATGAGAACGCTAAATGCGAACTGACAGCTACTCAGTGAGTATAATTTCCTTTACTAATTGGCTGATTCTTTATTTACGATTTCTTTCAGAGATGATATTACATTGAATGTTAACTTTAGCCAGAGCCTATCCCTCACATTCCGTAATTGGGTAGACGATATAACAACTTTAATTAACTGCTTTTGTCCCAAATGGCGCACCGCGTATTTTGTACAAACCCTGAACTCGCATTGCCAAAAGAAAGGTAGCTGAACTATTCCAATTTATCACGAATACCAAAAGTCTTATTTCAGGCTTTGAGTTGTTTAAATCTGTTCCGCCTCTGGGTAAATATAACTTTTGTGCTGGCAACTATTTCATTGACGTGAATGAGCTGGCTTCGGTAAATAGCCAAATGAAGAATGACCAGGAGTGGGTTGACCATGATCTGGGCAAGTTTCCACGCTTTCCACTCTACAAGAAAACGAATCCGGTTCCAGAACTCCCCTTGATTTTAAATGCCAGGTATGTAGTGTAATGATGAAGCGTGTATTCTATGAACGGATCTTTTTTAAGGATCTTTGTGGAGATACCAGCTCAACTTTGCAACACGGACCGGTTTCACCAGTTCGTTTCTGAGTTTGATTCCTTCAAATTCAAGAGGCAGCGATATCGTTTCAACAAGTGAGTTCTATTAAATACTTAGTAGAACACGCTTTCTACATTAGCATTATAATTCCACTTAGGGCGGTTCTGTTTCATCTGCACCCTCGGCTGCGCGAGCAGGTACAGCGGGAGATCAGCATCCGCAGCTGGAAGAGCAATCACGCAGAACACCGTCGACGCTTGTTTATGGAGCAACAGCGTCTCAGTCTCTACATGGCCATGCTGAAGCACAAGGTGTACCCAAATTACTTCCAGTTCAGGGATCAATTCTACTCGCACGTCCGAAATATTGACTTCTTCGAGTTCATGACGTCCAAGTGCAACGAGAAGGTTTCCCCCGGTGAGAAAGCGCCTGAACCTGTGGTGGATCAGCCTATTCCACCCAGCAGGCCCAAGCCCAAGAATAATAAGAAATGCTTCTGTCCCAAGTACAAATAGGAAACGACTTAGGGAACGGTTTAAAAATGTTTATATTTAAAATTAAGGAATCCAATATGCTAAATATGCTTATTCTAAATACATATATTTACTTTTTGGTGTAACATCAAGTTATGTTACGTATAACAGTTATTTACATAAAAATATATACGTTTTAATGTATTTGATCATTAAATCAGAGATCAAAATAAAAACAAAATTGATTGTTATAAAAAATTGTATTATAATCCTGTAATAGATTGCTTAAACAAATACAATTTAAAAAAAAAAACCCTACGTTATTCCGCTGTCTCACCGTTCCATTTCGACGCAATCTCATCGACGTATGTTGAGGGACATTTACTATTTTTTAGCTATTTTGCTGCTATTGGTTTGCTATTTCCAGCTTTTTTCGGCGATTTAGCTAGTTCAGCGAATAAAAGTCTGGCCACACTGCACTAGCACGCGCTTGCTGGAGCAAGTCGAGAAATAAACAAATTGCAAGAGCTCAACAAGTGCCGGGAGAACAATGGGAGTTCGCGGCCTTACCAGCTACATAGCGCAGCGCGCCGAGATCTATCTGAAGCCCTTTGAGCTCCATTCCACGGCGCTAGTGATAGATGGCGACAATCTGGCCTGCAATTTATACAAAGATGTGACCGGCAGTTACTCTGCGTTCGGCGGTGACTATGACGACTTCTACCGGGCGGTGGTGCAGTTCTTCCAGGTGCTGGCGGAGTGCAGCATCCGAGCCTATGTACTGATGGATGGCGGCTATGAGGAGCGCAAGTTACGCACGGTGGCCACGCGGCTGCGGGGAAAGATTTCGGTGATCAAGAAGATCAACCCGAATGACTCCATTACTCTCTTCCCCCTGCACCTGAAGGAGGTGTTCGTTGACGCAGTGCGCGACTGTGGCGTGCCAGTGATGCGGTGCGTCTTCGAGGCGGACGATGAGCTGGCGGCGCTAGCCAGGAAGCTCAACTGCCCGGTGCTCTCCTACGACTCGGATTTCTACATCCACAATGTGAAATACATACCGCTCATTACGCTGACTGTGAAGGTATGCCCTCATATAATCTACGACCTATGGCTGACTCCCCTTCCGCTCCGCAGGTGCTGACCAAACAGGTGAAGGATAAGAGCAAAGCCAATCAGAAGGAGTCCCGGGATCTGCGACGCAACGAGGCTAAGCACGTTGAAAAACGCACCAAGGCCAACAAGATTGTGGGAGGCATCCAAGCGCCAGCTCAGGAGTCCAAGCCCGAGGGGGGTACCAAGACATACAAATACCTTGACTGCTGCATTTACCGGGTCGCCCATCTTTGCGGGCGCGGCACACTCAGTGCGGAGAAACTGCCGCTCTTTGCCGCCCTCCTGGGCAACGACTACATAGCCAGGAGCGCCTTTCGCAACTTCTTTGCCGCCGGAATGGGCAAGGCTGGAAGGAGTCGCAAGCTGAAGCAGCAGCAGAAGCGCATCCAAGTCATCCTTAAGTGGTTGAAGGAGGAGACGGCAGAGTCAGCCCTAGCAAAGATTCTGTCGAGACTGAAAAAGGTTTGCTTGCTGCCTAATATTCCCTGGCCCGGCTTTACATAGATTTACATGCATTGCAGAATCAAAGGGATTCTCTCGTGGCCCAGGTCCATGCAGCCATCTCAGGCTACTCAAATGAGCTGTGCCACGCCTACGATTTCTTCGAGGACCATTACGAAGATGCTTTTGCCTACATAGAGCCGCCAAGTGAAGGGGAACTGAGCGAGGATGAGGAACAGGTTAATTCTAATGATGAGGCATCTGAAGAAGAAGAGGCGCAGGCAGACCAACCAGAGGAGGAGGAGGAGGCTGCAGAGGCCCAGGAAGCAGACTCCGATGGAGATGAGGAAGAAGTGGAGGTAGAGGATAAAAGCCTGCTCTTTCCGCCATGGTTTCTGGACAAACTATACCCAGCCAATCTCTCCCGATACTTTGTGGACCTCATGCACCTGCGCAAGTACATAAATAATCCGCAGATCGAGCACTTCCCCTTCCACGATTCCAATGAACTCGCTCTGCCCATCCTCAATTATGTCTTCTCCCTTCTCCACAACGTGGAAGGTGCAAGAACGGAACCACAGGTGGACGAGGAAGGCTCTCCACTGCCCATTGAGTTCACCTATCTGACCCGAGCTGTTCGGGTAACTAATGTGAAGTATCTGAAGATGCCCATTGAGAAGGATCCCGAGTATCCCTTTGAACCAGCTTGTCCGGATGCGCGGCACTTAAGGCTAATATTCGAATCAAAAGTGCCACATGTGAAGACAGAAAGGCTGTTCGAAAAGCTGGAAGAGCTGCCTGAGGATCTGAGGCTCTATTTCCTGGCCATAATATACTGGCTGCATCGGTCGGAGCACTGCGATCAGCTGCACCTTCACGCCCTGCTCCTGGGCTTAATTGTACTGCGAACAATCGATGTCACAATACCCGCGGAGAGAGAGGTGAAAGCTTTCCACAAGAGATTTGGCAAGATCCTGAAGCAGGAACGATCAGTGAGGGACAAGGAAGCCGCTGAGGGCATCAAGCGCGGTGTTAAGACCTCCCTTCTGGAGCTTCCTGTACCAGACCGAATGCAACATGTACCGAAATCGGACTGCTACTTGACGCAGGAACGCCTGCTGCCGTACTTCCACATGCAGGAGATATTCAAGAAGAAGTTTGATCTGTACTCGTCGACCGTGATTCATGCGTTTGCTGAATTCCAGGCTGTGGTCTATCAGCTCAACGGCCTCAATGCCCTTCTGGATCTGCCAATGCCAAGTCCTCGCATGAATCAGCTATTTTGCGGCTCCTTTCTCTACAATATGTACGATCTGCTGAGAATCCGCACGGATATTCGCTACCATATCGAGAATTTCCTTCTGCCCGACTCGAAGCTAATGTTTGATTTCTACTGCTTCTTGTTCGATTGGTGTGCGGAGTTCATTCCACATTGGAAGGAAGTGCAGGTGGATGAGTCCGCGGCAAAGGCGATTCAGAAGAAGCGATTGAAGAAGCAGCGACAGGCGGCCCGGAAAGCGGAAGCTAAGGAGTCTAATCGGGATACCAATGCGGACTTGGTCAAGGATCCAGAGCCCGATGACGATTTCTACGATTTAAATAACAAATTCTGCGCCCTCAAAGTAGCTTAGTATAGCTATACTTTCTAGATGCAATATATAATTATTAAATAATTATTAGCAATGTTAAGGAATTATTAAATTGTTGATTGAAATAAAAGTTCTATTTACCAGAAAATTACCCATATGCAGCTGATTTTTAATGTTACTGATGGCATATTAGCTGGTAAATTAAAAATATTCTAGTTTAGCGTGTGTTTCTCAAGTTGAAGTTGACTTATTTCAAGTTTAATAAGAGTCAAATTTCAAATCCCCAAGCCATATAAATATACAGTGGCTCGCAGCTTATTTCGTGCAGCTGCCTAAAAAAGTTCAAGTCGTTATTCCTGCTAAACTAAGAAAGATAACAGAAAAATTTAAATGCAGTATTTTAATAGGGAATATTAACATGTTTATTAA